>JBBMJY010000009.1:15534632-15555603 GCA_037833715.1 Toxotes lorentzi | reverse complement strand
GGACAAAACATGCTTAAATCTGTATATGGATATATATATATATATATATATATATATATATATATATATATATATATATAAAAACAATAAAAACGAAAAAAACAGAGATGGCCGTGGCTTATAATGTAGGCTGGCCTTACAGACAGAACAAATCCTGCATTCCCATATTCTTCTACTCATTCCTACAGTAAAACTCTATCTCCTACAAAACCAAACTCCAACTGTGTCTGCTGTAAAAACATATGAGACAGGAGGAAGGCAACCACCTATTTAAGCTAATATACACAGACAATACTGAGGTATAGTTCACCACCCACTCAAAAGACTTCCCTTTTTCGTTTAGCAGCCATTAAAAACTGTCATCACTCCCACTGTGGCACTTAGTGACTGTAGTTGCATCAGTTTCCAAATGATGTTCTTCTTTGTATGGCCTTATGTAAGAATTAATTTTCATCGTAAGTTACAGAGTGAAAAAATAACCCAGATCAAGAAGAGGCTAATGTGTCATCATTATCATCATTATAACCCAGCATTTCCGCTCCTTGCTCAGCCTAAACTGCCTTACAGTGAGGTTAATTTCAGATGGAACGAAGAAGGGAGAGACAGAGAGAGAGAGAGAGAGAGAGAGAGAGAGAGAGAAAAAGCCACAAGAGTTTAAATGGCCCTGCAATCCCATTGGTCCCCTCTGCAGCAGTTCAAACAAGGCTTTGGATGACAAAGACGTCTTCCAGTGCGGCAGGTGTTAGTCTCAGAGTCTGCCCCAGGCAAACAGGCACACTCCAACAGGAGGAAATGAGGGGGGTGGAGAGACTGGGGGAGAAAAAAAAAGGAAGGAAAAAAAAAAAAAGAGAAAAGTGTTTGCTGGGGGAAGAGATAAAGGCGCGCCACATGCAGAAGCGAGGGCCAGAAGTGTAGCCGTATTGTTCATGCTGCTACTTAGTCAGGTGCTAATTGTCCCCACTGTGCATCACTCTCAATTACCAGCCTGGCCTAAACAGTAGGATACCCCCCAAATAAACAGCCTGGTTTCTCTGTCCCCTTCCCTTTGTCAGAGCACTCAGTAAATAAAGCTTGGTTAGTACTGAATGAAAAAAGGAGGGGTGGGGGGAAAACAGCCAGGATGAGTGAACGAGAGAAGGGTAGGTAGGCCGCTGGACGGAAACAAGCTTCCGGTCTGACTCGGGGCTTACCTTCGCCATAAACAGTATTTGGACCTTTAAGATATTTTTAATCTAAAAGGGAAAAACAGAGTAGAGCATCAGGTGAGAGAGCAGTGGACACAGTGACACACACCATACCACAATGCAGGAAAACACAACACGACGCCGCTGAAAAGTCTGGAGTGGAAGGACGTCCAGGCAGCGCGTGTGGTGTCGTGGTTAGTTTTCGCTGGAAGGTTTTTAAAACTCAGGTTAGCTGATTCGGGTGATGAGTTAATCAACAAGTGTTTACGAAGACACCCTGAAGGACACAACGTCTGGTGGTACCTGTCCAGGAATCTGTCCAATTCACAGATTTCGGTTCACAAATGAAATCCAAAGTACAAATGGTGGGCAGTTCACATGGCAACAACAGGCTGAGAAACATTTACCAGCAATTTCATAAGTACAGAGGGTTAGGGTGAGAGAAGAAGTTGCTGGGGGTCACGAGAGCTTTTAAGTTGTTTTATCCAATATACAGAAGTAGTGGTTTTCTCAATGTGGGGTTATTAGTTTTTAAAAGTTTAGAGGACGAACACAAAATAAAAACACTGACAACTGAGCAAAGCAGGTTTGACACGGTGAAGGCAGAGGATGGAGTCTTAGGTCCATGTGACAGATGGACTAGCTCATGCAGGAAGCTGCGGTGCAAGACTGAGGTTGCAAGGTGAGAGTGAGGTCGCATTCAGGATGGTGGCGGATGAGGCTGTGGAGGATACTGACAAACTGAAAAGGTACAGATATGGATGACTGACAGGAAAGGGCAGAGGTCAACACTCAAGTGCAAGAGCACTTAGCAATTAGCATGCAGGATCTGTAGCAGAAATCGAGACCTGCTTCGCTTTTACACAAGTGCAAGCCTCAGTTATTGGATGATGGTGGGGTTCACAGTGACCTAAATGAATGAACGAATGAATGGATGCTGATGCGCTGCGGCTGGGTGTCATGCCTAGTGTGGAGGAAGCAGGCAGAGTCTTACAGTCCAGTTTGGCCCAGGGGTACTCCATGTCCCAAACCATCCCCGGCCAACGCCTGCACGCTGTCATGGAGCATGGATGACATGTTAGTGGCAGCAATGGGAGCCAGAGCAGGATGGACAGACAAGACAGATGGATTGGGTGAACTTGCGTACAACCATACACACACTCACACTCACACACACAAATACACAAAAAAAAAATCACATTTTAGAAGGGTGAGAATGAGGAGCAGTGTCAGCCAGCCATCACCGCCACACTGAAGCTATATGCTTGATGGGACACAGAAGACCAGGCATGAAAGACAACAGTGATAAAGACTTATTCAGATGGATTAAGTCCACGGTTTTGAAAAGAGCAAAAATGTGGTTGTAATTTAAACATGTCCCAGAACACATGAAAACACATTCAAACAACTGTGGCAACTGAGAGGAGTTGTGAAAGATTTAGTTGATTTATCAGTTAGCTGATTGACATTTTATACAATAACAAAAATCTGATTAATGGATAATAACAGTAATTATTAGTTGCTGGAATGTATGTTTTACTATGAACACCTATGGTTTTAAAGTCTCAATTTTCCTGTTAAAATTTACTTGTTTTTTCTTTTAAATTAAACTTTAGTGAAGTTAGAGGATGATCACACTTTAAATTTCAAACACAAGATATGCCATATGTCCAAGGCTGCAACATAAAACAGATATACTGTAGATATCTGTAGTCTAAGTTCAGCCTTAGAAACACTTCCATGCGAATTAAAACCCAGATCTGTGGGTTGGGACAACTTTTGTCCACAGTTTATAAAGATGGACCACTGATGGGTCCAGCACTACTTTAGAAGGACAGGCTCACATTTTTTTTCTCAAGTCAGACTTAAAACAATTCTCACATGCCTTAAGAGCATTGCTGGTTGCTGTAATTGTTTCTCCAGTCCATACACTTACATGGAAGCTGTGTTAGGAGGAGATCTGCGCTGGTTTCTGGTAACTAGGCTTTGAAAAAATGCAAAACTATCCTTTAAACATCTGCCTTCTTTAGAAAACAGTTGGGCAAAAGTGATTTGAGAAATTACTCACCACAGTACATTACAGTATTCTATGAGACAAGTGAGTACTGGATAAAATATGAATGGACAGACACACACACATAAACACACACCCTCATATTAATCTATTAATCTATTTACGTGCGCAGATTCCGGAGAAATACAAATTACCATTCGGAACGAGTTTCCGCAGCAGTGAGGGTGACACAACAGCCTCACAGACTTCATTATGTTACGGCCTCTCACATTAGCCACAGCCTATGTACCATGCTGTGAAACATTATTTTCAAGCCTGGCTAACCTCTCTAACCTGTGCCTGTCCAGCCACAGAGGAAGCCATGACTGAAATAGCTCTAAATGCCAGCTATCTGAGGAGATGGACCAAGCTTTGAGCAATTACAACATTTTCTTCCTCTGTATTCCTCTGGATCAGTGTAGTGTTTTTATGTTTTTATCCCTCAGTCCTTCTCTACAAGCTGCTTTGGCTCTGAGGACAAGAGGAGGTCAGTCTGGGGAGATTTTACACCTCTGCAGAAGACACTGACAAACAGTATGGTAATGTGGCTGACCACCCCTGCCTGAATATTGCACCTGCCATACCACAATCTGAAGTCCTATACACATACACACACACACACACACACACACACACACACACACACACACACGGCAGTCTCAGAAATTCAGACGGTTAATTTACACATGCCAACATACACGATAAAAATGTTACATAAACTTTAAAATGTCTATAAAGGCATATGAGGACTGACAGATTTGAAAATGACAAGACATTATGGTGTGGTATTGTGTAGCGCTTTCCTTGTCAAAACAGAACGTGTGTCGGGATCCAATAGAGTGGAAAAGTGCAATCCTGTATTGATTTCAGTGCTGTCGCAGATCGATCAGAGCTGGTACAAGTAGGAAGAACAAGATAAGACACGTTTTCCATTCTATTCATCATGGACTGATAAGAGTGCTGTGCTGACATCCGCAAGCTGCTGTTTGGTGGTTGGATCTCTTAAGTGTTGGTGAATGAGCTCATGAAGTTGCGCGCGCGCACGCACACACACACATGCACGCACGCAGGCACTCTGCAATCGCCATTTAACAAGGCTGCTTATATTCACAGGAAAGCAACTGCATAGAAAGATGCAGTTTCAAGAAGAGATGAACAAAGTAGTGTGAGTGGGGCTTGAGGAAGTGGAGAAAGCAGAGTGTTTGAAGTCAGTCAGATAGCGTGAAGAGCCGGGACCCGCCGTTTGATATTCATCAGCAAGCGTAGGCGTGGAAGAAGAGTGGAGAGAATGAGCGGGGTGGAGGGGGAGGCGATGGGGGAAAACAGGTGTGTTGGGGAGGAGGCGGAAGAAGAGACTAATATGGAATAATACGGAAAAAGAAGCAAGAAAAGAGAGGACGAAGACCAGGGAAAGAAGGCACACAAGAGGGAAACAGAGGAGACGTGATGAAGCAGTCATGAGATGGAGAGACAGAAAGAGATGGAGTGGAAAGAACATAGAGGAGGACAGATTAGCATTTTGCTTCATTTCTCACCTGTCCCACTCATTGGATAGCCAGGAGAGGGGGAGAAGACCTGCGAGGCAAAGTCTTCAAAGGTCATGACCTCTCTGTGGTTCTGAACAATGGCCTCCAAGTAGAGCGCCCGCTCCTCATAGCTGGTTACCTCTCGTTAAGGGATAAAACGTGATGGCATTTTGGAGAAGAAATAAAACAAAAACAAGGTAAACTTAGCCTTTATATCCAATTAAACCTGGTTCTCACAAAATAATCACCGTTAAAACATCCATTTGTGCATTGCACAGTTCATCAGTTAGGGCCAAATCATAGCAACGGTTACAAATCGAATTTTTTCAGTGCTGCACTGCAGATATAACCTGTACTGTGGGGGCAAGCTGGGAGAGCGAGAGGCAGCTTTACTGGGCAGGGCAGCTCCACCATCAGCAGCCCAGCCAGAAGCAGAGATGGAACAATCAGCCATGCCACACAGCCCCAAATGAGAAAGCAGTCTCCAAAATAATCATAAAAAAGAAAGAAAGAATACATCACTACTGGCGTGATGCTCCGAACCTCTCCTCTCCCCCTCTCTCGTCCCTCTCTTCTCTCTAATAGAACCCCTGCTGCAGGCAGCATATCTAGGACCACCCTCCCCGATGTGCTGCCTGCCACTTCTCCGTGCCATCAGGGGGAAAATTGGAGCCATTTGAAATTCAGAGTGACAAGCAGTGACTGGAGCCTGGGCAGCCAGCATGCAGGATGGATGGCCGGATTCGAAATGGGAAAGCTCAAATAAATAAATAAATGAAAGAAATAAATAAATAAGCCTGCAAAATGGCTGCCGGGTGAGGGTGGAAAACATTCTGATGGCCATTATCATATCATTATCGTAGATGTATTGTGCTAAGTCTGTTGTGGAATGGAGGCAAGTGCTGGATAAAATATGGTGTAGGGAACTATTGGAGCAAAAAGGTCTATCTGACGGCATAATGATAGCAAGCACTCTGAGATTTAACAGCGTGTGTACATGTTTGACAATGAGCCTCATTATTCTCATGGCTGTCTGTTGTGGACATGTTTCCTTGATTGACAGCACCTTACAAATTGCTTGACAAACACACGTACTCTTACTCTCAAACACACACAGCTCTAGTCAGTGTGCACTGATGCCCCCTCCCCTCCTCCTCATCTCATTATGATTGCCAGGGTGGAGTGGCACTGGGCTGTTGCTGACGCCAAGACTGAACCAGGCTGAGCTGAGATAGGCTGGACTGGACCGAGAGGCTCTGGTCTGGGTTACATAGATAGGATGAGACAGTGACTGGGAAGGGGGCCTGCTGTGGGCACATGCCGCCACAGCAGGGGCCAAGGCAGCCATGACCAATGGCTTTGAGGGGAACCGTGGCAAAGTGGGGGTGACGGGCACCTGAGCCGGGACACACTAGGAGGTACGATGGCCAAGCTGCTCACAGGGACAGACAGAGATGGACAGAGGGCAGAATAAGACAAAGAATAGGCTAGAAGAGAAAAAAATAGGCAGTAGGGTGGGTTTGGATACACATGTAAATGGCAGTGCCATTCAGGTCCACATGCCCTATGAAACAAATAATTACAATAACTTCTGAGCCTAATATTGTCTGTTTAACAGCAAAAACATGTAACAGCACTATTTTAAAATGGAAGGCAAAAATTAGAGAAAAATACTAGTAAGGAGATGTTAAAATAAACATGTTCCTCAGACAGAAATACTTGACTCATTCTGAGAAAAAAAGTTAGGGAAGCCAGCTCTGCTCAGCGATTTTTTTTTTCTGGCATTTTGCTGCAAAATGAGAGTCTCGGATAAACACTTGAACACTTGTCGGGACAGAACACCAAGAAACCCATTAAAATAAAAGCCCATATTTCCCACCTGAAGGAGAAAAGGAGGAAAAATATATAAGGAATTAAAGAGACCAAAAGACCTGTCAGCTAATATACTGTACCTAATTGAGCATTCTTTACAGGGCCAACATCTCCATTTAAGAGATGCAGAGCAGCATGACTTTAAGCACATAAAAGCACTTCCCGTGAGCTCTATATCTGTCTTCCAGTCATAACCAGACATGCAACATCACTTTCTGTTACTTGCTGGAAACAGTGTTGGACAAAGAGTGGGCATCCCAGGCTCTGCTGCCATGGTAACTTGGGTCACAGCTCTGTGCGGTGGGTCATATCCAGGGTTTTATGGATGACAGAGAGAGAGAGAGAGAGAGAGAGATAGAGAGATGATATTTGAAAAAAAAAAAAGAAAAAAAGAAAAAAAAAAAAAGAACAAAATGTGCCCAGATAGGTGATAAGTGGAAGACACAATTTGGGAGAGGGAAGGACTTGATGAAAAGAAATGAGAGAAGTTAGAGGGAAAGTGATAAATAAAAGACAAGGAAGGATAAAGAGAGAAAAAGAGAACCTCAGCACAGCGTGGGTCAACAGAGCCATATGGCTGTCCATTATCAGAGATGCAGATGACTGGAGGTCTGTTATTGAGATTCCTAAAGCAAATATTGACTCCAGCTGGAGCAGACGCTCTCTGACTCTGACACACGCCTCTCCTTCACTACTTCCTTCCGCTGCCCTCGATCCAAGTTAGACAAATGGATTATAGTGGGTGAGAAAAAAAAACTTCAAAGAATAAAATAAAGGGAGATAGTGTAGAATTATCCAGAGATGAGGGAAAATATATGACAGGCAGGCAGGGAGAAGGACAGGCGGTGAGGGAGGGAGTCTAATAAAAGGCATTTTGGAGATGAGTGAAAGCGAGAGCCATAATCAGCTCATTTAAGTAAATGTACGATGCTATCTGTGGGTAAAAAAAAAATTGCTGCACAGAAATCAGACCTGATGCACAGTGAGGAGTAATCTTGCCTTCTTTCTCTCTCACGCTCCCTCATCTTTCTGCTTGTCTCTAATTGCTAAGCCATGGGCACAGCTTGTTCCCCTGCATACGCACAGATGCTGCTTCCTCCATGCTGTAACTTAATCAAGGAATATGTCCAAAGCGGTGACGCAAAGACTATGTCCATGTCATGGACACCAAACCCGCTGACACCGACCTACTTTTGGGAAAGGGGGAAAAAAAAAAAAAAAGCTACAGCAACTGCTGATGAATGAGAGCGTCATGTCTGTGACAAACTTCTCTGGAAAGGTGGATCATAAAATATAAAATGTTATACTTAAAAATGTTATGTGCTATAAAAGCCTTTCTGATGAACTCTTTTATTGTATCACAATACAGCTCCACCATATTCTCTGCTATAAAAAATTCTCATAAAGCCAAGGATGAAATACAAAAAGGAAAAAGCAGACAGGTTTACATTTCCACAGATGGACTGCAACTCAAGTCACCCGTAACATAACTGTCATTTACAGTTGGACTGGGCGGACAAGCAAGACAGGGCAGTGTGTGGAAGGAGAGTGTTGCGCCACTTTGGGAATTTCCAAGGAACCCCTCCGTTCCAAGAGGCTGCATTCCCATTAGGGAGAAGAGAGGGAGAGCGATGTAATGTCTATGGAGCGTGGCAACCATCGGGAAAGTAACGAGAAAAAAAAAATCCCCCGTTTCTGAGTTCATGTAAAACTACTTTAGCTCAAAGACTGATAGGATAGTGTGTTTTAGTGGATAACAGTCCTTATCAACCCTGTCCTCTGCTTGCCGTCTCTTTCTTTTACCACTAGTTGTGACAAACACAGTGACCTATGGTTGGCAAGTCTCTGAGTGTAGGTATGTATCCTAAAACACAAACACTAGCACACAAACACATGCCACTTACAAACCAAAAAATAGATGGTGCAAAACAAAGACAGTCCAAAAGCATTACACCTGTGAAGGCATATGTGCACATGTACATGAGTCAGCTTGCATGTACATGCATATGTATTTGTGGGTGTGTGCATCTATGTATACATATGCATGCGTGCCGTCCAGATGGCGGGGGGGTGGCTCTGGGGGAATGGTTGGGGGTCAAGCATCTTTGTGGATCAAAGCCAAGGTCAGAGCAGCTGCAGTGGCCCATGTTCAAGGTGAATGAAGGCCTCAGATGGCTCTTCATTAGCAGGCTGCTCCATCCCTGCTGGACCTCATCGGCCAACCACCACCAACCCTCATCATCATCTCTCTCCCCTTTTCTCTCTCCGTCCACAGGGACCTGTCTTGAAAATGCCTGTCCACTGGGATCCATTTTGGCCCATGTGTAACCCCCACCCAGTGCATGCATACACATACACATGCTCACGCACACAAAGATCCTCCACCCAAAGGAGCCTATGGTGACCTCTGAACTAGTGTCTCTCTGGAGAGTAGCATCCTGACCATCCAGCTTCAGCCTTTGTGCTCCTCAGTTCCCCTGCTGACAAAAGGCCTCAAGTCAACACACACAGCCAGCAGGGAAATTATGCATCATGGCTTCAGATGGCGGTCCTTTACCTAAAGGTACTCTGAGCGTAAACCATTTATATTCAAGCCATGCGTATGTATTCCCTTTCTCACAAAACACTGGATTTTAAAATAATCTTTGAGCCTGCATCATCAACATCCATGTTTACAATTTTATTAACAAAATTATTTAAGAACTGAAGGATCATAAGAGCCAAGGCTGTTCCATCACAGTGAAATGCGATGCAGTTCGAACCATGAGGATTCTGTCTAGAGTTTACCATGTGGCCCAAGTCAGTTGGTGTCATACAGGCCTTGGTCAGGAAACGACCAAGAACCCAGTGTGTGACAAGCCCATCTGGAGTTTGCCAAATGGTAGTTCAAGCATTCTGAGAGCATAATGGGACAAAAAATGATTTGATCTCAATGCCAAGTGGCCAAGTGTCATTAAGTAGGTCTGTTAAAATCCCAGAGTGGGACCCTGTTTGGTGCTTTACTCACACACAGCCGTAAAAGATTGTGTAAAAATAGTTTTGTTAATCATCCAAACTCTTAGTTTGCAGCGACTTCACAGATGAACAAAATGAACGAGACAGAGACTCACACACAGTTAATCTGCTGATAAGGCAGGGCAGGGGGGTGAAGGTTGAGATTAGGGAAAGGAGCATTAGAAGGGGTCTTAGAAGCCCCATACTGACATTTCACTACTTAAGCTCCATTTCTATCCACTTCTAAGTCACGGAAGTTGGATGACGAGCGGTGCAGAGAAGGTGATGGCCCACTCTCCTTTTGTCTGATAACACGATGAGCTCCTATTAGTGCACTGCTTGAAGGTGACAAACTGACCATCACACCTTATGATTCTGGGAGTTTTACCTGAAGAACATTAAAAAAAAAAAAAAAACTCAAGGCCTGCAACACCCCCACCCTCTGCCATGAATGGGGAGAAACCACACCTACGCTCCTCGGGCCTCCACAGCAGCAGCCAAGGTTAATCTTGTTTGTACGAGCGCTGTTGGTAAAAGGGGCTCTTGTAGTGAAGAGGGACAGTTTAGAGATGAGGTAAAGGGTGCCTCTAGGTGCTTGACCCCCCCCTCTCTTAGCCCCACATCTGCCCATTAACCTGGGCCAGTCAGCTTGACCTTGGCAAGGAGAGGAGCTCAGGAGTAGCTCACAGCGCCATTGACTCCCAGCAGTCACATAATTGGCCTGTTAAGAGGAAGGGATTGGGGAGTGCTTGGTTGTGCCAGTGCAAGCAGGGTAAAAAAAAAAAAAAAAAAAAAGAAAAGCAGATGTGGTCATTATTTTTTGGTGAAAGGCACAGTACCCCACCTGCACACTTATAGCAGCACTGCTCGATATCACACAGATACTATCCATCCATATGGAAACAATTACAGGTTATGTCTGCTGCTTAGTTGGTGACCTAAGAGGAAAAAGGTGTCAGAATCGAAAAATGATTGGAAATCTGACGGAAAGCCAAGACAGACACGCCTTTAAATGACATATATAAAGGCTGTTGTTACACACTGAACACCAGGAGGCAATGAAAGCAGACTGGTGTAACATGAGCATTTTAAATCAACAGGGGATTACAGTGCCATCTCCAGGAGGCATTGGTATGGAGAAATGGATTTGACTATATATGGATGAACTGTTACTCATTGTGGAAAAGGAGTTAAGAGGCAGAAAAATGGCAGCATGGCATGGAAATGTGCATGAGGAGGAGAAGGACTGGTAAAGACACAAAAACAGGGGATAGAACTATGGAAAAAGAAGGTGAAGATGGGAAGGAGGGGGAGATGGAAAAGAGGAAGGGAAGAAAGGGGGATAAAGCCGCGCAGGTGTTGATTGGAGAGAGGCCGGGCGGTGAGTGCCAGCGGTACCTGTTGTCACAGCGAGGGCTGAGGTGTGAAGCTCGTCTCAGCAGAGGCCCTCAGAGGTGTGAGGTGATTATGGGAAAACGGGGCGGAAGACAGAGACATTTAGACAGAGAGACACAGGGAGAAAGAAAGATGGGGACAGAGAGAGTGAATGTGGCAATAAAGCTGGCTGCAGGAATAATGGCAGAGTGGGAAGGAACAACAGATTGAGACGGATAAAGTGAGAGCAGGTATGACAGAAACTAGCCAGTAGGGTGATTGCATAGTGTGTCCTCACGTGTGTGTGTGTGTGTGTGTGTGTGCGAGAGATAGAGAGAGAGTGTATGCGAGTCCCACTCCCATTTTATATGGCAGCTACTCAAACCTTGGTGTCTCATTAAACAGCTTTTTGCTGTAGACACAGGAGCAGGACAGAAAACGCCTGAATGTGTCACAGATGCATTATGATGAGTGGAGGTGTTTGTGCGCCCATTTTCTGGGTGAGCATAGATATACACAACATCGGATGCTCTAGAGGAATAGCTGGTTTCAGAGAGTTTTAACAAGTAGCCTAATTAGAAGCACGGCTAGGAAACTGGAGCTCGGGAGCCCCATAGGAGTTGGGTCAAACTGTAAGCCCAGGTTAATGACACCTCCTGAGGGGAGAATTTCCCACAGCAAGAGCTTTGTAAGCTCCAACCTCCACACCTCTCTACCGTCCATCTGGCATTCAGACAGCGGGATGGGAAGTTATGGCTGTGACATCACTCCTAACCTGTGACATCATCACTGCCCATCAGTGATTTCACACAGGTTTGCCACAGCTGCAGACAAAATCTGATGTCTGCTAGCTGGCATGACCAACCAGGTTATTTATGAGCTGACAGGAGGAAGTAGTCACCCATTTTCTTAAGTCCCTCACCATTCCTCTGGGGGACACTAAAAATCGATTTCTGCTCCACAACAAATCATAAGACCAGCATCTACACCAAAGTCTGCGCTGACCCCTAAACTATGTTAGGACACACTGATTGTTGGAGGGGGGTTCATAGAATATAAATGATAAAGTCTTCCTCACACACCAGACATACAGGATAGTCACAAGATGAACTGGTGAAACCATAATTTGTCGTAGCATGGTTTGTTCATCCCAACATAACTGCTATCAAAGCCTACTGGGCCTGTGTATTCAGATGAGCCGAGTCTGTAACCAATCTCCTTTTCAAAGGACTCTGGTCTCCATTGATGAGTCCTAGCGCAGCAGCCTTAGATGTGAAACACAATGGATCGACATGATTAATCAAACACAGGCCCATTATAGCCAGACAGTCACACAGGCCTCCATCGTGCATTAACAGAAAGTCATAATAAGATGAGCTACAAAAGGCTGATAGGGATGAAGATTAACAGATACAGTTCTTTGACTGGCTGGGTAAGAGTTCTCTCTGAAGCTGTCCTTTGTCAGTGATGATGACCAGAGTGACATGAATGCCACAGCCTTCTGTAAACATTATTAGGTCAGGACAAAGGTGGGCATCTTATGAGCTATCTGAGGTGAATATGCATCATATTTTGCCTTCAGTTCCTGCTATTTGAATTGTTCAGAATCCAGGCAGAGAACAACGGCATCTATCTGATCTCAATTTGAACTTTTAATAAAAAGTCAAAGATGAGACAGGGAAGGGGTGTGCTGGACCCAGACTTTCATTGGAATCCATCTGATTATCTATGAGGCATTTCACCTCTTCTTTCTTCCAACCTTCATGATGAAATATATAGCGTGATAATTATTGCAAAGCTACAACGCTTAGGTTCTGTCTGTACCCACCTCAAAACACAGCAGCAATCAAAGTACGCTCATGTCCTACAATCTATTTGACACATCTAGAAAACCAGTCTGACACTTAAATTGCAAGACGAGCGTGCCAACCCTGGGTCAGGCCAAATGGCTCTGATCTTAACCTTGTGATAACACTATTCAGACAAGCGCCGATGAAATATTAAAACAAAATAAACAGAGGACTCTGCAATTTTAATGATGCTTGTGGCACGTGCAACAGAATAACTGTGATGCGTTACAGCCAGGCATCTCTGTCTGCCTCCCCACCAAGACATGCTGCACATAAAGTCTCTTGTTCCTCCATTGCCCCCTCTGTGAAAGGTTCATTGGGCCAATTAGGCTGCCTAGCCTTATGCAAAATGCCAGGCATTTAGCGGGAATGATAATGATTAGCGCTAGGTTACATATGATCACAGCTGTAGTGAATGCACAGAGCAGAGAAGGTTTGTTACTGGGGGACGAGAGTGATTTCTCATTTGCCCTCATATCTGCATTTCAGACATATTTCAATCAACGCCATTGTGATTACAATGAGATATGAACTGAAATTACATATGCAGACACCGGCCTATCTGGCCAACTTGTTTGTATCATTTTGTCAAAATGGTGTTAATGATGATCACTGAATATGTTGTTGTTGAAGGGTTAGGGATTTAATGTTAAAATCCTTTGTTGCAAGGCAAATTTTTCCTTACAATGTGCGCTTAGCCCACAAACCAGTCTGTAACAGCTTCTTTCAGTCCAACAGCTACAAATCCATGCAGGTCTGACAACTGAATTACATTTAGCCTTTTGGTCATTTAATCAAAGCATTCCCCAATGCTCAATCCAATTTCATTTACTAAGACTATATAACTGCAATGATCTAGCTTCAAGAATTGATGAAGGAACTGACGACTGTTACACCCCAGCCTACCCGATGAATTCATTTGAGGATTCACAGTATGTAAGTATTGCTTAATGTAGAAATACCTTTCAACTGGGCTGAATTTCACAACCCTTTTGAGTATTACATATGTACAGATGGGTGTGAAGTGAGGATTTGGGTACAGAATACTCTTTGAGTACAGGCTATTTAGCATATTCTAATTTCCAGCAGGAACTTCAATCCTTGTTTAAATTTGTAGAGCATCACCTTAATACTATGAGTAAAGTTATGTTAGCTTCCTTTTAGCATCCCATCAAAGTATCAGGAGTTCAGTTTAGGTGAATTCTTCATTCACACATCATTAAAGGATCAGTTCTCCGCTTAGTTCTCCTGTGTTCCTGTTTGGTAACAGTCATTAAACTGGTTGTATTAGACTGACAAAAATACTTTGATTGTTGTAATTGTGTTATTTAAACTCTGAAGGTTTCCCTGACTATGAGTTATTTACTTGCTTTAGTGGTGATCTGATGATCAAGGCGGGTGAATATGTGAAGGAATTTTTATTAGGTCAACTCACAGGTCACTTATTATAAGCCCCATTTAGTGTCTGTTTCCTTCACAATCTTTGCAGTTAACCATATAGCATAATACCCAATCCTTTTAATTCTGTTCTGCTTTATAGTTGTTATGTCAATATCTTCTCCTTTATGTTAATCAATGTGTTATCTTTGCAAAATCTGCCATAAGTTTGAGACAAGGTATTAAGGCAAAAGAAAATACAGGATTTTGCATTGTCACTGGAGAGTGTCATTGCAGTGAATGGCAAATATTTTGAAGATTACCACAGAAGTGATTTTCTAGATACATTTCCTCAACACTACGCCTTTGATATCTTTCATGTCCGTTCAAAGGAATAATCTTAAAGCTTGTTTAGCTAGGAAAGTGAAGATGTCCAGACAGAGTGCAGCTAGATGCAGGAGAGACTTTCGGCACAGGAGAGACCGCACAAACTCACGAGACAGGACAGGCCCTGAATTAGCTACTGTTCCTGTCATGAAAAGGTATGTTTTAGTCTGGTCCATTTTTGGATGGGTGGGGGCTCTGCTTGCTTATTTGTAAAAGTCACTGCACGCCGTGGATTTATACACACATAAGCATGCACACAGAGAGAAACCCACACACAAAACCTTGGGCAAAAAAAGAAAATGGACTTCTGTGTTGGCAACAGCTTTTTCCTAATCCTCGCCCCTGGGCTATATTGTGCAGTCAAGCAGGCTATTACATGGCAACAATTAGGGGGGCTGGAGCCCAACACCTGGTCGTCTCCTATTCTAGCCCTTCAGTGGCAGCTGACTGTACAGTCTCACAGCCAGGTGGCCCTCCTTCAATGACATTAGCTAGTCACTCCAGGGTTAATCAGGAGCCTGCCATCATCCAGTGGGCATGCACTGAGCTCCATTCAAAGTGGAAGCTTTTATGGGGAAAAGGGATGATGGAGGCAATGTTGTTATAAAAACTTGTTCAACTGAAGATCTCAGACAGAGAGCCCAGATAATCAAAATGAACTTGTGGGAGGGGTTAGGGCCTCTCGGATTCGTGGCCTAAGTTCGGTGCACTGCCTTGATTGGCTCAAGCGGAGCTCGCAGCACGTCAACTGTGCATCCTGCAGATTATAATGGACCTTTTCATGGGTGGACAAAAACAGATGGAGGAGCGGGAAGTGCTATACATCCAAGCAGACGGGTGATGGTGTGGGGGGAGGGAAACAGGATTTTGTCAAAGTCGGCAGATACAAAAACAAGTGGGTGTAGCTAGAGCAGCTCCGGCCATATCTGCCCGCACAAAGCCCCATTCCAAAGCCCCCTGGCTTGGAGATCTGAGGGTAAATAACACTCATTAGAATAACAAAAGCTATAGATTTGTACCCCAATCAGCTAGAGTCTCATCAATAGTAATTAGAGGCTATACATAACTAATGAAGATGTGTACACTACATTAAACAAAGGTACCAAGAGCTGCTGTGTATCTACACAGAGTATTGGATA
This sequence comes from Toxotes lorentzi, assembly GCA_037833715.1. NCBI lineage: Eukaryota > Metazoa > Chordata > Actinopteri > Toxotidae > Toxotes > Toxotes lorentzi. The sequence continues at coordinate 15,539,847 of JBBMJY010000009.1, read as the reverse complement.
AGTGGTCTGCTACAGAAAGCTTTTCTTACATTTCAAACACAACAATAAGAGCAAGCACTTGAAATGATGAAAACACAGAAATGATAATCTTGTGTCATATGAATCCTCATTCTATCGTTGTACAGTATGACAATGTAAGTTTTTTAGATAAGATGAACTCACTACTCGAGTATGCTGTGCCGGTTTCTATGACCAACAAAACTTCCTCTTCGTTCGACAAAAGACACAATATTGTTACAGCCTGTTGCAGTGGAGAGAAGATTTTGCCAATATTTCTCAGTGCTCCTCTTCCAGCCACAACCACCACTTGACAATGAAGCACAGACTATCACTATTAACACATCAAAGGCTGCTTTCTGTAAGAAGAGGCAGACAATGCACAGCAATACATACTTAAATGTTTTGTTTTTGCTATTGCTTTGTTTGCCTTGCCTTGTCTGTTAATGCAGAAAATTCCATTTAGTGCAAAAATGCAAATGCTGTGAGGCACAAGGACATCCTCTAAAAGAGAACAATGGCCACAGGCCAGCAGAGGAGCAGACACTGCCTTTGAACCATTTAAAGAGGCATTAATGTGCAACTTATAAATAATCAACTAATTCCTTCTTAAAACACCCAATTAAGTCTGTGACATTAAAGGCAATGCAGCCTTATTTTTAAAAAAGAGCAATCTTAGTCTCTGAACAAAAAAACTGAACTGAAAATTTAATGGCCATTTAGGGACAAAGAAGTCCAATAATGTCACAAGGTGTCCTCACAAGAGTCCCCAAAAACCCAAGGCCACGGAGACCAAGAGATTCCAGCGGAGAACGATGAGTGACATTTCACTGACATTTCCCAGCAGCATTCAGTGCGGAGCTGTCTCAAGACGGCATCAGAAATATCTATGGATATGCTTGAATGTGACACAAGCGTTAAGGGATGCAGGTTCTTTCAGGGGACGGCCTCAGCTCTGGGGCTGATGATGAGGAGCCTGGACCCTGGGAGATTGAATGGTAATCACTGGAGCACAGATAATGGATGATTGAAGGCTCTTTCTACGCCGCTGCTGGATTTCAATATCAGAGAGGCCCTAGAATTGGGATTCTTATCAGGGGCGGTGTGTCAAACAAAGGAGAGCTGAGCGTGAAATATGGGGTCCAACTCAGGCACACGACCATGGCGATTAGCACAAGGATAAAAAAGGCCGCACAAACAAAAGAGGGCAGCTTTAGCTGGACAAAGGGCTGTCCACTACCTTGTAACAAGAGACACGGAAGGAAGAGGGGACATAAAGGAAGAGAGAGTGTACTTGGTGGTAAAAGGAGGATAGGACAAGAGTTTTGCTGAGATGGCTGGAAGATGAATAGTGACAGAGCCAACTGTTAAAGAGTGTTCCAGATTCCCTGCTTCTAAAGAGGAATAATGGACCAGCAGGGATGAAATGCAATATACCCCGCCTCAAAGCCATTCATACACATCCAAACAAACACATATTATCATTCACGTACACACTCATACACCCAAACACACATGGTGGCACGAGGCTTCACATCTCTGCCAAGTCCATCACAAAAAAAAAAAACAAAACAAAAAAAACAACAACAAAATTATTCCCATTTATCCCCGGATTCCAAGCGCTACAGCTTGCCAGGAAAGCTCATTAACCCTCCCTTCAAGAACCCTGAGACAAAAGAAGGGAAAACAAAACATAACTAATCAATGAGAACGCACCCATTGAGGGGGGTGGGGGGTGGCAAGAACACGCATCCATTTGGATAACCTGAGAGGGCTAACAGCTTTTGCTTCAGTGTTGTTCTGGCCGGCTACGGGGCAGAGAAAGAAAGTTCATTAATTAAACAGGGCTAAGGGGAACAGATGGAATGGCTAGCTGGCTTCTAATCACTTAAAGCAGACAGGTTTTTACACCCGAGGTAGAAGCAGCACCACCACACATCAATCACGATGAACGTGTCTCCTCAATGGCAGTGCAGTAGTCCAGTGATGACACTGGGGTCAGGGCATTCTGGCTGATTGACAGAGACCAATGACCTATTAGCAAGATTTCATTTTTTTTGTTGATACGTAGCGAGGACATCTGTAGAATTTTTGGACAATCTTTCCAAGGGCATAATCTTGAAGCCTGTTAACACCCAATCCAACAAAGTCAGTCATTCGGTTACATATTAGTAGCCAATTTGGGATCATTAGTTACTGTTAGGCCTACAAATTTAAGTGTATGCAAAATGCAATAAAAATATTAGAAAAAACATGCTCCCCTCTTCGCCTGTTCAATCTGTGGCAATTTACTCTACAGAGCCTTAAAATGTGGAGCGATAGACTTTTCTCCAGTAGCAGCACTATGACATGACTGCAGCACACAAATCAGTGAATTTCAAAATTCTATACATAACTGTTAAAATCAGAAATGATCAACTAGATCATTAGCTATCACTAAGTTATTCAATCTATCAAAGTAAAAATTATTACCCAATTCTGTATTTAGTATGTATTTAATACAGCACTTGCTTTATGTACTTTATTCTGAAATATAAGTTTGTGTCAGCAGAAAAAATACATGGCCAACAACTTCTAATTTCTGACACTGATAACTGAAAATTGTATTGGACTTATATATATCCAAATAGAGAAAATACTGATATGCCCTAATATTGGTACAGGCTAAGCCGTTGTCACAAACACATAAAATCATTTACACAATTGTGTGGGTCTTGTTTATGTAATTCGACCTGACACACTAAGCCTGAGATGGGGATGGGACAGGGAAGGCGATCCCACACAAAACTGGCAGTCTTGCTGGCTTTCACTTTGCCTCTCACAAATAGACAGATGTCAGACATGAATGCATAACAGACAGAGAGAGAAGGGGAGGGGCATGAGGGTGGGGGTTCAAGTTTAAAAATACACGGAGCATGACATTCTTTGGGTTACACTAGGTTATGCAGTTTTTTCTTAGTGCTAGTGGTTTCTAATTATTTCATATACAGTTTAAAAACTAGGTTATTTTCGTGACTAAAAGCTCCCTGACAGTATATAATGGTTTATTAACACAAAGTAATCAAATGTAGGAAAATAAATCAAAAAGTGGTAGAAACTGAAATTGCCCTGCCAGACTAAAATCACACAGAAATGAAGTACTTCCATTAATTTGGTAAACAAACAACAACAATAAAAAGCAGACTCAGACAATCCGAATTTGTTGAAAACGTTGCAGTGAGATAAACAGGACGCGTAGCGCACAAAAAAAAACCCCCAAAAAACCAGACCTGTCCACAGATAAACCATTGTAATTTTTTTGTACCAGAGTCACTACAAAATAAAAGCAGTTCCTGTATACATACAAAAACAAACACACAACAGGCACAACAGTTTGACACCAGCAGTGTGTGTACGCTACCCTAGGCGGGGCTCTGGGTCCCTGCTGTTGGCCGTCTGGTTCCACGCCTGCTCTACCTGTGTTTAAAAGGGGCGGCCCCCATGAAGCTCAGACCTCAGAGTGCAGGCTGGGCTGGGCTGGGCCCCCAGGGCTTTCAGGGTGTGGGTGCCTTGCAGCGGACACCTTTTGTTACAGGCTGGGTGGCAAGAGGAGGAGGAACTGATGTGGGAAGGGGTGTGTGTGTGTGTGTGTGTGTGTATTTGGTGGGAGAGGGGGGGTGGGGGGTAGAGGGGAGGGGAAAAAATGAGTAATGCTATGAGTCATTCTGCATTAGCAGCAGGGGAGGGAGACAGGGAAAGGGGGAGTGGATGAGAGGGGGGGCGAAGGGAGAGAATACTTTTGCATGTTGTATGAAGCTAGACGCCATATGCCATCCGAGCTGGGCTGCCTCCTGAGTCAGGGCTCTTGGTTTGACAGGCCTGTGCTTGCCCCCTCCGCACCCCTAAAGCTACCCCCGTCTCCCCTAACTAACACCCTCCTCCCTCTAGGCCTTCCTAGGCTCCAGCAATGGGCTAGGCAATTGCTTCGGTTGTGCATGGTTGTCTGTGTATCTGTGTGTGTGTGTGCGTGTGGGTGGGGGGGGACTCAGTGATCTGAACACATCGGACATTGTCGTGAGTCCCGGCAGGAACAGCTGGTCAGCTGGAGAGAGGGGTGGGAGGGGGTAGGGATAAGGAGGGGGAAGAGATGGGAGGCAGTGCGGTACACTGATAATGGGATTAGGTTAAAACATTCAGTGGGGGAGAGAGACCCCTCCTCTCCGTGTAGCCCCCCAAATACTGCGTAAACTCTCAAAGCCAATGCCCAAACCATCCTGGCCAACTCCAGGCAGGGACACATCAGAACTGGCCCTTAACCCAACCCCCAACTACCTACCCTCCCAACAGCCAACTGCCTCCAACTAAAGGGGCTGCGTACAGTAATACGGATACAGTACCATATCATATATTGCGTGACAGTCAAGATGATTTCTTAAGCTTCTCTCTAAGAATATTACTCTGTGTTACAAATCACTTGGGGCATTTTTATAAGAGCATTTTGTTGGCCATCCCTGTTTTCCATAAACAGGAAGTTGGCTAGTCATACTCATATCAGCTCAGGCCATTACATGAATCCAGCATATAATGACTAGCCTGGCGTCTCACTGTGCCCAGTCAAGCACTGTGTTTCACAGTGATATAGACTGCTGAGTATTATCATGAGACTGCCGACAGTTATGGCACAACAGCTGGCAAATTAGACCTATCAACGATGCTAAATAATTCATGTGAGACAACACTAACGTGGCAGATCCTATTCATGGCACCCCATCATGCATGCAGGCGTACTTTCATCTCTGCTAGGTGAGGAATCTTACAGTATACAAAAGAACGTACTGCCGTTGGACGAAGACAAAGTGAGAGCGGGACAATAACTTGCTCAGAAGGGGTGTGAGAATGTGTAACTGTCAATGCAGTGACTGCAATAATTAAGATGGCGTCTGGACGGTGCAGCAACAGCACACAATGGAGTGCATACAGGATATCTTATTCATTATGCTTCCAGTATTCATCTATTAAAATGATGTACATCATCTTGTTGTGGGCATTCTGTGGGACTGTAGATATGCTAACATGGGCCTGTGAGGGAAACATGACAGACCTCAGCAGCTTTCTGGGTTCCACTGAAAGGATCAAGCCTCCCTCTCTTCTTTTTGCTGCTACCACACACACACACAAACACACACACACACACACACACACACACACACACACACACACACACACACACACACACACA
>JBBMJY010000009.1:15521477-15533094 GCA_037833715.1 Toxotes lorentzi | reverse complement strand
ACACACACACACACACACACACACACACACACACACACACACACACACACACACACACACACACACACAGACTGTCATTGTTCCAACCTGTGAAAGATAAAGGGCCACATATCCTGAGATGATGGAAGAATGATGACCGGGGAGGGAAAAGTGCAAAAAGCTGGTATAATACAACAGCAAATCCGATGATGAAAACACATAAAAGGCTGAGCCCACCTGCCACCTCAAGACTGTTTTGTTCATGGGTCATGCCATTGCTGGACAATGTGTCAGTCAGGACATTCTGTGATACCAGTTCTCTCAAAAAATCTAAAAACTTGGTTATGACTCTCATGTGGCTCAACTCAACATCGTTGTCATTCATTAGTTTTCGCATTGCCTCTGTCCTCACAAGCCCCTCTAGCTAGTCAGGGTAACAGCAGACAGACAGACATGCAGACACTTATGCTGGCAGTGTGCATTGCCTGGCACATTCATTCATCTCCTCTCTTGGAGTGCATGAGGCCTGGCAACCTATCAGTGCCAGAGCTCCAGAGGCAGTGCTTATCTCCTCTCATAGATCATGCCTTTGTGCTGTCTGCTTCTCTGCTAAGGAATGCCAGGTAAGGCTTTTGTGGCCCAGCACAAGCCTGGTACTGTCAAACCCACCCCCCTCCACTCTCACAGAGGCAGGCGGGCCTGTGGCTGGCCCCCCTCTGGCACTGAGAGTAACACTGGGCTAATTCACTTGGCGTCGGGTAACAGACATCTGTCACTCAGGATGCCCCGGGGACACACAGACAAGGCCTGATATAGAGGTGGGGGGCCCGGGGATGTGATGCACTGTGAAACACATACAGTCAAACACATACTTGCACACACCCAACTGTAAACAACATGCACAGGGTGTGAGAAAAATCCTTCTGTGTAAGTAACTGTGATACAAGAACTTGATAACTTAAAAAGTGCAAACAGCAAAACCAAAAAAAAAAAAAGTTAAGGGCCTAAATCAATAGATACTAGTCTTCCATCTAAATGAAACCTCCTTGGGGGAGGTTTCTATAGCAACAGCCAGAGGGGCAGCGTGGTTCTGGTGAGGCGGTGCTGTACATGCTGTCCGAGGAGGAGCGGGGCGTTAGGGGAGATCAGGTTTCCCCCTCCAGGGCCCATGCCGACTCTGCCTCCCATCTCACCCCCCAACTTTGTGCTGCTGGCATTCACATGCTAATTCATCTCCATTGGTGATTACCTCCCTTTAAACCAACTGACAACTACAGCTGGAGTCAGGCTCTTAACGGCACACTGTTGGATGGATGGGTGAAGGGATGAGAGCGAGTGTGTGTGCGTGTCTGTACGCACTTGTATGCATTTGTTGATGGCGCTCTTATTTTGGCTCTTCTTGTGCTCCATAAAATGGTAGTGATAGATGATGACACATTATCTGTGCTCCTACCCAAAACAGCTTCACACAACCTCCCATGCTGCTCTAGGCTGTGAAACAGTCCTGGCCTAATAGCTGTATGTAAATCAGCCAGCCCATAAAAATCAGTGTCAGCATTCAGCTGTGTACGTTGGCTGACGTGACAAGCACGCCACATGTCTCAATGAATTTACCCAAATGGGCTGCTGGTGGTGCTGAAAATTTATGCTCAGTGGCGTTATGCATCTAATGAAATCATCATAAAAATATTGCTAAATGTATGCTCATAACATTAATGGTCTCAGCTGTATGGGTCATAAACGGCTGATCTTTTTAAATTGTTGCACTCCTCTGACGAGCCATCCCCCATATGATATAGTGAGCAGCAAATGAAGCAGAAGGCACATGGAGTAAAGGATACAAGCTCTGGTAGAGAGTCAGCCGGGACTTCACAGCTCTGCTGGCATTGATACAGGTGGCCCGCACCAAGCTTGGCAGCAGCGTCCCAGTGACGATGGCGCCATTAAACAGAGGCCCAAAGAAAGGAACCTGAGGAAGTTAAGAGAGAGAGAAAGAAAGAGTAAGAAAATTAGGCATTAAAACGCCCACACTGATGCAAAGTTAATTTGGTCAGTTTCCTGTCATTTATATGTAAAAACTTAAAAATAAAGAAAGGGATGGATAAAAATCTTTGTTTTTTTTGTTTTTTTTTTAACCGTTTCTCCATCTGTTTGGGGCAGGGTTCAAGTTGAAATTGGATTTTACCTAACTTTGCATGACAACCACACATATCTGATGTGAATCAATGTTAGGTAAATGAAATTAAAATGACAATCAATACTAAACAATGCCCTCATATTGAGCACCCGAACAAATACAAAGGGCCAATATCCATTTTAGCGACAGCGTGTGAGTGTGTGTGGGTGCATGCGTCTGTTCATGCATATTGGAAGGGGGCCCTTAATCACTGAAGCTCAGTGGTCGTTGACCTGGAAGTTGACGTGAATGTCAAAGTCTCTTCAAAAGGTCCTGCTGTCTTCAACTTGGCAGTTCAGTGAGTATAATAACCAGCCAAATTAAACCATAAATGGATTTTAGCCATAAATGATGAAGACCAATTAACTTCATCGAATGGTATAAAACTATTGTCACACTGTGTAAACTGGCATCAGAGATCTCAGTGGATAACTTTACAGTCCTGTTTATGTAAACCCCATGGAAACTGTTGACTTTTTCAACATATCGAACAAGCAAACATTTGATCTTCTTTGAAGCAGTGCTTATTAATAAAGGTGAAAAACAAATGACACAAAATTGACATTGTGTAGTCATTTTCATCATAATTTAAAAAATAAAAAATAAAAAAAAACAGTCACATGGAAACATTTATAACAGAACCCGTCTTTTGTCTCTGACATTTAGGGTTTGATGTTCTCTTTGCTACTGAAGAGTGTGGCATCATCATGCCAAGATCTAAAGACCTGTCTAAGAAAAAAAAAAAAGACTGGATGCTGATAAGTTTGGCAAGGGATTTAAAAAGATCTCCAACTTATTTGAAATGCATTATTCCACTGCAAGGAAAATCATCGGCGCAGATCTCAAAGGACTGCAGATCTCAAAGGACTGCAAATTTATCCAGGACTGGCGATGCCAGCCCTGAATTCAGCCCAAAAGCAGACCACTTGAAGCAAAAGTGTTTTCCAAGAACCCCAAAATTTCATCACAGGATCTTGAAGCTGTTGGTATCAAATTGCATGTGTCTACAATCAGGAAGAGACTGCACAAATTTGACCTTCATGGGAGGCATGTTGGGGAAAAAACCTTTGCTATCCAAAAAGAACATTAGAGCAAATCTACAGTTTGCCAGTGAACTAACAGGCAAAGACCAGGGCTTTTGAAATACTGTGCTCCGAACAGATGAATTAAAGACAGAGCTGTTGGGGCACAGTAACAGTAGACATGTTTGGCGCAATCCAAAGATGGTTTTTCAGGAGAAGAACCTGATACAAACTGTGAGGTAGGATGGTGGAAATGTTATTGTTTGGGGTTGCTTCCCTGTCTCAGGGACTGAGCAGCTTGCAGTCACTGATTCAATTTGAACACAGCATCATATCAATGAGTCTAAAAGCCATCTGTCCAAAAGCTGAAGTTGAACCGGAAGTGGACCTTTCAACAGGATAATGATCCCAAACACGCTAGGAAATCCACCAAGAATGGCTTAAAAAGAAGAAACGGAGGGTCATGGAATAGTTTGCTCAAAGCCCAGATATGAATCCCACTGAAAGGTTGTGAAGGGATTTCAAAAGGGCAGAACATCTGCCCAACTGAAGGAATGTTTGCATGGTCAGAACACTTCAGTAAGTTGATGTCAGGGACTGGTGGACAATTATGCAAATTGCCTAAAAGAAGCTATTTCTGCTGTATTTCTAGCCTCTGAGGCCAAGGGTGTACTTACGTTTTCCACAGAAGAATTTTAAATTGATATTTTTGTTTAATACATAATTGAAAAAGCAAATTTCTTGCGGTTTTGTTCAAGTCAATCTTTATGAACTGTATCAAAGTGGATCACATGTTTTCTTGTTGAAATATGTTGAGGTGGAAACAGTTAAACCCTCCACTGGGCTGAAGCTAGAATTTGTGCATTCACTAATTTCTGAACTTGAGTAAATTGTCATACTCCTCTGAAAGGAAAAAGTCCTTTTTTGCCTTGATGGATTTAACTGTCAAACAAAGTGAATACAGTGCATAAACGATCAAAACAGGCTCTCCTAGAGTCTTAATAAGTGCAGTTAGCTTTAGTGTAAGAATTATACTCAGTGGATTAATTCTCACAGAGATGAAAATAAAATTGTGACTATGACAATCAAGCTGGCAATAAACATTGTCTGCAGAGGAGCAAATAACTGATAAATGAATGAGAAGAAAATACTGGAGTGCAGGTGATTATAAAACATTGGAAGCACTATAGGAACACTACAGCTATTTCTCCAGAGGGATTATGGGTCCTTTTGGGGCTGTTGCTATAGCTTGGACTGTCCTAATAAAGCTAAGCTGAGAAACAACTGTTTCTTGCATAATATTATGTAATTCTCAGTCATCTCTCTGAAAAATTCATTGTTTGAACGATAATTAAAGTCTTAACAGTGAGAAATACAAAACCGATTATATGACAGAGTTGTTTTTTTCCATCTGAATAATTTTGCGTATGAATAATGGAATGGATGTATCTGAGCATTTGAGGCCAGCCATCTCAGATGAAGAAATTTCACTATCCTCTGGAAGGCCACACACTGAGTGCTGTACTATGGAGTATCCAAGATGAAAGCCAGCCAAGAAAGGCTAGTAACCATCTCTGAAAGCACATACCCACAGTGTGGGTAATAATGCACTGCTGGAGTGGGAGCCTTCAGACAGAAACCGCAACAGGAAAAAGAACCTATAAAACCCACAGCAAAGTCTGAATAGAAAGCAAGCACTAGGGACTGCTTTAACTCATGAACAGAGACTGGAAATTAGTGCAGTGCTGCAAATAGCATGTGTGGTTTTGTTGCTTATTGTGCCTGGAAAATAAGACAAGCTGTTATCTTAAGCTCAAAAGAAAAAGCAGCAAACAAATAAATGTTGGATGACATGCATTTTAAAGTTACTTCCCACTTTCAATGTGTTTTGTTAACAAAGGTCTTAACTAAGTCCTCTGATGGCAGCGCTTTACCTGTGGTTTCTTCATGATCTGGATGAAATACATGTGGTTCTTCATCGGATAGATGACAATGAGCACGTCTCCAAAGTCGGTTGGGATGATGCCACGTCGGTAGTCCCTCGTGTGCTCTGACCACACTATGTGCACCTCGTCATTTCCCAGGTGACGCAGCTGTCGAACGAAACAAAATCAGTCTAATCAAGTACGAGCGCAGGTAATTTTCATCCCTGCGGTGATGATGACAGGGATACAAACTCAGTGAGATTAGGGCTTTAGGGTTTATTCCTTTGGCCCCCATGACCTCTAGAAGTCTAAGGACTGAACTGAAGGGATGAAAAAAAATTATTATTTACTGCTGGCAGGTCAGTAGAGGCTACATAAGCAATTATGAACACTGCCGTAAAATAGTGTATACTAAAGATTAAACATAAATGCAACAGGTGCAAGAGCAAGGTGACTGCTCACAGTTAAATCAGAAACTGAAAACAATGGTTTAAATAGGGGTCTGGGCCCCTGGTTCTGACTCTTTTTATAGCCTTTTTCATTACAAATTCAAATTGCAAACAAAATGCACAAAATTGAGCATTTTAAAACCAAATAATTCAAATCCAATTAACTTTCTCCATCAGAGATAAAATTGCTTCCCATTTCCACTCTATTCACAAACACAAATGAAACTGGGCAGGACAAGAAGATACACTTAAATGACAGGAAATTGACTGATGCTAGTTTGAAATAGGTAAACAGCTTTCCTCTTTCCAAAGTAAAATAGATGGATACAGCTGCATTATAGTCTCTGACAAGTGTAGATCACTTATTAGGTGGTAGTCCAGTGATGCTGAATCAAGCTGTCCTTCCCCCTTCTGGGGTATCATGGACAATGAAAAGTGAGCCTCTACTCAGAAGAAAACATCTGCCAATGTACTGTGGGCCTAATGAGCTATTAAGAAACATGCCCTCGCCACCAAAAATGCAATTAGCACATTCTATTATAAGCCCTTAATTATGGTAATACGGTAATCTTAAACAAATCCACGGCATGCTGATTACTGGAGCTCGCTAGTTCAGTCTGTCTGTCCAAGGATCAGCAGGTACCAACCAGGTCAGTCACTGGGACAGTTTCAGAGAAAATGTTGAATATGCATTTGTGGTAGACAATCAAGACCGGGATGTTAATTTGGGTTAAGATATTAGCATTTGGATGTGCTGAATCACAGGTTTAATGAGGATGCTTATGCTCTCGTCAATCATCTTCTGCACCGACCTATTTATTCCCTTGTTAATCACATCCAAATGTTTGAGACTTCTTTAATAAAATGTGATTCAAGTCAAAGGCTCTTGTCCAATTAGCCCTCTTTGACCTCCCACCCAGCCAATGGGTTTCACATATATGGAGACAGCAAACCAGAGGACCCCAGAACACAAGAGGCTCCTTATAAAAACAACCTGCAGCAGCCCAGTTAAGCTGCAGTGCCTGGGGGTTAATGTGATAACTAAAGCACCCGTCTATCTCCCTCTCTTACACACACACTCTCTACATGGCCTGACCCCAACCCTGCAGGTCGCTTCTATAACCGCATTACTGAAGCCAGCTGCTACTGCTGCAGCCTGCACTTCCCTAAAACCCACAATTGGATTGAGGAATTCATGGTTTTCCCTCTTTTCTTTTTGGTTTAGCTGTTTTTTTCCCCCTCCACTGTCTTCAAACAGGCGATCTGCCCAGTGAGAGCTCCCCCACCATATGCCTCTACGGTCACAGGCAGTAAAGTGGGCGACTGTTGGACTAAAAGTGTTATTTTGAAAATTGACAGGGAAACATCCTACTTGATCACAGACAAAGCCCGTTTCTCATTCCACCCCCCCAAAAAACCTCGCCCCCTCAATCTTTTTCTGAAGCATCCGTGCATGCAGCCAGCCTGCCAATTTCTGCCAGGCATGTGGCTGGTGTGGAGATCTGTGCAAGGTGAGCATGAGCAATTACAGAAGTTCCCGAGCGAAATGAATGGAAGTGGAGTGGCAGCACACTCCGCTCTGGGCACGGCCACCCCTCCAGCGCCTCACTCTGGCCAGCCAAAGTCAAAATCTTTACTCAGTCTAACTAATTTTTGTGGTCACTGAGCACAGGCTCAGGATAGGTTTGGAATGAGTAGGGGGTTATTTGTGAAACGGAGAGGGGGTAGGTCTGTGGAGGACTGGATATGAGGACAGCCTGATGAATTTCCCTTCTCAGCAGGATACTGTATGAGAAGATTGGCAGCACGGGCAGGGGCCTTGCGGCTCATTTCTTCGTGCTAACTGCTACTGGTGCACTACAGCTCAGAATCCCACTGCAGAACCCAATCGATCGCTCCTGTGGCGGCAACAAGAATTGGATAAAAGGATCCTGCCGGCATCCGGCCGGCGCCTGCCCTAGCAGGGAGAGCTAATGGCTGAATCCAGGCCCTGGTCACAGCACACAGGGAGGGGGGCAGGGGCTAGTAGAATCACAGTCATTACCGCAGCGGCACATGCCCTCTCTTCACTCATGCGCCTGCCACTCTCTACTCCTCAGGCCTGCCTGACCAGGGTCACTAATCAATACCCGCACTCTGGAGTCACACCTCCTGATCACAGCTTAACACAGAGCTGAAGGCTACAACAACATACTGCTCTGGGCAGGAATGACTGTGTAGCCATTTCACTGCATCAAACTTGCAAAGCAATATTTTCAAATTTTTCGTAACAGACTTGAGGTGTGCAATTTACACAATACATACTATAATGTCACAGACAAGCAGAAATTGTCAGAAAATGATCATAAAGGTTGAAAACAAATCATAAGCATAAAAACATGATGTATTACCTTTTTGGTGAGGCAGTCATCAGAGTCAGATGGCATGCGCGTGGAGACGTGGAAGATGGCTTCCACAGTGGAGGTAGCATAGTAAGGAGCTGTTAGACCTGTGCTGCCATTCCTCTGGAGGCCACCCATAAAGCCACAGTGAGTGGCCAGGTCCACCTGGAGGACACATGTAAAATTTAGTGTTCTGGGTGTGCCTGCTCATCTATGTGGGCATATTTAGGCTGTATCTGTGGATACAGGGGATGTGTTGACTTGAAGGTGTGCTTGTCAGTACCTCCCATCCCAGTCCAGACACAAAGTCCTCATAGGCCTGACTGCCTGCACTGTTAGACAAGATGGAGCACTTGTCTTCTTGGCCCTCTCCAATATAGAACACAGCAATCTTGTGCGTCTCTCGACTACAGAACAAAATATATAGTAGTCTATATTAAAAGAACAGTAGCACAACAGGCAATTTTACGAACGCAACAGAACTTGAAAAGCTTCGCACTACTCCAGCCACTTCAGATAAAAATGCTTTGAAATGTGAATCCAATGACTCAAAACACTACACCTAGCTTATCAAGGCAAATTGTGTCTAAATGTATTTGAGTTGTTGTAAAATCAGGAGAGCAGAATGTAAAAAAAAAAAAAACAAGTTTGTCTGCAAAATTTTACCACTATCTTTCCAGCTCTAACATAATTACTTTCCCTGTTGCCATGGCAGTACATCATGCTGGGGTCGATTTAGGGGACTTTACATGCTCGCGTACAGGTTGTTATTGCCCAACCAAGTCTGGCCATCTGGGAGACTGAGGTTCAGTCCTGAGGGCATTCTTTAATAAGCCCCAGTCATTAGAAATGTGTGGAATACTTATTGATTGGACTAAGAGAGACAGTAAGAGAAGGACAGCAAGAGTGATAGTGGGAGACTTCCAGGGCACCTTGGCACGAGGTGTTACAGATTAGGAAAAGACAAGAGGGAGGGGGCAATATGACGCTGCTGTGAACAGAGGGCACTAAAATATAAACCATTAAGTGTGTGGTGTCTCATTTCTACAGGGGAAAAAAAAACAAAAAAACCTCACAAAATTAATTTTCTGATAAGACTTAAAACAAGCATTACCACTGCCTGGAGTCCAGGTTCTTCAGTTCTCTTAAGAGCTTTGAATTTTTCTTCAGCAAATGGAAACTCTTCCTGTTTGAAAATGAACAGACGTGATTAGACATAATATTGTCAATTCTGTATATATGAAAGTTAATTCAGGAAATTGAACCGTGATTTAAAAAAAAAAAAAAAGTGGTACACTCTTCTAGCAAAATGTCAAAAAAAAATAAGCTATTTTCAACTTAGGTTTTCTTTTGCACTCTAGATTAACAATGGCAAAAAAGGCACAGGTGCAAACAGCAATCTCCTACTAGCTGCGTGCATGTTGCACCATCACCATTAAGAGGTGTAAGCTTTTAATTTACAGGGAAGCACTGCAAAGATGTGGCTCTGTAAGGTAGACCTTAGTGAAAACAGCTGGACACTTTTACCCTGTGGAGAGGAGATTAAGAAGCTGCAGCGTGCTTTTAACTTTGCTCTTTCTCTCTTTGAGTAACGAGCCAACAGCTGAGTTACTCTAAGGACTTAGTAAGTAACCTGGGTACAAAAATAGTATCATGACTGCAGAGGTTATTCTTAACTGAACTGTGTGTCATTTTTTCTTCCTAACTGGCTACATTTAAGATGTGTTTCGTAGACTGAATGATAAAGAACTACACGGAGAGAAAGAGGCAACATAGCCCTGTGCGATTTCTTATAATACCACTTTCCTCCATTTGTCTTTCTTCCTCTAGTGCAAACCAGACCAATCATTGAAGCCAATTTCAGTTGGTAGTTTACCTGCGGTCCCAAGAGTTCATGCCAAGGTCATTAAGTAGCAGCCGGCAGAAGTAGAAAGGAGCTTTTGGTTCCTGGTGTGAGGGTTCCCTCTGGCAGGCAGCCCGAAAGCTTACATCAGTGTCCCACCTCCTCACTTGCTCCTCCTCCTGCTGAGTCTGACGGAGAATGGCCTCCAGGATGGCGGTCTCCTGCTCCATGTTCATGCCATGGGGTGAGGGGGCTGGCTGGTTGAGTTTGAGTTGTGGTTGAGGCAGGCATTCTGGGCTGCTGAGGCCCAGGTCCTCCAACAGCTTATCCAGAACGTCTACCTCTTCCTCCTCACAGCAGTTAGAGAGGGAGTCCGAGACTGAACAATGATTTTTGTGCGGTCCCTTTGTTGGAGAGCAGGGCTGGCTTCTGCTGTGACTGACACTGGTAGTAGAAAGAGGGCGGTCGACTGGACTAAAAACTCCCATGTCGACAGAGTCGTCGTGGTTCGTGCAGTAGAGGATTGCGCCATCCCATGAGTATTTGCCCGAGATGTCCCGGACAATGATTCGCACTTGGGAAGAAGGTTGGGGGGGCTGGCCGACGGTGGGTGTCTCGGCAGGGATCTGCAGGTAGGACATCAGCGTGCTATCATTGAAGACAAACAGCTGAAGGTTTGGGCTTTTGAAGACCTCAGAGGACAACTCGGACGACTCCACATACGGGTTGTCGTGATTTTCGCTCACGAGGCTGTGGAGAAGGGCAGGGCCACCGCTCAGTGGGTGATGGCCCAGGTGGTTCACCAGGTGTGTCATGACCATCCGTGCTGTCAGAGGTATCAGCTCCATGTTCCGACGCCGCTTTTCTGAAGGATGAATGAGAGCAGGGAGATTTAAAAAAAAAAAAAAAAAAAAAAAAAGAAAGCACTGAGACCATCTCCAAAGAAAAATATGCGTGAGAAGGTGCAAAAAGTGATGAAAAGTAACTGATGGGTTTAAAATAAAGATGCACATGGTAGAGCTTTTGAAATATGGTCCAAAGCAGACTTTGTTAACCATATTTCAAAAGCTCCGTGTTTGTGTGTAGACATGCTATTATCTCTGTTAGCTCTTTTTACACAAAGCCAAATCTCATTTATGATTACTAACAGGGGTACTTTATTCATTTCTCACAATACGATGGCCAGCACACCTCTAAGTAGGTAACATCTAATCATGACAGACAACTTTGAAAAGCCCATTGAGTCTTCTTACAATGGACAAGCGTTGAGACTAGCCAAGTGCTAATGAGAACCACCGTCTTTGCAGGCTTCTGAATAGGACTCTACTTAGTGAATTGCATTTATGTAAATGCACAGGTTTTTACTCCAAAGTGAAAGGCATGCCGTGCTTTATTCCACAGTGATGTGGGAAAAACAAGAAGAACTCTTGCATTGTGACAGTGCTATCAATACCATCATCCCCCATCAAAGTGCAGAAAGCTCTTTAGAAAGCAGGCCAACCTGCATTAGAGATGCGCTGGCCCTTTGATGTGACTTAATCAATATGAGGTGGGGGCATGAATATAACTAGGCCGGCACTCTTTGGTTTGCCCTTTTGATAGTGTTTTGTTATTTCTACTAAGACACAGTGCAGCTGTGCACCAAAAAGCAGAGGTGTGGTGAAATTTTCCAGGGAAAAGCTGCTGTTCAAAAATCTTACATTGTTTCAGTAGACATATGCACTGTGTATTTGGTCTATAAGGACTTTTGAGAAGTTGAGAACATAAGAGAGAGAGAGAGAGAGAGAGAGAGAGAGAGAGAGAGAGAGAGAGAGAGAGAGAGAGAGAGAGAGAGAGAGAGAG
>JBBMJY010000009.1:15501113-15519427 GCA_037833715.1 Toxotes lorentzi | reverse complement strand
GTGTTTTTGTGTTATCAAAGGGGTCCCGTTTTGGCGTTGTGAAAAAGAGAGGAGGATGCGGTTTTTTTTTTTTTTTTTTTTTTTTTTAAACAATAACACTGCAAATAAAAGCCGATGAAACGCGGAAAAGAAATGGACACTCAGCTACCTTGTCAGTGTCACACTCTGCTCAGTGATGGAGTAAAGGGGAGGTGTTTTCTATTAGGGGAGCTATTCTCTGCTTGGTATAGAGAATAATTAACAGCCAACATGTCTGTTGAAATGTATAGGTTTCCATCTTGATATTTCATTGATATTGTCACACCTTGTGATGCCTTGCTTAATATATTATTTCCAATGAAACCCGGAGGGCCCATGCCTTTTGTGTGCTGATAGACAACCAATCATGCCTAATTGTCTTTGCTTTCATAGCAGCTGCAGTTGCTCTCATATTAAGACATATTCCATTCAAATCTCCAGGACAAGCGTTTATTGCCTGAGCTTATCAAGTGGACAAAGGGTACTGTTTGAATAATTGGACCATTTCTTATCAGGGGTGACATCCTTACAAAGATCTGCCGTTGACCGCATCTGCCCAGACAGGAGGGAATGAATAATACCTCATTCATTTATGCCTAAAGCTTGGCCCTCATCCTCAGGGTCAGACCATAAAATAAAGGGTTAGCAGGACAAACAGAGAGAAATAGATTGAATACTGAATATTTTTTAATCCAATGCAGTATATGCTACTACAAAGCACGTTGTAAGGATTTCCTGCATATGATAAATGCCAACTGCATGCTATGGCGGGGACTATTATGCTGTTATGCCACTATAATGCTAAATGAGGCATAGCCTTGAGGTCACAGAGGAGGTGAGTCTAATTAAAGTGGCAAGCCCATGTGGCAGAGTGGGGGTTGGAGATGCCGAAGCTGAAGTTGATGTGTCTGCGGGCAAAAGACTATGTTTAAGAGGATATTGGAAAGCACTCAGTGCTTTAAAAGTTTGCTTCCTTCAAATCGGTTTGTGTGTTGTAACCGAAATCAGTGAGGCTACCCACCCTGTAGATGTAGTCCAGCAGAGGGGCCTTGTGGGACGTGCGGTCCTCCACTGAAGGCATGGTGATGGGTTCCAGCAGCAGACTCAAGGGTACGGCCATGCACCAGTCCAACAGGCAAAGCAGCAGCGACACCATCAACTGAGGAGGCAAGGCAGTACAGAGAAGTCCTTTTTTTTTTAGTTCGGTTAACCAACATCAAAACAAAAAAAAATTTAATATTAATACAGCAAAAAAAAAAAAAAAGACGGGCCTGTTCTAGAAAAACAACAGGTAACAGATGAGAGCTGCTGAGGCAGAGATACAGAGATAGAAAGAGGTAAAGAGGAAAAAAGGAGAGAACAAAGCACTTCAGTCGAAACATTCCTCTGCAAATGCACCATTCCAACATGATAGATCAAGGGCCTTTAGATCTCAGCAATTTCATGTCCCCCTCCTTTCCAACATGTACCTTTTTGTCTGCTTCCACTGTTGAGTGCTCTGCGCTTGGCAACAAAAAGGCTATTGTGGCCACAAAGATCTGTGTTGGGAGAAAACAAGGAGAAAGATAATTGGATGACACACTCCTATTCATCAGCTGAGTCAGGGCTGTGTGCTAAAATGGATGTGATGCCACAGGATGTAGAGTTTGCATATGCATTAGTAATACTAAGACTTGAGTATAAAAAGTTAAAGTGACTAAACACAAATTTTTCATCTTACTTATGATGCATTCTCACAGGCCACTAATGGGTACTGGGAATGTAACTGCGTGATTGCAGGTGTGAGTATGCGAACGTTACCTCAATGATTTTCTTCGGCAGAGTGGGCTCCAACCTCTTGAGATGTTCCCAGTGAGAAATGAGCAGCTGAAACACGTCACAGGCTACCTGAGCCACCGCTTTGTTCCCAAACTGGACACACAAACAAGAACAGGACAACAACTGATTATTCATGACGAGGACTTTGCTCGTTTAGACAGTAAGTAGCAACAACATAGAAAAAAATAGAAGCAGATATTAAGCCAGTATTTTTCTATTATACATGTTCATTCTTGGGCAGAACACTTTGCAAGCATTCACTACAAAGCCTATTATTCTTGCTGGCTGAGCAAAGATATCTGTAACTCAATTTTTTGTGGTCACTGGCCATGATCAGATTTGCTTTCTCGCTTGTTTCACAAAAAAAAAAAAAAAAATTATCGAGAGCAGTTCTTCCTGGTTCCAAAATGAAACAAAAAAAGTTGCTTGGAAGCGAATCAGTTTATTTTTTTCTGTTTATTTCCATGCAAGCACACTTGAGCTTTCTGGCAACCCAATTTCTATATAAACAAGGTGAACAGGCAATAACAAAGCATCAAGAATATACGTGATGTGCCTGTCTCAAATTTTGTAACTGCAAAAAATATACACAGAATAAATAACACTGGAGCCTCTTACACTGCTCACAATCTATCAGAACAGATACCCAGTATTATTTTTTTGCAGTTAACCAGCTGCAAAAATTGTTACTAATTTTGATGCTGTTGATGACGTCTTTACAGCCAGGACAAAAACATAGGCACGTTTCAAAAGTGGACACAACTTTATTAATGCACATAAGCACACAAACTACATATACACAAAGTGGCTTGATTGTGCTGTGTATTCTTGAGGCAGAACATTTATTACTTCCCAATCCCCAGACTTCAACGTTATTCAATGTATCTCTCAGACTTGCCCATGAGTAACATCGCAACAACTTATAATTTACAAGGACAATTTATTCTATACTTTTCCCTGTTGGAATTAGGTCACCTAAAAACCTAAATTCAAAAGGGGGGAGAGGGACATTGCTGGTCGAAGATGAGGAAGAAAAGTTTAGGCGTAGACTGACTGTGTCAGAATTCATAGTAATTTCCCTTAAATTTAGCTTTTCACTTACTGTGCAGATAATCAGCATAATTTCATTTCCACTTTAAACCATGGCTCATTTTCTCCAGACTCATTGGAGTAAAGAATTGAGCTATTGACAATTTTCTTTCAAATGTTGATTTCTTCAGTGATTTGAAATTCTTTGTGGAGAAATAGAATTTCCCATTTCTTCCAGCTGAATGCCTCTCAACATGTAACAAGGGCAGACAATGTGGGGAGTGCAGAAATGGCCCAACACAAAAAGGGGCCCTGAGAGTTCAGCACCTGCTTTTAGAAAAGAGACTCTCAGTGCCACTCTTCCCCCTAGATCCCCCACCCAGCCTATACCCTCTATTTTGGGGCTGGCTGAGTCTGTGTGTCAAGTTGTACAGGGGAGTGATTACTGCTCCATTAGAGAAAGGGGGGTTACTCGAGCAGGAAGCTGGGAGATGTAGCTGCTTAAATTGGCCCACATCTGAGAGCGAGCCGCCTGGAAATTACGCCACCGCCCCAAACCCTTTTCCACGGGGGAAAAAAAAAAAAAAACAGCCTCCAATGGTTCTCCGCATCTCTTCACTCAGGGAGAAAAAAAGGCCATAATTTTTTTGTTAGAGCTATACGCTATATATAAAAAAAAAGACTGATGAAATCCAACCTTCCTGCCACTATTATTTAGAGACAATGTGCCCATCAGTAATTTATTCTATTCTGAATTTTTGCCACAGTTATGATGGTCATCACAGGCCATGATGCAAGTGTTAGAGTTAGATTAAAAAGATTTAAAAGTGTTGTTGTATTTTACAAATCATATTGCTCACATAGATTATTAGGTATCAAACTGGAAACATATAATGTGATGAAGCTCCCTTGCCTCAGGTGGTCACTGACCTTTAGTGTTACTCCCAAGATGTTGATGGCATCTTTAACCTGGTGGTGGATGTTCTTTTGCATTAGCTCCTCGCACACCCACAGACCCAGACTGCACACAGCAATGCACCTGAATCACAGGAGCAGAGTACAAATATGTAAATTTAATAGAATTTCAATAGTATAAAATGTATTCGGAAACAAACAAAATAATGAAGACCGTGCAAACATAAGCATCAACAATAAGGCTAATCATACCTGGCCCCTTCACAATGTTCCTTTGTCGCTGTTTCTAGCAGGATGTTGACCAGATAATCCTGAAAAAAAACAAAGACAACACAATCTAGTCCATCCACTTTAATTAATGTGAAAAAAAAAACTAACATTGTCAATGTAATGTATGTTTAGATCCACTCACAATGCAGCATGCTCATTTAAAAAAAAAACAAAAACGTGTCATTATCATATTCTCAGAGTAGCACACGTTGACCGTTTACCTTGATATCCTCATTGCCTACAACAATGTCATCAGAGCCAGGCACACGCTGTAGTACAGGAATCTGACGGTAAAGGTTGGGGAAGCACACCAGAGACCCCAGGATTGTCTGAGCCTCCATCCTCGGAGCCTGGTAGAGATGAGAAGAGAAAGAAAAAAAATAAATAAATAAATAAAATAAAACGCTGTTGCTGCTGTCATTAAGTCCCTAAAGCTACATGAAAACAACCTACTTCCAGGAAGCACTCTATCCGAGGAAAAGAGGACTGGAGGGATCCAGCAGAATTAATTTTGTTTTCAGTTTTATTCATGATTCTGCTGATGTTCAACAGAATCTCTTGACACATGGTAGGTGTTGGACAACAAAATGACTAATTAAGCGTGCGATGCATGCAGCTCTCAGCACATTGTACATGTTGTTGCACCTGATGAGTTGCTGTTATTGTGAAAACAGATAATGAGTCTATGAGGGGAGATATGAAATTATCTGGCAAGGAAAACATTAAGTAACAACACGTATAAATGTGCCTGCAGTGTCAAACATTCATTTGCCAGTGTTCAGGTTTAAAGCTGTGCACACTGTGTTAAATAGAAAGTGGTTCTCTTATCAGTCTGAGCACAATCTCTCCAAATTCCTCCAAATCAGGTCACAGTTCTCCAAAATGTTCGCATCAAGCCTGTGTGTTCGTGTGAATGCACATAAGCACACGATTACCAAATGTTGTGCATAGGACTCCCAACAATCACCTGTTTGCGTCTGTTTCATCGCCCACTGTGTTTAAAGACCATGATTACCGCAATCACATGTTGATTTCTACAGTTAAACGTGACAAAGAGTCTTAACACTTTAAATGTGATGTTCTTATGCATTTAATGAAATATTTTCTACTCAAACTGCCTGAGCCATTTGTTTCAACTGTTGAGAACTACTCTTTGCTTCCCAAATACATTTGCATACATAATCACAATGACTGTATGGCAAAAGTGATCAAGAATAATTTGCACTTTTTAAGTTGCAGTTGCTCAGTCCAGCACAATGAAACAAGAAGTGTAGTAAGTTTTTTCCATGCTTGAAAATTGCATTCTTGATTTTCTTGCAAGCCAAACAAATGAAAGAGGTTTCAAACATTTGTGTTATTTTGTCCCTCAGTGTCTCTTTTTATTACTTCTAGAGTTTAGAAAACAATTTGAACTTTTCAATGTCAAAAAGCTGCAAAATTATTTAAGGGGCACATTGTTATTCATAGAGCTGTCAGTCATGAGTGAGTGAATGAATGTGACAGTTCCTGACAATCAACAGGCGTGAGAAGGAATTCTGTGTTTTCAATTTGATTAGGTTTCTTAATTATCTGCTTCACAACAACAACAAGTACTTAGCACCTTTAAACATGAGTCCTTTCGATGATTCCAGAAAACTTTTCAATATGTATAATACTGAACGACTTCTTAGATTCCAGCTTGATTCACATAATAAATGTAAACATTAAGAGTGTGCATGTACCTCTGGGGAGACGGAGCTGAGAACGCAGGCAGCGGCAGTGATGAAATCTCCAACCAGCATGGTGAAGCCCGGCAGGCCAAGGAAGAAGAATCGAGGGGAGCAGGAGCGGATGATAGTGTTCAAAACATCCTGATGACAAGCGTGCACAAAGACACACATAAAATAAGATACATTTTAATAGGTGGCAAGCCATTTCCACATTACATTTTTCCTGTTTGACTTAACGTGATATAGTAATAAACAATCACCCCGCTAGTACGAAAACTGAATATCTTAGCACTTCTTTATCTTTATGGTTGGATGGGATTTTTTTTGCATTTGGTATGAGTGTGGGGGAGCGGTAACAGAAATATTTTGTAAATGGGCCACCATGTGAGAGACATGGCAGGGAGAAAGCTTTTTCCTCCAACAGGTAAGCTAAGTATTTTAAATGTGTTGAGGAAAGTAAGGCACTCAACAGTACATGTCACAAAAGATAGAAAGAAAAAGAACAGAGCAGGAAAGAAAGATGGAGAGAGAAAGAGAAAGAGGGGCAGCAGATGGATTGTTAACAGAGGATAAGAGGGAGAACAAAAGACCACAACTTTTGTGAGTCACATGTATATACACACACAAGCAAACCTGTAATTAAAGCCAGAGACAAGGTATTGTTTTGCTGAGGTACAGGCGGCTCAGTGGCAGATGGGTGCTCTTTCAACATTGACATATGCTGTACTGCAGAGAGCTCCACACAAACTGCTCAAGTATGTACACTGTAATACCATGCTAGACAAGAGCATAAAAGGCTGTTAACAGGTTTTCCATTCTATATTTAGATAGTAATGCTGCAGCAAAGAGGTTGATATACTTTGAAAAACAACTCTCTCACACACACAATGGTATGAGAATTCAGCAACTCAGTAAGACAGAAAGCTTGTTCTCTCTTATTTGAGACATGAGTTTGCATATTTGTGTACAAAGGCAAGGTCCAGGCTAGAAACACCTGCCTTCTTGGCCATAAAGTTGTGTAAATCGGACAGTTCAAACATCAGCCTGTTTCTAGCAGAACCGAAGGGCACCTTAGCAAACATACAGGCACACAATTTCTCTCTCAATCTCACACACACACCGTTCTATACACACACACACACCGTTCCACCTATCTAGCTGTGACATTAATCACCTGAAGCTTTGGTAAATAGGGAATGCAGGTGAACAACAGAGGAATAGAATAAACACACAGAGGCAATAAATAGGAAGTCAAACCAACACAATGCACTGCATGTGGAAAATTGGTGGGAAGAGCTTTAGGATTGAGGGCCCATTTTACCCTCATTTTGTTGGTAATTGACCTCTGAAGCATAATGTGCAGTGCAGTCAGAGGTAATTAGCATGTAACAAACTGTTGCTTGATTGCCTGAAAAGAGCATTTTAGAGGAAGCCACAAATGTAGAATGCAAAGTGTTTTCTATTGTATGTGTAAGTAGTGGGAACCTGATTTGAGGTGTGTGTATAGAAATGGGAATTTAGCTCTGCATGTGGCTCTGTGATGACGGTAAGAATGGCCCCCGCATCAACAAAAGGTGCATTAACGTAACTCTGAACAGAGCCACATTGGGCCTTTTCATTTGGCCTCATCTCCAGGAAAACACACTGTCCACCTGCTGGCCCCCCCGGGGTGACAGGGTTCACTTCAGCATCACATCACTCCACACAGCATCGGAAAGTTTTCGTCTGAACGTATTCAGTTTAGCACGATACGGATTTACTGCTGCAGTTCAACACCACTATCATCACTGTGAACATGTGGGGCTTTCCCTTCACAAGCTGTTAGGGAAGGGGACATAATTCACCTGCAAAACTTTAAGGTGAGAGGTTTAATCAGCAGCCACGTTTGTGGCACTGAGGTCAACTGTCACATTTTGATCTGGCAGTGTGCAAATTATACAAGCCCTCTCTTTTTCCAGTGGCAATGTGAACTAAGTTCAGGAGCAGGTAGATTTACTCCAGAAGCACAGGTGAGGAAAACCGTTTCCCCACTTGTACCTTGCATGTTATATAACAGCCCTTGCAAGTTTAACAGTTTTAAGTGCATGACTGATCCATACTTTCTTTCACCAATGCAAAACGCGTGCAATAAACGAAGCTATGTCTCTGTATACGTCACAAAATATGCTGTTGACAGAGGATCTATTAGACACATTACTGCTATTGTGCATCGTTCATGCCTTTGTGAGACCAGTGACCGGAGAATGACAGGCAATCAGGACAATAGCCCTGACCTTGGCACTCTGTCAGTTGGAAGGAGAATCCCTCCGAGGGAACTGTCATTTTCCTTTAAGCTTAGTTGATTGTAAAGGTGAACATTTACACTGGGATGCCCCTTGTCGTCTATAGAACATGGCTGTTTAACACTGAATTTATTACTTAATAAACAGGTAGTTTATGGAAAATACTCAACCTGTAAGTTAAGAGTATTTTAAGATACAAAAATGTTCAGTACATGTTATATTTAAAAACCAACACTAAACACACACAAATATAATTAACTAATGAAATATGCACAATCATATTGGATATTTTGCAGACCTGTCTATACTGATGATCACTTTAATCATAAGATAACTGAAAAATGAACATGAAGAAAAGAAAGTCTTAAAGAATATGTATGTTGAATTTGAAAAGGATATATTTTTCCTTTTTTTTTGGGTGAGGTGGGGGTTGTGGGTAAAGGCAGAGAGGAAGGAGGAGGGGTATAGTAAGAGCCACTTTCTTATGTTAAGCAGGCGTGCGGCTGTCCTCTATTGTGTGGCGTGAGGACTCTTTTCTCCGGCCAATTTGAGCATGCTTCAGTGGCCAGCCTGGCTCTGGCCCCCTGACGCATTATACAGAGCCATAACAAAAGCTGGAGAATGTTGCCTCGTCCCTCAGTGTGCCCCCCTCATTGCTCTACTCTACACTACGTTCCCCAGGCTCCCCTCCCACTCCTTCACACACTCGCGTACACACACACACAGGCAGGCAGGCCAGCCTACTCTGGGCCCCTGGCCGACGTGTCAGTCTAACGGAGCGTGACAGACGTCAATCCTTAATTAATCACGTATACGCGGCAGGGGCTCAAAACATTATTTAACAACATGGAAAACATTCTAACAAGCTTGTCGCACTGCCAAGGTGCAATAGAAACCCAATCAGGAGGACACGCACGCACACACACACACACACGCATCCAAAACAACCCCCCACCCACCCACCCTTTTATCCCCGTCCTTTGTTTTGGGGCACTCCATTTATCTCCACTCAGCTTCGTCTGGAAAGAATGAAGCAAAGCCAGATTTAAATATGAGGAAAGGTGTGGCTACAGGAGGTGGAAGATGCCAAAACATCTTCCACCACTGACTGCATCACCACTGACTGGCAGGCAGTCTTCAAAACAGAGCTTCAACAGTCATAAACTGCAGGGCACCTGTGTGACCACTGTCCTCCAATTGAACCAAATACCTCTGATTCTTACTGACACACAATTAGGTGCACATACGCAATGATAAGTCAAGTGGTTGCCTGAATTACATTAAAATCAACAGATTTTAGGAAGCACTGAGTCATTGCAAATGACATCACATAGGAAAAAGTAGATGGCAAATTGGCAACAAACAAGTAAGTGTTCACCAGTTTTTAGACAGGGCCTGTGCACACGTAAAATGAGTTTGACTGATGCGCCATCTAGTGCTGAATAGAAGGACAAAAAGCAAATTTACTGAGGTGCCACCTGCTGGCTGTACCTGGTCATCGCTGGTGAAGCCCTTGTGCATGATGTAGTAGAGGTGCACCAAGTAATCACTGTTGGGGAGCACATCCTGGTGCCTGGTCATCATCTCGCAGATCAGCTTGAAGGCTTGCAGCTTACCAGCCTTGTATTCTGCTGGCAGCATGGTGGCCTGTGGAGGAGAGAGACGCTGAGATCAGTTTTTTTTTATGAGGAGTTGAAGTGAACTGTACAGGAGTTGCTGCAGGGGTGGTTTGGGAAGTTGAAACGTTTTGTTCATTTTTTGTTCTTGTGGAAACGTGGAAACTCATCACCGGAGTTGGCCGAAACCAATGTGAATTCAGTGTGACAAACTACCAATTTCGAGTTTGACTTTAATTCGCAACATTCTTGTTCTCATTGTTTTTGCTGGAACGGATTGACTAGATGTGGCTAATTTAATTGTCCGTTTAGTGACAGTGTCTGTCGCTGCTAAAGCTCGCCATTAATTCCTGTTCCCTGTGTTGCTGCTACTGGAAATGTAATCACACAGAGCATTAGAAGATTCTCTCAGGGTAACACCTACCAGATATTGTTTACAACTGCTGCTGAGGACACAATGATGAACCCAGAACAAATAAAATAACTATAGACATTTAATAAAAACACTTATAATATTTAGGATGTGGCAGCATACAGACAGTGAATCTATCAGATGCTAAATAAAGCAATAATTCTCATTTATTCTGTATGCTGTATATCCATTTAACTAAAACAGACTTTCATTCAAACCCTCAGTTCTATGACTATTTATTTCGTACCCTGAAGAGCCAAGAGGCAAGCATTCGGAGAGGAGGGATGAAGGCCGGCTGCGGAGGAGAAAACTGGTTGTCCACACTGATCCCAAGGTTGTCCCGGATCTGTAAGCACACGCTTAACTTCAGCCAGTGAACACAACCTTTTTGTACAACCTCTAATGATCTGAGATTGAGAATTTACAGGAAAAGGTTTTTATGAGGGCCTCTGTTCATGTCAATAATCTCTTTGTAAGACAGGGTGTGTATTTTATTCTTATTTGAGAGGACATGCCTCATATGTAAGCCTTACCTTGGCTAGCTTGTGCCAGAGCTCATAGAGATAGGAGAAGACTTTGGCATGGATTTTTGGGCAGGGGATGCTGTTGACATCTCCCAGGATACCCAATATCCTCCTCCACAGGACGAAGGCCGAATCAGGATGCCAGCCAGTCAGGGTCCCACCAGCAATGATGCTGACATCGTCAGCCAGGCACTCACTGCTGTCTGCATGGTCAGAGAGAGTATTTGGGATGGTTTGAGTTACTGAGTAAATTATTTGTTAACATCCGTATTTGTTGCTGCCAGTACCTAATACAAAACGAATCCAATTTTATTTTATTGGAGAGAATATAGGATTCAGTCAACAAATGCAGCTTTTATAAAAGCAAGTTTTGAGACCAGTTTGCAATACACTAAATATTAATAAACATTCAAAGCCATCTTGTCATCGTCTGAGCAGTTGTTGACCAAATCCTGTGCATTTTCCCAAATGTATCCAAGTACTAAGATCTTTGTCCACTGAAACTGATAGAAGCACTGAAATACTTTTGGGGAAACAGGAAAAGTCACATGCATCATCCAAACAAACTCAGGTTGAACTGTGGGAGGACGATGCCACCTAGTGGGCAGCAGAAAAAATGGTGGGTAGGACAGGGAGTGAAGGCCTGGAAAGGACAGGAATGGAAAGTGTATGTGGCAGATCTGAGGTGATTTTTTTTTTAAAGCCCTTTCAAGACAACATTTAAACCAAGATGCACAGGAATCAGTTTTTAATTCCAAAAGGGGGGGAAAAAAGTAATTTAATATATTTAATTAAGTAATAGCCAGTGATTCAAAAAATGGGAGAATGAAAAAAAACAAACATGGAAAAGTAGTGAAAGGAAAAGTAAGGCTGAAAAATATAGAGCTCTATATGATGAGTAGCTGCTAGGGAGTAGTACCCAAGTGGTGTGGCATGTGTAAGACAGACTGATGCATGGTGTCGTCCAGGGGGCAGTCCCGCGGACACTCTGTGTGCACCAGCAGGGCTGGTGAGGCGGGGGGGTTCTGGGGGTAGTGGTTGTGGTGGTGGTAGGACGGGGGTGCAGAGTGGGGAGGGAGGGCACACTCAGGACCTAAAAAAAAAAAAAAAAAAAAACGGGGAGAAAGGGGAAAGGGATAAAACCGGGTTTGAGGAAGGAAGCACAGGGGGGACAAACGAAGAGTGACAACTTCATGATGATCACAATGTAGGACAACACAAACAAAAGTTCACGCACAAGGGTGGAAAGGGGAGAGGGGGAACAAACCCCCCCCCCATCAGTAATGATTGGGGGGGGGACTAAAAGCTGAAGGGTTTAAAGTTGAGAAAGTATTTTGATTATTTTCACAGAAGTATACACGTAACCACCAATAACAAACATTAAAATTTCATATTAATTATCGATCCATTGACCACAGGTCACTTTCCCTTCAGAAAATTCATCCACAAGCTGTCGGCAGGTTTAAAAGATTAAACGGCTTGGCCAAAGAAGCACTGCAGCAGATACTGACGAGCAGGTCGAGTTTCCTTACCGGGTCACTCTACCCGGCTATGACTAATCATTCAAGGGTGAGGTTACTGGAGACGCCAAAACCCCAGCGGGATGGGGACGCACCTCAGATGAACCTGCAGAACCGCTGAACTCTTTCAACTCATTTTTCCCCCCTGCTGAACGTTTACATAGGATTGAACTGTGCAATTCAGCACTTTTATAAAAAGGACAATCTATCTTCATTGAATAAAATCATTTAACCGACACTGAACACCAAACGAAAAGCTAAAGTCAAAGTTAGCCTATGTACCATGGCACAGACATACAATATTAGCATCTGGAACAAATTCGGAAAAAAAATTAAATTTAAGGTGCTCAGGTTGAGTTCTTATTTCCAATACCTGCTAGAGCCTCATTGTGGCTGAGCAGCAGACTCCCCTGGCTCTGGGGGTCAGTTGTCACATCCATGTGGGTTGATTGTGTGGACTGAGTGTCAGCCTCCTCATCAAAGGCCTGCCAGGTAACCTCAGCTTCATTGAGGTAGCCGTTGGACGTCTCACTGCTTATACTCTCACCTGGGTAGGGTGGGTGAACGAAGTGGATAAAGGACATACAAAGAATAAGAAGGTTAATAGAAAGGAGTGTGAGGTGGAAGGTACTGGCTGTGTAAGGAAAACTATTAATCCACGCAAAGACTGGGATTTATTTGATACTGTAATGTTTGATATAACTTTTGATTTTTTTTTTTTAACTGAATTCTACATTTAGAAACTGCAAATCTTTATGTGGAACATTTATATTAAAACAGCTACACAGTGAACCATTCTAAAGAAATAATTAGTGAAGTAATCTCTAACTTTTCTCTCGGAGTTTGGGCCTCGTGTAGTTTGTGTGTCCCTCAGCACTGCACTCTGCCTCAGCTGAACTGTTGCTCTGCTGGATGAGGATCTGGGAACACAAATATATATTAAAGAAGATATACTTGTATGGCTAAAACTTACTTACATTATTTTAACAATGCTATTGTATAAGATGATTCTTCTCACCACTGGTGGCTCACTGCTTCCTCTCCTGCCCTCAGATGTCCTGCTATCAGAGCCACAGGAAGTTGGGGAGTACTCTCTCTTCTGGGCTGAAGTGCAACAGGCGATGTTATAAATAGGCAGTGAGACCACAGTTATCTTAAAAAATGTCAGTCGCTTAACTACTAACGTTTATGAGTGCAATTGGATAAGCAAGAATTAGTTTTAGGGTTCATTTTGAACATCAGATCAATGAAAACAGTCCAGGCAAAGGGTGTTGATTCATTAAATGTGTGTTTTGTTTGCATATACCTGGTAAAGTATCAGACAGATGCTGGGTGATGTCGGAGGTGCTACTGCTACGTGGCAGAGGGCTATCCCCGCCTCCCAGCTCCTCCTCTACACCACATTCAGACAGCTGACACTCCTCCACATCTGGTAGGATAAAAGAGCATGTTGTTGTTTAGACCACAAGACGACGACTACAATATCAAAAATCTTAAAATGGAAACAAAGTGGATACTGTGTGTTTTTTGTTATTTTTAAGGGATTTACAGGAACTGTACAGATGAAGATTTGATACATTCATGAGGACATTTGGGAGGAACTGGGACATGCACACATGCAGTGATGATGCAGACATATTCTTGCTACAGACTGTATCCCTACACAATGTAGGAATTCCCTAAAGATTTTTTTTACTGTTTTGAACCTGTTCAAGTCACAATCAGTCTTAAGTTCCTGTTAAAACATAAACCTTGGTGCCAAATACCGTCACAACAGACACAGACACTGGTCAAGTATGACTGCAGGTGGATGGAGACGTAGGGTGGAGGTCACAAACACACAAACACATGCAGCTCTCAGAAAACACTTTACCTGAGAGTCTGTGAGAGCAAGCAGAATTACCAGAAGAGATACCAGGCAAGAAAGAGCTCACAGTGTGGAGCAGCATAGGAACACTTTTAGTAGTGGGCAAAGCCTCGTATAGATGAACACAGTTGCTGATGGACTGGCTTCGCTTAGCTTCCATCAAGGGAAGAGAAAGAAGAGGAAAAAGAAAGAGACAGTGGAAACAGAAAAGAGGTAAAGGGAAGAAGACACTGTTCAATGACAGCAGAGTACAGGATGCTACAAAGGGGTTTCCATTGATAAATACATTCTTGATAAGGAGTGCAGAGCAAATAAAGCACTTTAAGTGCCAGAGATTCACCTCATCAGTGATTGCTGAAATCTGAATTTGCCGACAAATTTCACAAAAAAAAAAATTACAACTGTAAAAAAAGAAAGAAAAAAAAAACTGAAAACCATAAGTTAGCTGGGTACACTGGCACGCAGTATATTTCAGTTTGATGAAGCATCACACTGACTAAGAATTAAATTACAGAAACAGACATGCTTGAAAACAATCCCTTAAAATGTGTTTTTGTGAAGAACTGTTACCACAATATGAATTGAGTGGGACATTTAACAATTGAACAAGAAAAAAAAAAAGGTGTGCAGTGCTCTCTGGTGGGCCATCTGTAAGTTGGAGACATGGTTCCTAAATGACCTCAAACCTGCATATTTTCATTAGCATTTCTAACACATGGAGATGTATTTTTATATTTACTGGTTGACAGGCTAGATGTCTTAATAACAATCTGTGCAAGGAATCCATATCAAGATTGCTTGTTTCTGCTGATACTGATGTCAGTATCAGCCTTAAAAAAACAGCGTCTGTCAGGCTATAGTGGTGCCATATGACATAACACACTACAATGAATCAAATTAAAAATTAAAAAAAAAAAAGACCTCTTCTGGTCCTTTCAGTCATTGTTTTGTCACTTGACATTTAATAAAACTACTCTGGTGTAGCTTAAATTATCACTTCTTTTTTATTGTAGCCCAGCATTAAGAAACACATACTGTGTCCTGCTTTCTAAGACTAGTGTTGTCAGTTCTTGAGTGTTTAGGAGGCTAAATTAACCCTGCACAGACTGTAAGTACTACATTTTATCGTATTTCCAGCCAAAATATATCCTCTTGTCATTTTACATCGTAGACATAAACTGGTAAAGGTACACCTGGTAATCATCCCACCTCACAGTGAGAGCTGGTTCAACTGGGTCTCAGTAGTTGTAGTAGCTTAATGAGCACCCTAATAAAATATCCAGCCTTTTATTATCAAGACACGATCTCAGAACAATATTAGTTTGTATTTGCATGCATGAGTACAGCCAAGTTTTGACAGTTGTCAATGCTGAGGCATTGCCATTGTGTCTGGACAGCACTTCAGGGTTAATCTCAAAGCGAGCCATGAAAGAGGACAGTTCTATTGTCTGCTTTCAGCACACTTTAATTATGCCTTTTAGTGAGAGAGAGAGAGATACATCGTCTCTGCTACAGCCCGCCACTGCTTCCCATTTATGCATATTAATGAGCATTAATTACACTCTTAATGAAACTATCAAAAACTGCCATGCAATTGATGTGTGGGCCTTCTCTTGAGGAGTAGGGAGGAGGGCTGTCAGGCCTTTGAAGATCAATGTGGGAGAAAACCAATTAGGCCAAAGAAAGGGAAGGGAATTTGAATCCGTACTGTTTAATGTCCATATTTGCTTCTACACGGATACATGTAAACAGACTAACAGAATAGGTGCATAAACATGCACACAGGACACATAATAGATGTGTCAGTACACACGCACAAGCGCGCGCACACACACACTCTTTTTGAGACTCCATCCTTCAGGCACACATCTGCTCCTAGCTCAACAAGCTCGTCATTTCAGTACATTGGTAGTAATTAGAGAGGCGTAATGGCCAGGAAAAGAAAAGGGATCATCTCTGTCTTTTATCCTCTGCATTAAGATACTGTCTAGACAAAATTAAGACGAGCAAGACAGGCACTGCAGCTAGTTACTACACTACTACCTTCCACCTCAACTTATAATTAGCCTGCCACATTCCCATCAGATAAGGGGTGTTTGCAGTGTCTGAATTGAGCTAATGACAATGAGTGTCCAAAGCTGGCCTCTGACATGCCGTCGAGGGATTGTTCTGTATGCCCGCAATCAAGCTGACATGGAAACATGTTGACATTGACCAGGGACATATGAAGGAAACAATAGGGGCCATCTGCTGCTCTCTTTGTCTTTGGTGTTGGGCCTTTCAAAGACACCTGGGCTTGCGTACACATGGACCTGTCTGAAGGCTTTGACATGCAGTAAATATGGATGATAAACCCTATGGTCTGACATTGTGCTCCCAGAGAGTTATCAGTATTGTGTTGTTGGCCCACACAAAGCCAGAAGATTAATACAGCACAGATGTGGAATACTATATACATATGGAGGATCTTATAAAAGCTGCACCTTTGTATTTTGTTTTTGCCTGATTTCATGGATAATATACAGCACAATAACACCACAGTACCGTTATAACTTATAAGACCGGTACTTACCAGAGGCCTTCTGTCGGACGTTGTTTCGTGCCTTCTCTACACCAGGAGCTCCTGATGTAGTGGCTGAGCGAATCCTCATGGGCTCTTGAACCCCTGGCCCGACCTGCTCCCCCTGGTTCCTCCAACTCAGTGAGAAGGAGCGTGCCACTGCTGCTGCTGCCGCTGCCGCAGCCGCCTTCTGGGAGTCCTGGATCACTCCTGACATACAGAGAACAACACTTGCCGATTACTGAGGTGTCAGTGTACATTTTTTATTAACAATCAGATTTATATTTGGAGACACTTCTTTGTAGCTATTTCAGACCCAGAAAATCAGTCTTTGAACATAACACTGCTGTAGTGGCTCTCAGCTTCAACTAGCACGGAGTGTGGATATTCTCTGAACTAGCATGAGCTTAATATGTACATGAGCCCAGTGGTAGTATTAGAACACCTAACACTCTAGCAGGCAGGACAAACTGATGGATGGGAACTGGGTAGTTTACATGTCATTGCTTAGCAAACAGTTAAAACACTAAAAAGGTACTGAGTTTACAGTGACACAAGTCAGAAAAAATCCATCTGAAGAGCTGGAAAAACAGAATGTTGAGCATTTTGTGCTGAAAAATCAATTTCATCAATGATCAAATTCTTGTTAATTTTCTAATTTGTCAGCACAAAACAGTTGTTTAATAGGCCATGTCCACTTGAGCAAGGAGTCATATTTGAGAGCCATTACACATATGCAGATCTATTGAATACAAATTGAAATATAGTGTTTATAAAGTACTCATTTCCTCTTTTCATGTTTGTGTTTTAGAATACTGAGTCAGTGATCAACAGAAATTAGTTTTAAAAGTCAAAGTGAAAGACACTAACATATCCAATCATAAAATAAGGCCCAGCTGGAAAGTAACCAGAACTATCTTTCCAAAAGTCACTTTCAAACCTTTTTCCACCAAAATTCTAGCCATCTCAATTCCCATTTTCTGTTTCCACATTTCTCTCCCTCACCACGTCCTCTCTGCTTCTTCTCCTTCTGTTCACTGAGTTTGTCCAGAGGCAGGTTGCCCATGTCCAGGCCATAAACGGAGCGTGCCAGCACAGCCGTCAGCGAGTCCATGATGCTGGCCCACTCTGTCACCAGCTCCTCCCAGCAGGTAAGAGAGGACAGCACTGCCAGAAGCTCGTCCCATAGCTCCCGGGAGATAAATACGCACAGGTTGGCTCGCACCCACGCCACAATGATGGTCTGAGACAACAGCAGAATGAATTAGAATTGACAGACAGGGTTGCTGCAAGACATTGCAGCCCCTGGTTGGATGTGACAACATGAATCTCACACTGCTACATCAATTTGATGCAGTGTTTTCTTGCCTATTTGTTAACACCCCAAACGAGACACACACATACAGTACATATACAGCAAATTTGTGTATATATATTAAAATACCCTGTATATCAGTTATCAAACTAAGACATGCAGACATACCCTAAAGAGTATAGATGCTAAACTTTCAGCAAAGCTGTCTTTTCTTTGGTTTTCCTGTGGCCTCTTCATCACCGCCTCAGTGATCCTCAGCAGTACCTGCAGCATCTGCTCCCTGCAGAACACAGACAGTAAAATCTAATCAAATGACATCTGAGAGTCATAAAGGATTATCTCATAAAAAAATGGGGGGGGGGGGGGGGGGGGGGTCTCCCCTGTACATTTGAACCTCCCCCTCCCCCCTTTTTTTTTTTTCTCTTTTTTCCCCTGGTCCTGTTCCGGTAGTCCCCACAA
>JBBMJY010000009.1:15463079-15494696 GCA_037833715.1 Toxotes lorentzi | reverse complement strand
AACCCGAAATACTCCCAAATGACCGACGTGCTGTTTTATTTGGGGATTAAATCCCGTAACTCTGCTTCTGTTCCAGCAGAAGCAGATTCACAAATGATCCTTCATTTCTGCAGGTGGAGCAGGTTATACTGATTGGTTAGCGTCACCTGTCCACGAGCAGCATGTCGCTTCTGATTGGTCAGCTTGGCAGGTAGGGAGACGGCATGTATGTGTAAAATACTTGACACAGCAGATCCTGGGTCAGTAAGGAGCACTGCAAATAACCGCAGCTTTATCGATCACATGATCACGTTGTCTGAAATTTCGACCAGAAAACAATAATCTTTCTCTGATCGAAATAGCGATAGCGATCGTTCAGCCCTAGTACACGACATGGATTCCAAACTACCTTACCCGTGCCACTGGGACCACCTCATGCTAACACGGGATCCAGTCCAAATTTGACATTCAGTTATGACATCTGCATTTTAGGCGCAGGTGGCAAATAGCTGTGTAGTCTTTTCCCAGCAATAATTAGTTATTACCTGAATGACCATGTACTTGAGCAGGGTTTCGAGGATGTAACAGGTCTGGTCGTCTGCAACTTTTTCTCCCACCACAGCCGGAACAAGCGGGGTAATCTCCTCAGGCACCACTTTTGCTACTCAGATTCAGAGATATAAAAAAAAAAAAGAAGACCTGAATTAACAAACAAGAGTAAAACAAGGCTTCTCCACAAAAAAAAAAAAAAGAAACAGGAACATAGACAATCTGATATCAGTTTAGTATGTTTTTAAATGACCTCAACGATCAACTTCACAGTCACATAAGGCTGCAAAAGTGTTACAGAACCTATGTCATCATAAATGTTCACATGTAGAAGTGCGCATATCCCTGTCTCACCGTCAGGGGGGTTGGAGAAGTGGTTGCAAATGATGGTGTCGAGGGTGCAGGGCCCTCTGGTGGAGGGCACAGCAGGGAATCCTGGCACCAGACAGGCAAAGATAAGGAACTGCTCCTCAGCACAGTTGTCCCTCAGGGCCTGCAGCCACAGCAGGAAGAGACGGATCCCCTCACAGCGGATCTAAACCAGAGGACATCAGGACATATTAATGGATACACACAAAATAAGCTAATTTGAACTATCTTTCTTTTCTTTAAAACTTAATGCGACCTACTGCATAGCCAGATTTCTTCTAAGTTAACATTCACAATAGTGTCACATTAGTCATTAGTACCTTGAACGAATTTCCAGTGTGTAGAAGCTTTTTCAGAATAGAACCTGGAAGAAAGACAAGAAATCCACAGTTGTCAAAGACTTTTGCAAACCACATATTTAACAGAAGTTTCCTACACAAGGAGAGCCACAACAAATAGCACAAAACTGAAAGGAGGGGACGTGCTTGTCATCTCCACTGACGCAAATTAACCTTGATGGGTGGTCCTGACAAACTAGTGGGGAGAGTGGCAAGGCTTCACATTTTCCTGATGAAAATTAACATCAGTTGGCGGCGACATGCATTCATGAAGGCAATCTGGTTCCGCTGTAATCAAATCAGACATTGCTCTGATTGCTAAATACCTTGGGCGGAAGAGGTCTGTGTGTGCGAGTTAGGACAGAGACTTGACAGCCTGCAGACAACACTGTTCTTATGAGGACTCTGTGGGCTTAAAGAAATGTTGGCTGGTCCTCATAGTGATTTTTAGGTTTAGAATTGGGGTTTCAATTTGGGGTTATGTTAGGGCAAAAGTCAAGCTACTTCAGAAGTGTGTTTGAGTCTTTATCGAGAAGGTCCTTCACTGAGTGATTTGACTCAGACATATTAAAGTGGTAGCCATGAAGACCTGGCTGAGTTCTTCTGAAAGTATAACAAAGCTCACGTGTTTGCATGTGAGTTTATGTGTTTGTCTGGTGGTTTTATTATTCTCCCCTCAATGGGCTGAATCAATAACATTTCTATGTTCATCACATAAAGGTGTAAAGGAATCCTTTCATAGGTCTTGGGCTCAGGACAGAAGGAATTATAAGTAAGCAGACATAGGACGATAAAAGGTGTGAGAATTTTCTTCAGCTTTTAATGGGTCTGTGTCAAATGTCTGTGACCTTGCAATCCTCAGCTAAAAGGACAAAAACACTTAGAGTCCCCCGACCCACACACACACACACACACAGAAGGAATGTATCATCAGGAACTGAAATGCTTTCAGCAATGCTACTGTAGAATGTGATAAAAAAAAAATATGTGAAAGAAGAGTTATCTTAGGAATTCAATTAAACTTCAGGTATGGTGAGAAGATATCCAGCCACCACCACAAATTCTTCAGAGCAGAAGTACATAGTGACAGCGCAGCATCTTGACCAGTGACACGTGAACTGATGAGTGGCAAAGAAAATTCTGCGAGTTCAGGAGAAGGCCAAGAGGCAGCTTTAAACCTGTGATGATTTGTTGTCCAATGACTGACAAAAAAGAAAGCAAAATTGTCTGGGGCATCCACCCCGAGATGAGTCTTGATATTTGGAATTACAAGCCTGAGGGGAAGGCCAACCTACCACCGATCTAGACCTAGACTGTTTAGCTGCCAGCGGCTGACAAACAACAGTTATAATTGAGGTTATCGCTACTTGCAGGGGTTTTCCTTTTTTTTGTGTGTGTGGGACTGAAATCATCCCAGCATAATTCAATTACTTATTTGCATTTCAAATGAAGTGCTCATTTGCATTTCCCATTTACATCCCCTTCTAAGACTAATTATTTTCTCTTCATTATGGAAGGCTGAGGCATGGTGGTGGTGACATTTTTGTTACCACCACCATGTGTAAGTTAGAGGTTACAGAAGCACAAGGAGGAAAGACACATCTACAGTCCATAACTACCTGTGGGGTATAATAAGGAGACAGTGGTTAGAATCCAAGGTAGTGCCAAGTATATCAGACTGGTAGAAAAGTTAGTAAATACATACCTATACTGTGAAACTGCCATCGGTTGTAGATTTTCTCAGGCAGAAATTGTAGAATTTTCTGATGAAAAACAGAAAAAGAGTTGATTAGGTTTGGTAAGTAATTAGTTATTGGTTCTAAGAGTTTCAGTAATAACAGTTTCATAAGGGTTGCATTGGGTTACATAGTAAGGCCTTATCCCTTCACCATTAACTCTGCTGAAGCACGCTTTCACTAAGAACTATTATGCAATTATTTGACTAGTTATCAACAGAAATTAAATCAACAACACATTTAAAAGTTGATTGATCATAAACTATTTATTTTAAGTAAAATGGCCAAAATTCATGGTTCCAGCTTCTAAAACATGAATGATTCCTGATTTTTGTGGTCTTGTGTGATTTTAAACTGTGCATCTGTGGGTTTTGAACCATCTTTCAGACAAAACATGATGTCTGAAGGCGGCACCCCTGAATGTCTGAATCAGTGATGGTGACATTTTGTAATGTCTTCTGACATTTTATTAATCAAACAATTTATCAGTTAATCAAGAAAATAATGTGCAGATCAAAAGATATTGGCCGTGTTTTCCTTCTTGAATTCCAAAATAAAAGAAGAGAACAAAGAACAACTGACTTTGCTTTGATACATGTCACTGTTTGGCTAAAGCAATATACACTTGAAGAATGCAGCATCCCTGCCCTTTCCTTCCACTTGGCCTTGCGTGTCTGCAGATCTCTGTGTTACAGGACAGCACTGAGAAATGTCATCACCTCGCCAACAACCGCTTTACAACTCAATTAGCGCGCCCTAACCTTTCAGCAGCCTATCATTATTCTTGAATGCAGCGACAGGTTAACTGAGTCCCTCTGGAGAGATGAAAAAAAAAAAAAAAAGGCTGGGGGACAGCAGATGTGTGAGCGCGTGCACACACTGACAGTTAATAGTCAGTGCGCCGTGAGCAACTGGTGCCCCAATAGCTCACTTCTCATCAAATCCTAATCACTGACCCAATAAGACTTCATGATTACAATGTGGAGGTCAAGCCTGTCCTTTACTGTGTTATGCATGCAGCTCTGATCCACTCAACCAACTCTAGTCAGCATGATAAAAAGCTCATTTGTCCTGGAAAGTGAGAAACACAGGAAAGAGAAGGATACAGAGCATGGCAAAAAAAAAAAAAAAACAGAACTACAAAGATGAAGTCCTCTCGAGCCACAGATGCTAAGTGCTACAGCAGCTTCTAAGCGAGAAAGAAAAAAAAACACAAAAAGAAAGAAGACAGAGTGTGAGAGAAAGCTTCAAAGACTATACAGCATCATTTTATGGCATGAGAGAAGAATGAAACTGCCAAGTGACAACTTTTCTGATCTCAAGGAATTTTTTTTTGCTTTGTTCATATAACAATGGGGGTTATTCAGATAAAATTATTTATTAAATGAACCTAAAGCTGAAACACTTTGAGTGAATACACACTGGATAGGTGATAAAAAGAGATTTGTAATTTTCAAATGATGCACCTAATGTACAATATTTCATGTCATTTTTATAGGATAACATATACAGAAAAGTTAGCTTGTTTCTATTGTTTTAGACAACCAAGTGATCTTAATAAAGCTTCATTTCACTACAGTAAAATCCCTCTGAAAGATGACACATGATGACATTTTGTTGTCCAGTGCTACACCACATTATGCTGAGAGCTGTGGTGGTCCAGATGTCATCTCATGTTTTGAGTGTCGCGGTTTGTCAACAACTGCCTTCTTCCCTTGTCATCCTCCATCTTTCACGTTCCCGTCTTGTCCTCGGAGACTAAATCCCTGTCATTATCAGTGACGCTGGAGATACTGAAAGACATACATCACTTTGAGGGTGCTGGATGACTATCTGTGCTGCTCAACTTCTCTCTGATCCACAGACGTGATGATATGCGTGTACAGGCGTGTGGCTGCACCTTGCTATTGATCCCACATGGGATTATTACATCTCCGTACAGGCTCTGCACTGGCCTCCTCCACTCTGTCTCCTTGGCGCAGCACACACATTATGCTAGGCAGTAACACAGCAGGGTAGCCTGCTTAAGCCGTTTTCCCTGTGTGTGTGTGTGCAGACACAATAACACCATCTTTCTCTCTCCTTACAGAGCACCAGGAAGGGAGAGTGGGAATGAGATGGAGAAGCTAGCTCAGAAAGACTCCCCGTGGAGCTGGAATGTCGGCTGGAACAATGAGGAATTTACTGGCTGATATGAGGCGAATGCAGAGTCTGCCGGACTAGAGGTTGGTGGAGTTACTCTAATCTGCAGCCGTACTCCAGCATAAAGATGGGGGCATTACTGTGGTACAACAGCAGCCTTAACACATTTACATGATCCGCACTTAGGTTTCCAGCCGCAGGGCCTGAACATGTCGCAGAATACACTTCTCCCAGAGGTGGTCTACAAGGGCCTTTAGATGGCAGCGACAGACATTCAGCACTCTCAGAAGAAATCAGTGATTTCCATATTGTTTAGGTTTTGATGAGATGATTATGCCATCTAAGGACAATGAAGTCTCTGGAGAGTCAGGACCATAGAGGCATAAAGCGTTAACATACTAAAGGCAGAGCAATAACCAGAAAACTACCTGTGTGTCAATCACATAACAAAATACAGGCAAAATGTAGATCGCAAAACACAGCAAACAGTGTAGCAGTGAAATCACTATGATCCATCACAGCAGAGCATATTTGGTTCCCGAGTCCCTGATGCTACAATCATTTGTTGGCCCCATGCACAGTGTGAGGAAAAGATGTCAGTTACATACCTGCTTTGGTTAAAATGCTTTGTAAGGTGAGTCCAAACAGTGTAGACCAAAACTGACTGCTTATTTATATGAAAACCAAATTTCTGAGTTTGCCCTCATTTGTAGGTAAAGACCTTGGTAAATGCAGGCTAGTACGGCATATGTCATGTAACCTCAAAATATTACACAGTCTAAAGCCTTAAGTACTTTTGAGTTTTCTTTTAGAATTACGTTCCAAAATACCCTGAACTATGAGCACAACCAGTAAGAGATGTTTTTATTCTCATTCTCCTCTGCAGCCAGAGGGTGGCAGCAGCAGAGTGCAATCAAACTCCTTCCCAGGCTTCTCCATGCCCAGTTAGCTCAGCCATCAGGCTCAGGTTCCTCTTTGACCTATGTGAAAACCAAACTGCAGAGGGCTTCCTCTAGGACCCTCTTGAAATAATTTTAAATAGTTATCTGTAAAATGTACGGCAGAACCCCAGCAGTTCAGGTTTGAAGGCTAAGGAACAGGTTAAAACATAACCTGAGACATTTAGATTCATTTATTCAGTGTGTTCCATGTGCAAACCCAAGCTACACTTAGTAAATTTGCATTTATGCATTAACCAATAATCCCCTGCTGGTGAACTGTCAGTCATAACTAGGGGGAAAGAGGGAGGAAAAGAAATTACTTAGCTAAATGGCCCTGGGTTAATTTCTCAGACACATGTTAGCCACCATGTAGAGGAGAGTTTGAGCTGATGTGCATCAAGATGAATATGATGCCATTATGCCAAGCAGAAAAAGGCAGGGCCGCTGATGGCTGTTTGTGATACAGAGTGACACTGTGTCTTTAACTACCTACTTTCTAATTTCCGACCATTTACACACACACGCTGCTTAAATGGTGTATTTGTGTGTGGCATTTAAATGAACATCAGCCACAATCAGTCCCCTGTTTGCCGTGAGCTGTGGCAGGTGGACATTAATATGCCTAATTCCTCCTTGCTTTGGTCTTGTTTTTTTTTTTAATGTTAAGTTTCTGACTTAAATTGTTTGGAATATATAACTTTCTGTAAACAGTAATATCTTCCTTCCAGTTTTGGTTTGTGGTTTTTGTTGTGGATCTCCTTAGATTCTGATCTCAAGTGACCATCTGGGGGAAATAAATAAAAATCAGCTGAAAGCCTCTGATTTTCTGCAGTTTCCTAAAAGACACCAGAATTTCCATTACCCCTGAGCTAGGTTAAATTTATAGCTATCCCTCAAAAATCAGGAAAACTAGATTTAATAAGCAGATTTGCCCATAAAAGGCAACTCAGTGAGCCAACACTGAAGTCTAGATGGGGTGAGGGTGGGTTCACAGAGAGGATGGCAAGGGGAATTCAGAATGCTGAGTCAGGTCCGGATGACAGACGGCAGGACAGGTCATGGTGAGGTCACATCCTGGAGTGAAAGTGGATATGAACAAACTTCCCTCCGAGTTTTGTTGGTCCCAGAACTGTCCCTTAACCTGTCCCACAACCTCGGTGGCACCAGGATCGAACTGCTTTCAGACAGTCATACGGGAGTAAACAAACTGGAGTCCCCTGAGGCCTGAGAATTGAGAAGCTCAATCTGGTCTTGTGACAGCAAAAACAGCCTCCTAAAAACAGAAAGTTATCTTATCCAGTTTCATTCCTGGAATTACACCTACATACGCTTACAGCGTAATAACTGTTAATCTACTGCACATTTTCTGTACCTTTCTGACTATGTGCTTACATTTAATCTTGGTTTGGGTGTACAGCAGCAAGAGGTGACATAAAGGCAATTAGAAAGAACGCATCCTGACTAAAATACAATATAGAAATGGCTGCCAAAGGGACAAAGACATTATCCAACTGACAAGGACATTGTCTTAACACCTGCCAAGTATTGATGCTTGAAAACTCTTTTTGTAAACAAGAGAATACAAACCATTACAGACCTAAATGAATAATCAATAGGTCTGTGTCAGTGTTGTACATCTGAACTATGTGCTTCTTTGCAAAACTGCTCCAAGCTCTGTCAAGTTAAACAGGGGCCATTAGCAAACAGCAGTACTGGCCCAAGTTCTCAATTAGGCTCAGGTCTACATTGGACTTTAGGACATAAAGATTTTTGTTTTAACTGTGGGTTTCATGTTTGAGGTCATTGTCTTGCTGGAAAATAGATCTTCTTTTCAAGCTTTCAACACGGCAGATGTTTTTCTTCCAGACTTTAACCATCTACCTTCACAAACCCTCCAGGGTCTATTGCAGTGAAGAATCCCCACAGCATGTTGCTACCACCTTGCTAATGGGAATGGAGTGTTTCCCACCGTGCTGCTTCATGGCAGGGCTGGTGTGTTTCTGCTGATGTGATGTGTTTGGCCTATATCAAACACAGATGGCTAAAAAGTCTTGATTTAGGTCTCATTGGATCATAATTTAAAACCTTTATCTACTGCTGAAGTAGCCAGGCAATAGCTGTTGTATGGACATCGTCTCTCACCTGAGCCATGAACCCTGTAGCGCCTTCAGCGTTACCATAGGCCTCATACTCTTTATAGTCTGAGGGGTTTCCAGCACTCTGCAGAGTTCTCATATTCTTTTCACAGGCCTTGTTGCTGAATTTGTTTGAATGTTCCTTTGTCATCATGAGTTTGTTGTTGCCAGGGAATTTACTTTCACGCAGTTGCATACACAAGTGTATTTAACTCACAATCACATGTCACACCTTGATTACACACAGGTCTCCACTGAACATGTTATGCAACTTCTAAAAACAATGATCAAGACCAGTGATGTTTTAGGTGTGTAGCAGTAAATGGGGGTGAATACTTGCAATACTTGTGAATACTTACTTTGCATTGGGGTCAAAGACACTGAACTTCCAATTAAACAAAAAAAAAAAAAATAGGTCAATACTAAATTAAAGTTACAAAGGTACTGAATAAATCTGTTGCTTAACTCTGGTTTTACATGGTAAAAAAAGAACACATAGCCCTCAAGCAGAGCAAATCTAGCATTTTCAGTAATGTTGCATTCTCACAGAGATCAGGTCTCTCATCTGTCAATCCTGGTGCAGCATCTCAAACTGCCATGGATGCCTCTGTGGCAGCAGACACAAAGAAATCCTGGAAGGGACTGGTGATGGCTGGTGGCGGCGGTGGGGGTAGGGTGTTTCAGCACAGTTTAGGGGGAGGGGAAAAACATTACCCCCTCTAGATATCCATTACTCAAACAGGCTCAGCATGGGGGATCATACCCCACCCCCCCACATCAACCCATGGAAAAGGGGTCACATACATCTTCATGACAGTGAAGCAATCCCCACATAGCCAGCACAATGCAAACACACGCGCACTGGAGATGTGTACTGTATATGTCAGCCAGATTTGAACACAAGGAGCGGCTCAGGTGACGGAGGAGTGTGTGTGTGGGAAGGGGGGCATATTCCCATCTGCCTGGAGAGATGAGGACATAACCGTGGCTTTCCAGGGAAATTCTTTCACAGAATCAGAGCTGCAG
This sequence comes from Toxotes lorentzi, assembly GCA_037833715.1. Classification (NCBI taxonomy): domain Eukaryota; kingdom Metazoa; phylum Chordata; class Actinopteri; family Toxotidae; genus Toxotes; species Toxotes lorentzi. The sequence continues at coordinate 15,485,481 of JBBMJY010000009.1, read as the reverse complement.
AGATGTTGAGCTGTGTTGTTTTTCTTTACCCATCATACAGCATTAAAGTGTGTCGAAAAGCACAAAGCCGCGAAATGGCTTTTGTCCTCGCAGCTATCCATTCACTGCTAATCTACACACTGCTCTGAGGCTTGCTGGACAAAGGCTGCTAGGGCTTATGTTCTGGTCGGTCGACTTCTTTGACTTAAACAAATGATACACTTTTACGAAAAGCATTATCCTGCACAGAAAAGTTAGGTTTCTTATCAAATGCCTCAAATTTGAACTCAACTTAAAATAATTACGATGCACAATTCACTTGCCTGAAAATATTACATTAGTTCATCTTTCACGGTACTACACTGGGATAACATGATACACATTAGTAGTGCATGTTTGTGAGCACAAAAGTATCCATTGATATCATATTCATGACCACATATGATCCAACATGCCTAATCTAATATGGCATAAAAAAGAAAGTCCGCACAGTGTAGCAGAGCTCAGGATCAAAGCGACCCTGTATCTGTCCTGTACACACCACTCAAAGCAAGCTTATCTCCTCAGTGCACGGGTAAAAGCACACATCGTCACAGGCGGGGGCTAAAAGGGGACAAATGAGGGTTAAGCTGCTTTCAATATTAGTTCTTTTTGAAAAGATGACTCCATAAATATGTAGCAGGCATGAATCCAGGCTTTATTTACAGGTCAGATGACTGAATGCGGACAAGCAGGGAGGCTAACTTCCTGAGGAATGGAGAAAACTGGGGCGAAATACAGCGAGTTAGATTTCTTTTTAACACATGGGAGCACCTTTCTTAATGAAATTTTGATTGGAGACCAATTTAGTTTCCAAACAGTGGGCTAAGGAGAAAAAAGCCTTCATAATAAAGTCTAAATGTAAGTTCATAGTATGGAAATAAAGATCATGTTGCATTAGATATTCCTGACTATCAAATTAGGAATCCATAGCAAAATAGAGACTAAAGCAGTGTCTGGCCTCATGATACTGTAAGAAATTCATGAACTGGTCAATGGGCCTGAATCCAAAGTTAAGAATCCCATTCTGTGCTGTTTTAGTTGGAATGACTTACTCTACGTTGGACACAATGCAAGGAACACTCCCACACACTGCTCCCAGGTGATCACAAAAACTAGGACAAGACATACTGTACAAAGAGGGACAAACAGACTGTCCTCCTTTTTTTTTGATTTGCTGCCATCCTTGCAGCCCTGCCCTATGCAAATGTAACTGGAGAGCTGACTGTTTGTATTGGAAACTGGAGCTGCCTTTGCAGTCAGGTGGGAAAACAAGGTAGGGGACTTTAACCTGCATGTGGAACATAAGAGTGTTCAGAAAAACAGAGGGGGGGCTATAGAGCCAAAAACGCGCTACACAAGCGGACACAAGACATACCTCCTCTGATTTGCATACACACCTGGGGTTTTAAAAACACGAAATGAACTGAAATCTCTCTTACATCCTGTCCAATGCTGGAAAACGAGCCTTTTTTTCATGTGCACAATTTCCAGTTGATTTCCTGGCTATTTGAGGCAAATTCAGGAAGTAAATAGGGTATGCAGTTTGGCACCATGGAAACTGTGGTCCCACCCCAGAGTTCAGCAGTAAACAGGTTGAAGCTGTAGCAGCTATCAGTGGAAATCAGAGATGGAGACATCAGCACAGAAAAAGACATGTGACTTACTTCAAAAATAAAGAGGATAGAGTCCAGCTCCTCCCTTTGAGATTTGTTCCCTGAAACACAAGGAAAGTACTTAGGTTTTTAAACACACAACCTGGAGCTACACTGCATTAGCATCATCAATAATGTAATAATAATATGGGCCACTCATTCAAAGGAACTTGTGTTTCCACGAAAGCATACTCCCAGTGGGAATGAATCCCTCTATACATGATAGTGTTATACTGGTTATACTGGACATAACCAGAAACTACTTCTCTATGGGCTCATACTTGTTTCTCTGTATATGTGGGACAGAGGGAAATAAACTCCTGGCATAACACACACCATTCAGAGGAGGGAGAGGGTTAATTATTGAACCACCATCAAGGGTGGTGGTCAACTAAGTCAGTGTGCAGTTTATAAAAACATGGCTTGTGCTCACCTTTTTGTTTTAAGTTGCTTTCCAGTGTAATGAAATTTTCATAGAAGATAAAATAAATCTGAGAACAGTTGCTCTCGAAGAATGCCTTCAGTTCACTCTTGTCTATGATATCTGTGGAAAAAAAGGGAAACACTGTCAATGACATCTTCAAAGAAATAAAGTTGCTCACATGGAAAAAAAAGCACATTATACCTCGTTGTTAAGATGCTTCTTAAATCTGGATCTGGGCAATAACTTATAGTGAAAGGAAAACAGATTTTATCTGATAATATTGTGTTGTAAGATGGATTTGTGTTTTCCAGGTCATAGAGGCATTTTGCATTGTCGGTAATGATACAAACCCAAATTCATTTAAAGAAACAATGAGTGATCCTACTAGTTTGGTCAAAATGTCATTTTTGTTGATACTTTTCTTTCTCAGAATTTTTGAATTCCCAACCAAAGAAAAACTACAGTTGTGTTGATTTTGTAGGTATTGTTCAGCTGTACTAGGATCTATGATGTTAATTTTCTGTCCATGTGTCCAGGTTTGTCTGTGTACAGAAAACTGAACAAAACTGCCACTACATATCGTTAATTTAAAGATGCTCCCTGTATTATATGCTGTCTCTTTAATTCAACAGCGACAATGTTAAAACCGCTGTTGCACAAATGACTTTGGACTTCTTCCCCATTTTGCCGACTACATCTGCTTTACATCAAGGCAAATTGCTTCACTTCCTTGGCCTGTGTAACTTCACCCACCTGTAATCACTCGTGGAATGATGACAGGCTTTGTGAACGTGTTGAAAGCAATTTTGCCACCCGATCTGATCATTGTTTCACAAACCTTGTGGAAGTGCAGAGATTTCTAAAACATCCCCCCGCTCATGATGCAATACGGTATAAAGGATTTGATTTGGGGTGGAAAGAGAAGCATATTTGAGACTTCATATACAAAAACACACATCTTTGGAGACAAAATCACATCAATGTGTGACAACATTTCCAGGATTTTTTGCACTTTTAGCAAAAGGCAAGGCATGAATGTTAAGTGCGCTCAGTAAATATATGTTGGTTTTCCGAAGTGCAGGACAATCCACAATGATTTTTAGTCACCATTTAGGATGCAAGTTTCCCATCACAGCTTGGGTGAATGTGGGGATTATCTGGCGTGTTTGGATATGAAGAGGGGTGGTCTGGATCGAGGCCAGGCTGAGGTACACTGATGGCCACACCAGCTAAGGCTGCAATAGTTACTGAGGGAAATAGGCGGTACATGTGTACAATAACAAACAGACTAGCACCTAAATTCATGCAAGGAACCCCTATCATTTGCCATACTAATACAACCGTGGTAATGAGGTAGGTCTGGACTGAATAATCAAATACAGGCCGGGAGGAGTCCTGGCACAATAACAGCAATTAAGGTTCACCTTCTGCTGTGATTCTCCCTCTACCACATGGCAACCTGGAAGACGCCCAGAAGCAGTCCAGCTCATGCAGAGTGCTGCAATTATGTTAGTCTGGGACAAAGACTCAGATGAGTTATCTTTGCCCTGAGACTAAAGCAAAGATAATGAAGATGCATGATGGGAAGATCAAGGCAAAGGTATGACTGCCTTTAGTCTTCAGCCTTGACGCAGGAAAAACAAGTCATCCCACAGATGACGCAGGCATCATCTGTGGGATCCGAGGAGGTAGACCGACTCTTCTAACGTTAAGATGTCTAAAATGTAACAAGGAGGTGGACCCAGTTGTGCCTTAAGAGCGATTAATACAATCTCTAAAATAAAACTCACAAGTAGCCAGAGACTAACTCCACAGGAAAAAATTGTAGGGATTATTTAGATCTCTGCATTTTTCTGTTGTATTTTCTCTGCTCTGTCTTCCAAACAAAGAACACATGCAATGCTCGAAGTCCACCTCTCAAAGAAAGCAACACTTCATTAAATGCTCCTTGCTCCTGGCATGAAGCTAATCGCATCTGCTAAATTCACATTTAAGCACAAACCCTGACACACACGACTGCACAGCCCCTCACACTCACACACACACACACACTGTGGACGTTAAGGAAAACTTTAATGGTAAGAGTAATGATTGTCCATGCAATGACTTACAGTCTCACAGCCAGTGAAAACTGCACACAGTTTTTCTCCCCTCCAGCATGAGCAGCAACAGCCAACACCTGAGGCTGCGGATGCAGGCAAAGTCAAGCAGACAAACACCTCTCAAAGACAAAAACTACTACTTTACTGTGAAATGTGGCTAGAAAATATTGTATGAATCTCATTTTAAGGGTACAAGTAAAATGTATTTTGGTTTTCTTGTTTGTTTTTAGAAAATTTACTGTCACAGCTGCTGCAAACATAAAAATGGCTTTTTAAGTTGTGCAGTTATTAAGGACCAAGAATGTGACCCAGACCAGTACCCGAGGGTTGGGGTCTGAAGGCGCTCCAGTCACAGCCCATCACATGCTTCAGGTTTTACCACTGTTTATTCTGTTGGGAGGGTTTCTTTAATGCTCAGGAAAACAGGGGAGGAAAGGAGAGGATGAGAAAATCCTTACTGAAACTAAATTTGGAAGGCTCAAGGATCAATGTGTGTGTGTTGTTTTTTAGAACGCGTGAGCACGTTTATCATGTGCATCAGAGAGTGGGCTGCTGTTCAGATTAAACAGGTTTAAGCCAGATTACAGCTGACTTCAACTTCATGCTCTCGAATTCACCAAAGTCCTTCAGACAACAGGCAAAGAATAGCTTTACCCTGTGTTCTATAATTAGGCCATTACTTAAGTCTGACACTTTAAAGTCAGTTCCAAAATAATTTAGTGCCTAATATCAATTAAGATTTGAACATGTCATATTTAACAATCCAAAAAATTGCATTTCATACTATCAAACACATTTGATGAGTGCAAATACCTGTACTTGTGTACATGAGAGTGTCAGACAAAGGATAGAGAGAAAGTCCATAATGATTATGCAACTCTAATTTGAATATTGTTGGGTGTGTCAGGAGTTGATTTGGGGGGGGTGCGGACAATTTCATATGTCAGGCTGCATGTCACAGAGCCATCACAGCCCGTCATCCTGTGCTCTCCAGTCTTCAGACTCACAGCTCTGCATCTGCTCAAATACCCCTAACCAGCCACTGGAGCATGACGGATGGTGGGAGAGGGGAGAGAGGGAAAATCTTAAAAAGGAAGATCACAGGACTTCTGACACTGAGCAAGAATCTCCAGTGGACGCTAACCATTTCACAAAAGGCTGACAAGACACTGATCAGCCTCCCAGTAGTGAAGTCTAGCTTTGTGATTCAAATTAGTAACAGACCTATTGTCCAGGCTTCATATAGTTAGAGCAAACCTCACAGAAACCAGTTATGAATAAAAATTCTGTATGAATTGTCAGTTACTACTGACATACTATGCCAGCAATGATCTATAGGCTGAGTAGAATGATCTCTGGTTTAGATTTTTACTTTTTGTAAAAAAAAAAGAAAAAAAGAAAAAAAGGAAATGTTTGGCTGAAAGGATGAAGCTGTACAATGGTTAAACATTGTGAGCGCTGATATCCAGCGAGACCCTTCAGTCAATGGCTTCACTAACATCTCAGGTAACAGCATGTGGACAGAAAGAGACAGAACCTGTTCTCCGAGCCCTGAGAATGCAGGGGATGACACTGTATCCCATGAAACCAACAAGATAACTGTGTCCTTCAATAGACACCCCTCCTTCTGCAAGACTCCCATGTGAAGAACAGGAAAACAGTGCTGGATGAACAGCAGCTGTAGAGAGTGGGGATCACACAGGGCTGTCATGGTGGGAGGACACCTCGTGTCTTAACACTGGTGACATTAGCTGAATGAGCGGATGGCCTGGTTGTTTGAGAAAGTTAATACCAACACTCAGTGATCGGATTCACACTGAAGAACTAATAAAAAGGAAAGGAGAAACCCCAACTAAGTTCAGTAACATGACAAAGCAGGGGTCATTTGTTGCTCCAAATGCTATGCTAGTAATTCTACTTCCTATTGAATGAAGCTAAATAGTCAGCTAGTGCCTATCAGCTGCCTAAACTATCCTGCAAGGGGATCATTAAGTCTGCCTCATTGTTAACTGACTAAAACTGTATGACCCATGGTCTAGATATTGCTGACAGTGATAACTTAATGATACAGAGCCCCATAATCTTCTATAGTGGAATTAATAAACACATGCCAAACAGACCAGCCATGGCAGGTTTGGGTTGGACGACACTGTTCTCCATTGTGATACACTTCCTGTTAACTGTCAGGGAAGGGCAGATGTTCCACCCCCATGTCAAAAGACCAGCTGGAAAATAATAATGTGCAATCAGAACTGAAGGCCATAATGCAATATTTTGGAAGGCACAAAAACACAGCATCTTCTCAACATGTTCTGTGGACACAGATATTATCGGCTCAGTGACATTTCCAGAAAATCTCAAAGGAAAAATATCCCACCCAGGTGTCAGTGCAAAGATTAAGTCGTTATTTTCCAAAGGCTGGCTGGATAAACATGGAGTTCTGATATTTCAGATGTCGTCACATCAGCGAAAGTCTCCCGGTCTCACTACGACTTGTGGGGGCCAAGGGCGAAAGGGTGGATTGAACTGCTGAATCCCACACAGTATTACATAACTACATGGGATGCCTTTGGTGCATAACAACTTCACATAAAGTTTAACATTGGAAGGAAGAATACCATCCATCTGGTGGTTAAAGGAGCATAATGTTAAGCTTTGGCTGAATAATTAGCGTCTCTTTCTCTTGCTTGCTATTCAAATGAACTGCTGTTAAACTGGGTTTGCCCAGCAAGCACCAAGGGTGTGCACACAGCAGCGTGCATGCTGGGCTTGTCAGTGAAAATGGGTGAAGGTCATCTAGTCAGCTGAAGCCTATGGTATATTTACACAATCAAAACCAAGCGTCAGGCTACTCTGCCCACAGCTCTCTGTTCAAACTTAATCAGCATACAATAGTAACGGCTCACATTTAACGTTGTGTCAAACCATAGTTTGACCTTCTGGGCAACCTCCAATATATGCTGTTTATACCACCTGAAGCAGAATCATTAATTTGCAATGTCATGCTCCAAAAGCAGTCTAATCAGGTCTTTGATCACACATACCCTCATTTGCATTAGCTCTGGGCTAGCGAACACCGCAGGTGCACTATATTCTTGCCAGAAAGGGGATGAGGAGAGAGAAAAGACTGATATGTTTCTTTGGCAGTATGCTCAGATCAGACACAGAGGACTCTTTATAGGCCCCGGCAGAGGGATGCCTGGAGGGTGCCGACACATAGAAGAAGAGATACGGGGGTGGCAGCTAAAGTGGAAGCTGATGGATGCACCATAGATGGCGTTTCCCTCCCCTAAATGGTTGTCTCTAAACAAAGGAAGGTCATGAGAAAATCAAAGACACTGTAGGAGACCAAAAGATTTGAGATTCGAAAGATTCGAGAAGTGTCTTCTCTTGAGATTTCATTTCATTTTTTGGTTTTTTTGGCAATGATCTGAAAATTTTAAAAGCCAACAGAGAAGATAGAAGAATGGTGTGGAAAATAACTAAACGAGATTAGTTTGTGACCAGTGGTTTGGCAAGGAGGTTGATATTTGACCATAGTGAAAGGAGGTTAATCATAAATCTGTTGCAACCAGTTGAGGAGAGTGAGTCTGTCACATGATGCAATTCACAGTTACAATAGGTAGCAGGCTGTCTGAGCCTCATTGGAGGCCTTGATAACACACAGCCGTTTCTCATACCAGTATTTTTCCTCTTCCTCTTTTCTCTAACTGTACTGACAAAAGACTCATCTTCTCTGGGTTGGTTAAGCTTATAAAGTTTGCAGTTTGCAGAGCAGTGCAACTGTGGACAGTGGGCTCGCCGGTTTTGAGCTGCTAAGGAGAAAATATTAATAATTGGCTTAGCCATGCCATGTATTGTCCAATCTGAGCAATGTATTCACAGTAAATGATTAACATACTGCCAAGCTAAAGCAACGCACTAAAGCATGCTGCTCTCTCTGAGATGACAGATGAACTGCGTGAGCTATAAATCACATAAGGTATGTCTGTAGTAAGTAAACTTTCTCTAAAACTTCAACAGGCCTCTGAAATAACAGGATGCTCGTAACACATACAACAGCAGTGTCATCATATTATTATAATGATTATTATCAGAATTATTATTAATAATGATTACTGTTATGATTTAGGGATCCCTACAAAATAAAGCTGCGTTAAAAGAAATCCAAGAAATGTAATTATTATTAAAGAGGGCTCTCCTGCAATCACACTGCAAACAAGCTTTTGATGCATATGATTTCATAATGATGCCACTGTGCCAAACACTACATGAATGCCTCTTGACTTGCAGACAGCGTCTAGCTGTGTAACAGATTGGGGCCTATAAGTCTACTGAGAGCATAGTGTGAAACAGTAATGGCAGAACTGGCAAGGCCTGACCTTATTCCCAGTCTGAGTTCACACATTATAGAGTGGCTTATCTCGGCAGCTTAGCACTAAAGAGCTGCTAAACGGGCAAATTCGACTCTTCCTCTTCAGGTAGCCCTAAAATTTCCTTGTAAAACAATTCCTACTGGACATAGCTTTTTCTCAAATGGAGGTTTGGAAAAAAAATCAAATTAAAGCCAGTATATAAATATCTTCTTTGTTCCCTAATTTTTCTTCCCTTCCAGCAAAGATATAAGACACCATAATTCATGACAAGGAGCTGTACCTGCAAATTATTTTTATGTTTAAATCTAAAATAAAAAAGTTTTACTACTAATACAAACAGGTTGTAGTCAAAAGAAGGCCAAGCCTGAATCATTTTATTATTTTGTATTAGGGACCCAAGCACTAATTAACTGTGATAAAGAAAACAAGGCTGGTTTCTCAGGAAACAAAAACACGTCTCTTTTCTAATGTTTTATCTACTTCAGTCTCCACTTAGTCCCTTTATAACACTTAATTTTTAACTTTTTCAGGTGTCCTTGTTTTTACCCACTTTAAATGAAAAGAAAATGTTACAGCAACAGTTTCTTTTATCGGTTGTGATGGCCATTCAACTTCAACTTTAGCTGATCTCTCACTTCTTTTACACAGCAAATGTCATCACTTGTAGAAAAGAAGTGCTGCCTTGAAAAATAACAGTGAAGTGTATAAACAGATATTGTTTTAAAATTCCCTTTTCTACATCAGTTTATCACCAAGTACCGGTCACTAGGGTTGCTAACTTAAAATTTGCTCTCAGCATCTCTGTGTAGTAATCTGCTAACACTGTAAGTCAAAGTTAAGTGTTTATTTTTCTTTGGCTTCAAAGCCTGAAATCCATAGCAGATTAGTGAGAGCTTGGGCACTCAGACAGGCAACAGAAAATGGAAATCCACTTTGAGATCAAATCTTGTTAACATATGCTGCTCCAGTAAACCACAAGTCTTGGGCTAGGTTTGGTTTTTATAAAAGGGAGGACAGGTAAACAGTGTAACTAGACAGACTGGTTTTTCACATGCTGTTTAAAAATCACACAGATATTATCCGAAGCTGAACACAGAGCTCTGGTGTTTTCAGAACTCTGGCTCCGCAGCAGGCCAGCAGCTAAAAGAAAAAAGCCTTTCATTCAGCAGCATGTGATTTATATCATATTTGAAATTTGGGTTTTAAGGAAGCTCAGAGACACATGACAGTAACACCACAGAATGAAATCAGAAAAGCAACAAGATACACTGCCAAAGCTCTCTGTAAATCAGAAATATACTACTTCATGTGTTGCAACATGTAGCCTAATAACACCAAATCTATAATCAATTAACTCTGAAGTTCATTAGAAAAAAAGAAATAAAATATTAGGTATAAAGTGTAATTAGTCTAAAAATAGCTAATGACTTATTTTTTAGTAGCATAAATGAGGAAAGACACGAGATACTGAAACAGAGTCAAGTATTTATGTCATGCACGCCTGGTATAGAAGTCAGTGACATGTTTCAACTCCCATTTGTTTTAAAGGCTCGAGACCATTACAGAGTCTGCTCTGTGATGGTATATGGAGACTGAGAATAAATGATTCATCCGCCCTTCTGGAGCTTTAGAAAACAAACACCAAATCCAAGAGTTGAAGCAAGAGCAACAGGGCTCAGTTGCAGGGTCCAGCGGCCCTTGATTAAACTCTTCTTGGATAACCATGACCTGGATTACTAAGAAGCTTTACAGACAACAAATACCAAAGTAAACCACAATCCATACCAATAATGATATCCCTGAAAAGTGTGTTAACTGGCAAGACCTGTTTACTGATTATTTTGGTATGAACGTGCTGTAGCATTCACAAAATATCAGTAAGAGACCATCACACTCTATGAAGTGTGGTGATCCAGCCCCAGTCATAATTATAACGTGCAACAGCCACCTATGCTGCTTTATCATGGCATAGTTTGCAATTCTAATGATCCAGGGACAGTGGCACAGGACTTCTTTATACAGCCAAATGCTTATCGTGACACTGCCACACTCAAATGAACATCAGGAACAGAGGTGGAGAGAAACTGGAGCTCTAAATAATAGATTTAATTTCCCCCATTTATGCCTAATCACTTCACTAAACAGTTGTACTAATCGAACTGTGAAAAAACGCTGCTTCACAACATGTTGGTCTCTGCACTCCCAGCACTGCTTGCTGGCAAGTGCTGGCTGATAACTTATCCTTGTTATACACAGCAGAGACGCCCTGCTCCTTTCCTAGCTAGACTTTGTTCCACTTGCATCTGTACCTCCATGACCTTTCTTCAGATCTTTTTCAAAGGTCTTTCTAAAAAAGCTAAATTATTTACCTGTGGTTTCACGTTTTTGGGGTCGATTATTATTTTGGTAGCATTCAGCAACATAATATCCCAAGCATTGGTCATTTGCATGCTGTAAAACCACAGATGAGCTGTAGCTTTGGATACTGAACAAATAAAGACTAATCAGGAGAAGGGAACAGAAGTTTCACACGCTTTTAATAACACTTTCTCTGCACGAAATGTGTTGTGTTCGGCTCTGTGTTTTGTTTTTCCTTCAAACTAATTTTAGGCAGTTAGAAAAAAAAACAGTTAGGCAACTGGCCTTTGATTTTTATATGCAGGCGAACCCAAATTTCCTTTCTCAAGTAGAGCTTGACTGATACTGGCAGTCCCATATTACTGGCTTACCACAGATAGCAGTGCTGGCACATACAGCTTGGGACTGGGTGGTGAATTTGGTCATGGGAAGTAAATTAAACTGTAATATTAACTAAAGTCGAGCTGAATTTAGTACTTTATGATTCTATCTAAAGATTTACTATGCAAGCTACAATCATGCAGCCTTACATGCTCCACAATTCAAATGCAGCTCTGCAGATCTAATGCTAAGGGAAAGAGCTAAGATTCTAAATGCCAAGACCATAATGACAGAAGCTGTTATCATAATAGGCAACACTAGACTAAGACCTGATAATGGCTGTCTGGTGTGACCGAACCTCAACAGCAGACAATCTCGCTCACGTAGCGATTAACTGTGTCACTTTTTTGCCCTCTACTTATGAAAGGAAGCCTCATGCTGCTTGAAAGGATATGTTTATCTTTTAATCAGGGTTGTCTTGTATTTTGGCCGATGGCAGAATTTAAATCAGCTCTTACAGATTTATTTGAACCTTGACACAAAAAAAAGGTCTATTTGTGCTAATCAGTGTCAAACAAGCTTAATTAATCCCCTGTGTTTTCCCTTTTCACAAAACAAAACTGTAATCACACCAGTCTTATGGTGTGCTTTAAATCAACGCGTGATAGTGCGGTTCATTTGTTAGGGGAAAAGTGAATTGCACTCACCACCACAGCAAGTCGCTTGACCGTTACTGTATCATTGTGAAACAGAATATTGGAAAACTATTGAAGCACAGAAACTTGTGGATTTTTATCCTTATCACCAAAGTATACAGACTTAACTTCAGTGTGTGATAGCTAGTAAGGAAATAAAACAAAAAAGCCTCAAGACCTTAAAAAGTTAATAAAACCCATTTATGACAGTGAACAACACTTGGAGAAAACCCTTTAAGTGTTGATATCATGCCTACATGGTGTGGGATAAAAGATGATAAGAGGCTGACGTTATTCACAAGTCTAACCTGAGTGTTAAGGAAAAGAGGAGAATCAGAAGTCGAGTGATCTCAGCGACTTCAGCCACACAGAGGACCTTCTTGAGAGCCCTTCCAGTGCTGAGCTCATTGTTTCCTCTGGTGCTTCACCTTGTGATTTCCTCTTATCCCGGCAGCGCTTTTAGTTGACCCTGACCCCAGCAACACTCAGAGCCGGCACATGGAGAAAAGCAAGGTGTAATGACACTATATTTCATTTTTTCTAAAGATTATTGCAGAGCTTCCTTAAAAAAAAAAAAAAAAAAATAATAATAATAATAATAAAAAAAAAAGAAGTTATCTTTGGCTGCAAGCTCACACAACTACACCCACAAACAAACATACCTGACTGTTATGGCTAACAACATTTGCACACAATCACTGTTGTTCCCATACGGTTCACCAACAGGTTCAAGATGAGCTTGTTTACACCAGTGGGAGAGAACAAAGGGAAACAAAAACATCAACTTAGCTTTTTCTATTAGGTGGATTAGGTTTTCTAGTTATTCGTCCTTCAACCAGAGGACCCACGCTCAGGTCTTCATGACAGCAAGGCAAATTTGAGCTAGACAGTGAATCCTACTATCACCAGCAGCACTGACTGGTCTACAGTTGACCTGGCACCTGACATACTTCAGTAAACAATCAAAGCAGTGATATATTTCCAACATTACTGCTACCATTTTGCTACCACCTTCGGGTTATTTTGGACATACTGGGATAAATGATATGCAGTGAGTGAATGCTGAGTGAGCTGGGCCTAAGCTTTGGAATGACTTTGAGCAGGGAACAGTCAGAGGAACAGCAGTTTGTGCCTCCAATGAAAAAAGCAATGGGTGATCAGGTGGTTTGCTGGGCGCCTGTAATTAACAACCTCAGCCAGATCCAGCCAGGCATGACCAGCAAATTAACATGCAGCAGCTTTCACACTCTATCCCACAGATCTGCTCAGTGAGCAGAAAACCAATACAGGGCCACTCTGAAAATAGCCCAGACCACAGATTGTCCTTTCAACTACAATACTGCTGATACTACGACTAGATTCAACAAGCTTGCTTGACAAATTTCTGGTCCTGGTGGTACAAAGCCATTTATGTAACATCCAAATCAAAATTCTTGTAGCTTTACAGCAAATTAGTTTGGAGAGGTCTAAGATAAGGTTAACAGGCTCCCAATTACTCTTACTTGTGCAACTTTTGGACAGAAATTGCACGGACATTTTGAAATCTGAGCGATTTCATTTCAATAATCCTTAACATCATCAGTACCTTAATGGAATTAAATATTCAGGGTAGGGTAAATAAGTATGGAAAACTACTCTTGCTACTGCCTATTTTCAAAATTAAAAATGCAGGTTAAACTTTTCACCCTCTAGTCATTTAGAAAATTCCCTTCCGTCACGGTCTATTACAGTCATCTCTAATGTTGACATTTTACAGTTATCATATGAGGGTATTAGGCCCGGCAGCCTAACTTTTAACCCAGGGTAAATGCTTCGCTTGCTAATATTATGAATAGTGTTATTTACAAAAAGACAAAACACTGTGAGCCATGAAAGGAGTTCAGTTATATTTCCAAGTCCCTATACTGTCCTCCACAGCTCCCCATCCTTCATCACTGCCCCTTGTCCACACAGGAACCAGCAGCACCAGGAGGAAATCCTTCCTTAGGTGAAAGCGTGGTGAAATCTGGGGCGTTGGGGGACATCAACATGTAGACCCTACTATCAGCTGCTGGACAAACAGACTAACCTTATCCTTAACTGCACATGAGGGAAAGAAAAACACAGAGGACATGCAGAGCTCCTGTTGACCTCTGCTTTGGTTGTACTAGTCTTGACATTGAAGGTGCACTATGATGGCAGAAAAGATTTAACCATATTAAATTACAACAGTTTTGCACAAGCTTCTAAATACCATAAAGCTGATGCTGGCAGTCACAGTTGTGTTGCTGGATAAGAAATCAATAAAGCAGCAAACATACCACTATGAAAAGGTTACAACGAAGCATGCATCGGTCAAACAAATGGTTGAAACCGTAAACATCTCAAAAGTGCCTTGTTTTTCCTTTCTACATAATCTCACTTGCGGCCTGCCACGGCAGACACACCTTCACTGTAAAGCTTTGCCTGAAAGTGCCTAACTGTCCATTCAGTAAGAATGGGTGATTTTATTGTGGTTCACAGTTTTCATGTCCTAATGAATATAAGTTAAATGTTGTTGAAATATGTCACTGAGACCTTGAAGATTTGAGATACATACATCCATACTTTTTTTGAAAATTCCATAACTGTAAACCATGTTTTTGGGATATTTTTGTAAATTTAAATAGAGATAACGTTTAATACCACAATATTAGTAATAATTAATATTAGATTAGTCAGCACATTAATCTGCTATACTAGATCTTCATCCTTACAAGTCACAAACTCCATGGTACAGAGCAATACCTGTGCATAACTGACCTACTTTGACTGAAATTCTGGAGAGAAAGCACATCATACTATATGCTGCACATATAATGGATCTCTTGCAGTTTTCGTACATGCCCAACAATTCCCTCCTGACAACTCACTGACCCCATTTTTTCTGTCATGCACTGAGAATAACAGAAGTGTTAGATACAGTATAACACAGTCCCCTATACCAAGAAGTTTATCGTGGTTGTAACAGAACGAGTCTTCTCCTGTGGGATGCAATGAAAAATGTATGTGAGCACACCTGAAACACAACAGAGATTATGCAATAGTGGGAAAAAATAACGATATAGATTGTTTAGAAAACAGAATGGACATAAACTATTTAACTGGCATGTCATGTGCTTTCTGCTTCAATGTTTTGCAAAGTGGAATTGGCATTTAGACGCAAAAGGGCAAAGACATCCATTATATGGACTCTTTAGAGCATTATGATAGCTGATCAATGAACAAAACCTTGAAAGTGGACTGGAAATAGGCTCCATTATGTGTAATTCAAAACTCTGATGTACAGCACATGTCAGGCAACTACAGAGCAAATGTATGTCTCTTTTGATTATCATTGTGCAGGAAGACTAGGCTGGAACAACAGCTACATCACAGTTTTATGACTGTCATAAATACGGCACTTCCTTGTCCAATGAAAGACGCAAGGGACTCCACCACTATGGCACATTAACGTATTTTTATTATTATATTACTAATCAAATATCTCTTGGGTAGACTAACTTGATGTCAACTCGACCTAGCAACCAGATGGAGGAGAGACATACTCTCATTTCAACCTTAAGTATATAAACGGAGATTTATGGTTGTGCTACTCACTGCACCGAGTCACAATTACTACGTTTTCAAAACAGTCTGGATGACACAGAGGTAAATGACAACAAATGTTGTGGGGGGCATCTGCTTCTCAACTACGGATGCCCTGACCAGGCAGCATCAGTTAGCATTGTCTGGCTAGTTAGCCGCAAGAGAGCTAGCTCCCATTAGCTAGCATCCATGCCTTATGACAGTGTCACTTGTCTGTTATTAGTACATCAAAAAAGAAAAGAAAAAAATCAATGAACACAGGCGGTGAGTGGCAAACACTTCCAACAGCAAAGGTAGTTTTTTTCTGCCATTGTGCGAATTCGTGTTACCTGTCAGCTAGCTTGCATTAGTCACCGCAGTGACAGCCAGCCGGCTAACCTGACGCCTCGTCTGATGTTAGCTGTCGGCTGATGCCAGTTAGCTAGCTCGACTAGCTAAGCCTCGGCGATGCAGCATCAAAAGCACCCGGTGACATTACACTCACCTAACAGTGACCGGAGGTGTTTGAGCCGGGTCAGCACATCCTTCTTTGGGTCCAGAACTTTCTGTGTAGATTTCTTGACGTCTCCATACCCCCTTCGAGTGAACATTCCGCTGTAAATTGCAACCGTGGAAGCTGAAATCACCTGTGTTTCACCATACACCAAGCCTCCAGTGTGACTGTCACTTTCCTCACCACCACTCTATGCTTGCTCGGTAAACATTCATCCGACGGCCGCTAGTGTCCTGTTTTTTTGTGGGTGTGTGTAAACACGGAAGCGCAGCCTGAAAGAGAGGAGTGGTCAAGTTACAGGAATACGCCTCCTTGTTTATAACCGTTGCACCTTGCACTTGCATTGGCCTTTTCCCGTGCATTTTCATGAGTTATTTCACCTTTCCATATACTTATACTGTTATTTTCTAGCGTAAGGCCAAGCCACTGCATTGTGCAGAGAGGGGTCTCGTCCATTCAAACTCCCATACCTTTTGGGACCGACTCTCTTCAGTGCATTGTACTGTCTAAAACCAGTTTTAGATTGGAGACTGGCATCCAGCTTCAATCTAAAACGGATTTTTATATTCCTCTTATTTTAATACAGCAGAGGTTTGATGAAAGGAGGTTGGTGGTTGTAATAGCTCCCAAGCGCCCTCTGGTGTCTAAAAGAACTACAGTCCAAGAGGTGTGATGCATCTTTTTGATACGGCATTTGTTCGTCTTATTTACTACCAATAATATATGTTTGGAATAACAAATAAGAACTTTTTAAAAGATTATTGTCTTATATTCACATCAAAAGTGATTTTTGGGTCCTTTTCTTTAAATAGAATCACAAAAGTGGCTTCCCATTAATTTTCTGTCAGTTCACTACACAGGTTCCCCAAGGGCCTCAGAAAAGGCATATGCAAAGCCAGTCACACCCATTGTATGGATTAATTTCAGCTAGTAAGAAAATGAACCTAAATTTAGTGCAGCCAATGGCATACTGTAGCCTCACATAATTAAATTTGAATGCATATTTTAGCCTACTTCAGTAGAACAATGTTCCATATGTACTAATGTATACAGTGCAGCATTGACACGTTTGGCATCTGTGTTTGATATTGAAAAGAAACTGGATAACCACAGTGTAGTGCTTTCAGTGTTGTCATTAATAACTTAATATATTGTTATGACAAATGCAATGTGTGCAGCTTTATTTCTTTTGTTATAACATAAACAGACTATTTTTCACTGCAGACTTTTTTGCACTATAAACACATGCGTAATTTATAGCATTAACGACGACTGCATTCCATTTAGGAGTTCCAGGTCTTTTGTATTGGGCTGCAAGTGCTGGCTCACTGATAATGGCTTACTGTAACACTTGCATGGACTAGTAAGTCAGTGTATAGTGCATAATATATACAAATATAAACCACTGACTTTGTTGATTACACCTGTGCCTTTTCTGCTTGAGAAGTGCAAATGGGGTAAAAGTGTCTGCTGCAGGTGTAGTTCTCTAGCTGAAACACCAACAATGTTGATTCTTGTGTGATATAAATACAAGCACACCAATGCCTGTGCCTTCACTTTAGCTTATCCTGGTTGACCCCAGCTCAAAAACCTATTCACATTGTAGTCAAGGCTTATATTAAAAATATTGTACATCTCCTTCCTAATTCTAATAAGTGCACCCATTGGTACAGTGTAGTTGAATGAACCAGGGAACCTAACTTCCTCATTAAAGAGACCTGTATTTTTTGATATTCACACCATGCTATGGTGACACTTACAAAGAGAGAAAAGGTATTACAGCTTCACTGCTCACTCAAGCCGCTGCCACTTGACACTTTAAACTGGAGGTTTTTATGAATGAATGTAAGAATACAAGGGATTTTTTGAGCAGAAGAGCTACCCTGCTGCTAAAGTAAACTTAGGGTTACGCTATATTGCACAGAGTTCAGTGTGCTCATGACGTTAATGGATTTTCAAAATAATTTGTTCTACTTGATTGTGCAGACAGCAAATTCCATCTTGAAAATGAAAAAAAAAAGTGTTTATGTTGTGAGATGAATCTTAAGTTTAAAGAAATTGGATGCGTCCATTAATCAACTCCAATAAACTGACATTCCGTGCAATCTCACACTTTCGCTTGTCGCTTGTCTGAACCTGTCTTATTTTTGGAGGCAATTAATTTTGAGGCTAAGCTGGGAAAATTATTTTTATTTAGACATCGCAGACACATCTCACTGAAGACACAGCTTAGACTGCAGCGTTAAAATGGAGTTCAAATTCTGAGTGGGAAATCTTTTCAAACTCAGATAATGTCTGCTTCTATAAAGAAATGCATTTACTATCTGTGCCTCTGTCCATCATTATTAGATGATACATTATCAAATAATGTATTTTTTAAGACTAAGACTTTTGAGATAATGTCTATTAATATAAATAAATATTGGCATCAAGAGAGTGGCATCAAGTGAGACTCACCCTGAGTTCCGGCATGACAGCATGAATTTATGACCAGGAGATGGCGCCTAAACTATTGGTATGGAGACACGAGTCCATCAAGCACACCAGTGCAGGCTACACATATTTTGAATGTTTGCTTTCATGAATAAAAAGTGGATATACTCTATGCATGGCCTGCAAATATGGGGCTTTCAGTGTGTAAAAAGTCAGGAATGGATTTCATATGGCAACAGGGAGACAAACTATAACCAAAGAAAATGTAAGAAGAAGTCTCTTAAAGGAGTACGTTTTGTTCTAGTGACTCAAAACTGAACATAAAATAAAGGCACAAGAATTTCAGTCTTTACAAGTCACTTGTGAAGGATCCTATACTCTCAATCAAGAAAACAAGGCTGTGTTCTGTTTCATCTACCACCCCCACATATTGAGCACAGAGAATGTTGCGCGAGTGTTTGTCTCTCTTTTTCAAGGTTCTCCATAATGGATGTCTTGAATGATACGAGAGGGAACAGAGGGTAGTGAGAGCGGAGGCCAAAGAGGAGGAGTAAAAAGAGGAGTAAAATCAGCCTTTGCCCTGCAGTTTGGTATGACACTCATTATCTGAAGTGGGCCATTCTGAGAAAGGAGGAGGTTGCCTGTCACAACAGATGTTGATTACACAAAACAGGGTAGTTTGGAAGGATGCGTGAATAAAACACAAGGACACACACACACACAGGCACAGGGTTATTGTTGGTGCTTTGTCATCAGTCTTAATTGATTGTAATCACCATTCCTTCTTGGCAAGCCTCCCCTGTTCTTAAAGTGCAGGTTATTGCTCATTATCTGAGATGGTGTCGAACTACAATAATCTATCAACAATAACAACGGGACTGAATGTTTTCTGCCCTCTCTAATCGTGCACCTGGAAGTATTTCGGGTCCAGCTCATTTTTGAAATGATATACCATAGGCTAAGACAATTCAGCTTTATAGTCCACGGCAGAGCCCTGCATTGCGTTCTCGAAGACAGTTCAGTGCCGAATTAGACAATTATGGTGCCAACTGCGACATTATTTTTGAATGAGATCATTTATTTCAAAATGGGATTTCCAGAGATACAGGCCTAGAATTGCCAAGTGCCAGGCCCTGGCAGAGAAAAGAAGGCCTCATCATGACCAAATGGTGGCACTGTAGCCTTACAAATGTAGACCACCCTTCTCATGGCCAGGCTGTCGGACTGATTCCAATCCAAGGTTTGAAAAGCACTTGTCTGCTCTAAATTGTTCTTATAAAGAGCTTGGAAATACTTGACTTTTCTCCTTATGTGGTTATGGATTTCCTTTTTGTACAATTAAGTGCCATTAAAAGCTAATGTATCCTGTTAAATCACATTAAGGTGTTGGGGTGGACAGTGGCACAGTTACCCATCCGCACATTGTGAATAGGAGCCAACTCTGGGAGCATTTTTTGAAATCTATATCGGACCATTCAGAAACTTCAGGATGAAAAGGATCAAAAGGGAATTGTCCACAGGGCTGCTGATTTTCAGGCTGCGAGACCACACACAGCTGCTTGACATAGATGAGCCACGGAGAAATGAAACGATGAAACAAAACCTATCTGTGTTTGACTCAACCACGCTCACAGATGTATAGTATCTAATACGAACACCTTTCGGATTTTAGCTTTTTTTTGCACACCATTTTTTTTTTGTATTGTACTATTTATGGGTTTGTGAAAGCCTGGAAGAGAAGAGGAGAAATTGTGAGAAATTATACTGATAAAATTTTATTAGATACATTTCAGAAAGTAAATCTATTTTAGGCCCACTGTTATTGTATATAATTATTATGTTGGAAACCTTTTTGCCTTTTATTAACAGCAGGTTCTACAAATAAGGCACAAACAAGAGCTTGTGGCTCCCACCAGGGGTCGTCATAGTGCCCTTAGCCGCCAAGGTTATCTCACAGTTAACAAGTTCAAAGCACAATAAGTCCTAATTGTACCGTCTATCTCTTTTATTTTGAAATTCTGGAAAATTCTACAAAACAACAAAATGAGGAATAGTTTGTGTTAGTGCATTGAATTATTCACCACTTATTTTAAGTAACAGTATAAATATGAAGTTCTGCATATGGATATAAGCTATTTCAGAGTCTAGTGTTTGTAATGCACACTGTAGTTTGGAGCACATCTCCATGGAGGTTAATGAGGGGGCACTCTGAAGTAATTAAAACAAGAGCATTATAAGGCAGCAGTTTCACATAAGGTACTCACAGCAACATACCGAATACTTAATTAAAACTCTTTGCTGACAGCATTTTTGTATCTTCTCAGGTAATCTGCTGTGAAATTAATAAGGAGGGAGAATTAAATGACTAATGTTGGCAAAGAAAGGCTATTTTTTTTTTTTTTTTTTTCTGCCGTATAGATGACAGGGGTCTCTATCTGGAACGCGTGATCCTTATTGCGCTGAAAAACACTTCTTCAGATTCTCTCCATAATCTGATTCCAATTTCACTTGGGGTGTGACACTGTGAGCGACAAGCCAGGGGGAGGTTTAATTGAAATGCCCATGCTTTTAATTGGATTCTGTTAAGATGTGAAATTACCTCCTGAATTACAGTCTTGTACCTTTAAATGCTGATACAGGATGGTTTCCAGTGGTGATCAGTTAAGGGGCTGAAATAATGTTTGAATATAAAGACAAATTGTTCAGTCTGGGGCCTTGCATTTCAAAGACAGACATTTATGTAGCAAAATGGCTTGTTTTTAACAGGGTAGTGCTTGAGAGACAATGCAATACTTAAGTGTGCTATTGTAGGGCCAGAGATTAGTTTCAAGGCAACTCCTAACAATTCTGGTGAGATTTCCTTATTTTGCATTCTGTATTTAGACCCACAAATGTCCATTACCGATAACACAATGGCTGCCAGCTATCCATTGCAAGGCAAGTGAACCTGGCATTCATGATATCATAGTTAAGCTGAAGCATCAGACTCCGGCATGTTCAGGTAATGTGTGGGTGGTAAGCAGCAAAGCTTCCTTCACCTCCTTTAGGGTTTTGCTCTTCCAACCTCCTACATTGAGACTGTGAATTTTCCCATTCTAGGGCCCATGTCACCCTGCTGTGGCTGCGCAAAACATCTCTGCTCTCCCACTGCTGCCTCCTCCACCTACATCCATGACCCCTTCTGATAAGCTTGGAGTTCATCCCTTTCACTGATTAGTTTGCTGGCAGATTGAATGCCCATGTCTACAGCCCTGTGTCACCCGGGCTGGCGCTACCTGTGTGTGGCTGGATCAGCAGGTGGCTGGCACACTGGCCAGCGTGATACTGAAACCATTATTTATACATAACAGTTCTGTGGTTGCTCAGCAAAGCCAAGATTCTCTCCTCAGAGAAAATCTGTTTGGTAATAGACAGTATCCGTGGTTATTTTTCTAATTCCAAAAATATTGATTATCCCTCTTTTTATGCCAGGTGTGCACTGCGTTGGAATAACTTGCAATAATGTGAAGCTAGGATTCATATTCCGTGAGTGAGGATCCTGTAAATGTGAGGTCATTAGTAACTTCTCTGCCAAAATCTCCCTTCTTTAGTATACTGTGCACATATGTGTGTGTGTGTGTGTGTGTGTGTGTGTGTGTGTGTGTGTTGTTTGCGTGAATTCATGTGTTTGTCTGTTTACTGTGTCACCACTGGCCCAAGCCGGAGCCACAGGAGTGTGAAATAACAAGCACAAGAGGGATTTCACGCCTTTACAGAGCTGAAAAGATATATTTTTGTCAAAAAACTCAGTCCATTTCCATCCCCGACAAACTTTGTTTACTTCCCACTACTCACAGTCTACCTATTTTCTAAAAGGGGGGGGGGGGGGGGGAGAAGGAAGAGGAGAAGGAGAAAAGAGGGGAGAGGTTAGAAGAGAGAGGT
>JBBMJY010000009.1:15448182-15463069 GCA_037833715.1 Toxotes lorentzi | reverse complement strand
CCCGGCCCATTTCCCTCCCCAAAAAATTTTGTTTGTTTCCCCCTCCCCATGTTCCCCCTCTTTCCCAACCCCCCCCCCCCCCCCCCCCCCCTACAATTAAACAGCATCATTATATATGGGTTCCCACGGGTATGGTGTGTCCAGGTTTGCTAATGCTACCCCTGGCCTGTTTTATCGCTGTTATCAGTGGCACATGGTGCATCATTAGAAAAAGACAAACAGCTCTGTTTCTTTTTGGGGGGCAGACACGCTGACAGAAAATCAATGCTCGGTTTCCCATGAGCACCTAATTAGGTGGGCACTTGTGCACTGTTGAAACACGGGCCGGATCTCTTTGTCTGCTCGGTCGATCAGGTGAAATGCATGAGAGACACCTTCAGAGCAGATAAAGTGTCAGAGAAGTGAGGAGTAAACACATAAGTGACACTTATGGTCTAGCGCGTCTCACACCCACTATATGCTTTGGCAGACTTGATTTGAACTTTATCGTTCGTGTCACTGAGACATTTCACACTGAGGGCAATGTATGCTTATCAGGTCAGCTGTCTTATCTCACAAATACCTCCAATGATATTAATAATACATATATACATGTAATAAGATATTATAAGGCTGTGAAATAATAAAGATTTTTGTTTAAGGGTGAGTTTTCTTTCAGTTGGCTATCACACAGGGTCAGTGCTGCATGTGGAGTTTTAACTTGAGTGCCATGCAGAAGGCAGTTTTCTAAAATGGCTCTGACTCAATTGGTCTCTCACTGGAATTTCTAAGCATTCAATAAAAAACGGAAGAGGAGGGTAAAAAAAAAAAAAAAAAAAAAAAAAATTTAAAATGCCCAATCCTATTTTAAAACCTGCTAGAGTGACACTTGCGAATTTCCACTGTGGACAAGGTGGCAGTACAAACGCAGATAGACGAAGGGGAATAAAAGGGCCTTCTCATGACAAACTTTCTGGAAATGTCAGCCTTTCATGCTGTTGAGAAGACCTATTTCATATCTATTACAGCAGGCATTCTGTGTCCGATATTTCAGATTTCAGTCCTCCCCGCACTGCAAATCCTCTGCCAATCTTCCACCCTTAAGAATCTCTGCCAGCCCCGATGCATTATTCCCCCTACCTCCTCTCTCCCTCTTTTGATGTGACAGAACAAACCGCGACCTATTAGGATTAAGGCTTTGAAAAGATCTTTGAAGCCGCTCAAGGTTCCTTTAAACTGGGGAATGACAATATGAGCTGTGTGGCAGCAGATGCTGAATGGAGTGATTGCTAGTCCTCCTCAGCGAGGTCTGCTGTCACACAACACACAAGCATTCAAACACATGCGTGTGCATCTGTTCATGCACACACACACACATACACACAAACAACTTGCAGCATCCACCATTTACCCAAAGAACTGCAGTTGTCTTTTACAGTACATGTATTGTGCTCACAAATGCAGATTTGGTTCTGCACTTTCCTTTTTTTTTTTTTTTTGTTGCTGTGAACTGTCAGGGCTGAGTTTGGCTCTGCCCGGGATGAAAACAAACAAACACATTACAATACCTTGCATTTTCTCCTTTAATGATCGGTTTCTGTTTAGGACACAGTCATGTCAAAAGCATCATCAGGCAGGATGCTGTAATGTGAAGGACGGGGGCAAACACGAAAGGATGTGGGCAGCTGGAAACCGGCATGAAAAAGAGAAGAAGTCGTAACCCATTTGTGTGTGCTAACAATGTCTGTATGAGAGCATGCGAACAAGAGTTTGGTGCCTCCTTAAAATATAATACCGTGCTCTGGGAGCAGTTTATCTGGCTGAAAATTAAAGGAGTTCAAGGTGTCTCACTGCTCAGTGCAAAGATTCTCAAAAGCACAGAAGATTTTTTTATGTTGTCTTTTTTGATGATGCCTCAACACTGACAGTGCATCTGATGATGCTGGAATGATGGAATGCTAGAGTGATGCAACGGAGAGCAAATTAAGTACAAATGACATCCTGAATGCTTCCTATACATGTTCCTTCAGTCACACAGACATGGCAGAGTGCAAACACTGCTGCTATGCATCTCCCTCAATCAAAAAAAGAATTTAGCTTTCTTTTATCTAATCACTCCCCTGAATATCCCTTATCGTACCTGCCTCAATCCCTGAGGTAGCCAAGGACAGATGTGATATCAAATATTCAAACCGGGTGATTCCTGGAGAGATTTATCATGGCAAATTTCACAGGCGATCCTATTTAGATATTCACTGTCTGTTTTGCGTGGTGTCTGGGGTTAAACATGCCCCGGTGTGAGATGTCACTGAGAGACAGTCACTACAGATAGCTGGTCTGTGGAGAAATGAAGCCATGGGGCACGCAGGGTAAAGGCTTCTTGGTACACAGTCAGAGAGACAAGTTCTCAGGGAGCTGCCACCATAGAGCACATATTGATCTGCCATTGCATCTTATCTTTGTGACTCTAGATTAAAATGCTCAACATTGGCCCCCCCCCCCCCCCCTCTCTCTCTCTGCCAGGCTGAAGGCCTTTCTATATCCCTGAGTGGAGGAGCTCTAATCTCCCCATGAAGTAGTGGGAGCCTATCACTGGCAGAAAATCGCACAGTTCTTGCTGCAGAAAAGGGGAGCTCAGAAATTAACCAGCTTTAAATGCTACCCATCTAAAGAGTAACTCGAATGCTAATCAGGTTTGATCTGTAGTCTGCATATTTCGATACTGACAGTTCTTTTCTCTTTACAGAATGTTTTGGCCTTTAAGATTGTCTTCTTTCTTCTTCGGGCATTGTTATCATAATCCAAACAATTGGCTGTTGTAACTGTATGTATTCCTCTTGTGGGAAATGGCTGGGAATCAGGTCCTCCCGGGTCTTGTTTAAAGTCCTGTCCAAATGAGCAGGGAAGAGTTGAGGCTCTGACAAAAACAGGCAGGAATAAAGGGGAGAAAGCCTGGGCAGACAGACGGATGAGCCCCGGGCTCCAGGGCTTTGACTTTGGCCAAACAAACGTTTGTTTTTCAAAGTGTTTTTATAGAAGGATGGATTAAGGCGGATGTGGACCAAAGCCCCCCACCACCCCTGCCCATCCATGGTCTTGTCAAACAGTGCATTGAGAAGAGGGGTCGCACCTGTTAGGGCAGCCCAGAGGAGCAGGACCAGGATGATATTGAGCAGGGCTTTGTGGGTATCAGAGTCAAAACAAAGCTGTCAGCCAGGGCTCATTCATCTTTGATGTTCATTGATGAGGAAACTGGTGGGCCTCAACAGGGCATTGTTTCCTCTAAGTGGTGCCCATTGATAGCCAGAAAGCCACGTTTGTTTTTAGTCTCTGACGGGTGGAGCTAATTTTAAAAGGCTTAATGGTGCATTTAACCGGTCCAAAACACTGTGCTTTGGAGCCCTCCTTGCACCATTGGCTCGGGGCTGTCTTCCTGCTTCCTAAATGGCCTATAAACAATAATAAAATGCTAATCACGTGTGAATGGCCAACACCGGTGGGCATGCATGTATCGTCAAATCCTGGGCTCTTCTAAATGCCTGCTGTGACAAATCAAGATCCAGAAACGGGGGGCATTTGACTGCCATCGTGTCCGCTTGCTGGCCCATTCTCCACCTCTCCACTCTCTTTGTCATAAAAACCTGGATAGCCTTCATAAAGTGCATTTCTCATGCTATTGTTCAGCTAATCATGTCCTCTCCAACAATTTCAGGATGTGACAAGATAAGATAGAGAATATTAATGCCATATCGCCTCATCTAAAATTATGAAAATATGTGCAGGGGTGGGGGTGGGGATGGGGGGAATAGAAATCAATTTGTAGCACTTCCATTTTGTATATCGCCTTGAAAAGAAAACAGTAATTTTCCATGTTATCTACCTAAAATCCTATTAGAATCAGGTTAATTTAGTGGCAACAATTTCAAAACGTTATCGTGTCGTCCTATCAGCTGATGTCTTTGAGTGCTCTCTGTTTGTAAGGTGTAACTGTTCAAATTTAATCATGTCAGATAGCATATCTGACTGAAGCATGATCTTGGATATCACTTGCAGAACGGTGAATGCAGGGACACTAATTAAATTCTCAATTATAATAAGCCTACAATGTGGTCCACCTTTGAATAAGCTGAGTGTAACTGTTCTACAGATGAAAATCCTTCCTTCTTCTTCTTCAATACAATGGCAAGTTATTTACCAATTAACTCTTAGCTTAACCTTACATGCCTTGTTTTTATCTTTCTGTGTATTCACACTTCTCTGCATCTCTTGGCATCTCTCTCTATAAGGGCACTGCATTCAATCATATTTAATTAATGAGAAATCCCCCTCTTGCCAATGGTAAACACTCTAGAAATGTAAAATATAATATATGTTCTTTTAAGCGACTAGCATGAATACTGCACATGGTTTACATGTTTCAGATTTTCCACCCCTCATAAGCAGCGTTGGAGGTGCATATTCATAATTTACCACTATAGATCCTTAATTCATGAATATGAATGTGTCTTCCTCAAGAGCTGGCCCCTATTGTTGTGAAAAATCAAGGACTCTTGCCTAGTTTCACTACAGAGGTGTATCGAGGATGCACAGCCACATCTTATCTTAAATAAGGGTCTCTGTTTACCCCTTCAAAGCACTGGAAGAAGACGCTCTCGCAGAGTTTCTTTTCCTCTCCCTCCTGATTGTTTGCAAGCTTGATTCGCTTGGATTCTTAAATGATAGGCTCATATAGAGTCCCAGACTTTGTTTACGTGGCTGCGTATTGGTTGGCTGCCTCCTTAAGCGTGAGGAGATATGCAAGAGCAATCAAATATTTCTATGGCTTGTATAAGTGATGGTGGATGGGAGAGGAAGTTTGAATTTTTCACTCCTCATTTGTGGTTCAATTGCCAGAGTGTGTATTGCCTGTTTTTCCGGAAAGAAAATAGATGGCTTTGTCACTCAGTATGCATAAACTGTTGGTCTGTTTGTTGTACGCTGTCAACGGAAATGATAGCAATTCTATTTGTCTCGTAAGAAAGACATTGTTACAAAGTCTGAATAGTAGTTTTCATGAAAGGGATTGTTTGTCCATTGTGAAGTTATTTTCCTCAGACATTATACGACATATCTACATGAACTCTTTCAAATGCTGAAACCACTGTCACAATGTGATATGTTAAGAGGGAAACAGAAAAGAAACTTGACATATATAATATATATAATATATATATATATATATATATATATATATATGTATGTATACACACACATACACCTCCGTTATAGCTGACTGAACGTAGTTTGAAACGTCGTCCTGTTATTTCTGCGTGCAGTGTGTGGAATTCTGAGACAAAACCTTGATACAAGTGCTGGTAATTATGAGATACTCATCCAGCACTAATAGTACACCACAGAGATCACAATTTGTCTCTTTATCTAAAATGACACACTGTCATATATGCAGCCCGTCCACATCTACCTTGAAGTCTCGTATCATTCAGCACTTGAACCAAACATATATTTCTATCAAGGCGCGGGAGAATAGCGTCCTCCGTTTGGCACAGAGGAGGTGTGTGCCCTTCTATCTTCACGAGAGAGGGCGAGAGAAAGGAGGGAGGGTGGGGTGGAGGGTGTGTATGTGTGTGTGTGTGTGTGTGTGGGGGGGTACCTCTCTTTTGTTCACTCCCCTCTCTAACTGGTAGTGTTTGACTTCCCCCAGTCAGGAGTGGGTAATTCTGGAGCCCTGTGTGAGGTTGTTAGATCACTGAGGCCCAAGACAGCACCATTCTTTGCAGACCCTTGACAGCAAATATGTGGTAATGATATTGTCTCCTGCTGGGTAATAACACACAATTCAGACTGCCACATACTGCAGTCGCCGGGGAAAAAATGGAGGGGAGAGAGAAAAAAAAAGAATTACACTGAAGTACTGGAGGAAAATGACAGGAGAAATGTCTTCAACCTGAAGTGCTATATTGAAAAAAATTCACTCCTGCAGTACACTGCAGTGAGAACAACTGTTTTATTTCTGCACTTTTCAGAGTGATGTGGCCTGGAATACAATGGCCACTGATACCTGGAATAGAAAACAAGGTGGTTTCCTCACATAAAGCATTTCTTTTATTTTATTTTGGGATGTTTTATCATCGGCATCATTATGTTTTCACCTGGTCTTTTTAAATCGTCCGGTGACTAAATGCTAAATGCTGCGGTTAGCAACTCTGGCTGTTTGACAAAAGCCATGGCTTCAAATGACTAAAGTCTTTTGAGCCCATGTAACACAGTTAGTTAGCGTTTAGCATAAACAGCATTTTCTTACCATGGAGACCTTCCATTGTTAACCAGACCACACTGGCAGCTTCAACCTTGACCTTTGTGTTGCTCCACTTGGTACTCGGCTTGTAACTGTCAACACCATCCATCACCGGTCAATCAGGTCCCCGAATGGGGGCAGGTCCCCCTGCTGTACTGTGAAATTGTGGCATGTGATCCTTAATGTGCGTGAAGTAGACAAGGCCTTGACACAATGCATCAAGCTTCAGGGGGGCTCCTCTGGGCTAGTCTATTAGCCCCCCGCTGTGCCCCTGGCTGCCTGGACTTATTCTTAGTGTTATGTCTGCATGCCTCCAAGACACCAGACTTAGCCCTGCTCAGGCCCAGAGCTGGCTGTCAATCAGAACCCTGACCAGTTATACAGGACATCATGTAGCTAGCACACTGTATCTCTAGCACACCATTATTATTCTAACAAAACACATTTTCTTCGCTTTCTTGTGAGAAAAATTCTATTTGGGCTATTTGGGCATTTCTCAGCTCCACATGAACCCTCTTCTCACTTTGTCAAAATGATCTTCTCTGGTCTGCACTGCTAGTGTCCATGATCTTAGATACAGACATCGTCTCTCTCTGTAAAGTATGTGTGTGTGTGAGAGAGACACTCCCTCTCCTTATTCATACATTTGACTGCCAGAGCAGCATTGTGCAATGGGCTAAAATAAATGAGAGCACCATGAAAAAAGGTAGCCTTGATACTGCACGACTGGGTGAAAAAGGGAGGCACACTGAAACAGAAGAATTCATCTTTTCTATCAGCCCCTCCGCTCACGAGTTGAACCAGGTATTCAAATGGGTTCAATCTCTGCCGCTCAGATTTGCATAACACAGACAGATGAACTCAAGTGATTGAATTGGGCTAGGTGGAGTGAAAAAAAAGAAAGAAAAGAAAATGAATTTCCAAGTGAATTAGGAAATGATGGAAACGGCAAAGGGTATATTATTTATTTTTCACACTGAAATAATTACGGAATTAACCTTTCTTTCCACTGCACAGCCCTCGAAACCCTCTTTATCACAATGAATTTGATGCACTGGTCTCACATGGAAAAAAACTTGACTTTGCATGGCGTCTTCACGATGGCTCTTTCCTCTCCCCACCATCCCTGCGTCTGTTTCACCACTGGTCACGCTGGTCAGCTGGTCTGCATCGGTCGGCTAAGCTCTTCCATGTTTTGTTGTCTATCAGTGATGTAACACTAATGCCCGTGCACCCTCCCCGTGACTGGCAGTGACCACTATAGAGTCACAACACACTGCAGGAGGGGAAAAAGCAATTTCATGGTTCACTCTGTGGTTAATGTGCTGCTGTATCTTTAGAGAGGCCTGTCTTTTTTTTGTTTAAGTTTCACAGAATGAAGGGTTGGACTATCGTGAGCTCAGGCCAATTAATCACTGGGCTAAATGGTGGCGGGAAGCCATCCACTGGGAATGAGTCACGGTGAACGTGTGTGTACGTGCGTTTTGTCTTGCGAAAAGGAGTCCGTTTTTCATTTTGTTGGTGCATGTGCTGACATCAGCTAGCGTGTATGTATTTACCTGAGTGTGCAGTATGTGTTTTTTTAGGGGGCTGGGTGGAGGGGTGGTACCCTTTTTGTGTGTGTGTTTGCGTGCTGTGCTCACACAGTCAGGTAAGCCTCTCTAATTGCTGCAAGGTACATTAGCACTCAGCCACCTCTCTCTCTTTCCCCGTGTCTTTGTTTTTCCTCTCAGTGCCAGTCTGCGGGCCAGAAGACAATCAGACCAGAAGGGTCATTTTCTGCAAGAGCTCACCTCCCTCCTCCAAGCCTCGCCGCTGACAGGCTCACGCTCGGCAGGAGCCCCAAATTAACACTTGACGTCTGCGAGGCTCAGCCCTGATGAGGCCGCAGAGAGACAAAATGTCAAAAAACAAACACTCCATCATTTTTGCTTCATTTCCTCCACAGTTGGAGAAACACACTCACCTGGAGGGCTGGAGAGGGCTGCGGTGACATTCACTCCCCCCCCTCATCTGTTGCCGTGGATCAGCCCTGGTACCTGTTGGCCAAGGTGAGAGGTTGAGACCAAATAAGAATGGAGGGATGCTGAGCAGGAACTGCTAATTAGGTAATCATTACCAAGAAACAACTGGAGGTAGAACTGAATCATTTGACACCTGTTGGGTTTGGATCAATTAGCTGAACTCCTTTCCCTTTATTTCAACACATCAAAACAGAAATTGGATTATGACTTATACATATGTATTTGTCAACATGTATAAGATACAATTTTTGTTGTTCTTGTTTTAGAATCTTTATTTCCCTGCATTGGGATTGCACTGCATTAATCTCTTTGGCATTACAAAGTAAATGATTTGTTTTCCTGAGCACATCAACAACAGCCGTCACTGGGGATGTGCACAACACTGGGACTCAACACTGTAGAGTAGTATGATACTATTTGAAGCCTACTTCAAATACAGTGCCCCCAGTGAGTTCCGATAGCGCCAGTGTCTATTTTATTATTTGCTTGATCTCTTTGTTGCGTGAGAGTTTATTTGTTTACATGAGAGGGATTGGAGGTTTGGTGATCTGAGCAAATTGCAGCAGAAAGTACTTCAGATGGGAATGACTGTAATTAGCATGCTCTTAAATGTGGAACGCTCTCCTAATGTTTTTGTTTACGTGGGGCAGCTGATCTGTGACTCGGTGCGTGGGAGGCCCACAGGCAGGTTAAAATCACTTGTCATGCCAGAGATCATCATTATGAGCTTACAATTGGTCAGTGTTGAGGAACAATCAATGCAGCGCCAGGTAGACACTCTTCAACCAGCCTATGCTGCGAGATTTTGTGTGCAATTTTTGTATTTATAGTTGTGTTTTCCAAAGTGGATAATTTGAAAATATGAGTGCGTTTATGTGTGTATGTTTGTATGTGGTCATGCTTGTATGTTTTGGCTCATATTTTTTCTTTTCTTTCTTTTTTTTTTTTTTAATGATTACCGAAATGTCTTTCCCTAATCTCTGCATCTACACCGAAGCATATGCTCCATGACACTCATTAAGAGTCAATTAAGAATTTGCTGGTGTGCCCAGTTATTCAGTCAGTGATTATATTTCACTGGAGGATAATATCCAGGTAAATTAAGATTTCGATTTAATTCAGCCCTGGTTGTCGCTGCATCTCCATTTCACATCATGGAACAATTGAGATCTTATCATGGATTAAAGTGGGGGATATTACACCTAATTTAATATATGCACATCTATGACTGCACGCACAGCTTAAGCAGCCGCCATGATATCGTGAAACAAAAAAAAAAAAGAAGAGTTAAACAAGCGCCGTCCCTACAAAATTCAAAAGGCTGTGAGATACAATTCATCAAATTGGCAGAGGAATTCAGGGCGGAAACACTGCCTTAAAGAGTTCTTGAGAAAGATGAAGAGAGGCAGCTGAAGAGAAGGAGACACCAAAGGAGCAAAGAGGAGACAGGAAGTTGGGAAACACTGAAAAAGGGGGTGCCATGGTAGTCAGGTGACAGTGTGACAAAGTTGTGCTTGTTTAAAATGGAAATCTTCCCAGACTTCCTCCCTCTTGCCCTCTCTCCCTCCCTCAGCCCCCGTAGAGCCCATTGCGAAACGCTAAGCTCCGGCATCTGAAGTGGCAACACTTGAGATGGTGAAAGTGACAACATCTTAACATAAGCTGAGGGGCTAAAGTGAAAGTCAGTGTGAACCCCTAACCAACCTCTTCTTCCACCCACATCCTTCACTCCCGCTCTGTCATCCCTCTTAACACCTCCACCCACATGCCCGGGCCACTCAGTAACCATGCTGTGGCTGCTTGGACATGGAAAAGTTGCAGGTATAGAGCAATGGAGGCAACAGCTCATGATTCAAAAAGTGAAAATAAAAGGTGAAAGGTTGAGAAGAAAGAAAAGGGATCTCTCTCTCTCTCTTGCTGTCTCCTCTCTTTCTATGTTTCACTGTCATCGTTGGTCCTCCCTTCCACTTCCAGTCACAGGTGCCTCCAAACAGAACTGGAAGCATGTAATCCGCCCAAATCCAGCCTCTTCCGAGGAGTGTAAAACCAGGAATGTTCTGTGGGGGTCACTGGATTAGACAGAATTCATGGTGGTAGCTTGGCTTGAGAGGCGGAATTAGAAGAGTAGGGAAAAAAAGGGAGAGGAGACTGAACTGGTTTTGTATTAAAATGAGCTTACCAGGTGGTCTCCCTCCCAAAAGTGGACACAGTGTGTCAAGTAATCTGAAAAGCCCCCGGGTGTTTGTTGCTCATTGGCCAGAGGCCTGGTAAAAAGAGAGAGCAAGGGACTGAGAGAAAGCGAGAGAAAGAAGGGGGGTAAGTGGGTGGGTGGGGGGGGGCTGGCTAGGGAGGTGGCACTGATGTGGCCATTGAGGCCTCAGTGAAATGTCTGTCAGGCTTGGTTTACCACAATCACAGCAGTGATTAGGCCCCTTTTGATGACAGGTTTAGTTTTCTGTCCATTGGCAAGAAAGTGAAAATGAAGGGGTGGTGGTGGGTGGGGGCTGTTGGGGAGCGGGCTTGGGTTGCATTGGGAGACTTTAGGGGTGGGCGTTTACGCACTGTTGCAGGAAAATGGGAGGGGTGGAGAAGGAATGGGGGTGTATATTAATGTCTTGCACCAGGGAGCTCCTACGTAATTTCCCAGCGGGTCGTGGGGTCAGGTTTGTATTTAGTTAGTGGTAATGATCTTGTTAGGGATCTGAATGGACCACCGTCTAAGCCCATTGAGGACAGCGAGTGTGCCTCCCCATCCCCCACCTCTGCCTGCCTTGTGTGGGCTTACACAGCCCGTGAACTGTGATTAATGGACTTCCAGGGCTTAATAACTTGCAAAACAGTATTAAACAAGGGAGGCCCCGGGACAATCGGAGAGGCTACCCAGGCGGAGTAGGAGGTGGCTGTAAACAGTGCCCAGCAACAATTGCAATGCATGGAATTAACTGAGATGGGCCACTCACAATGCTACAGCTGGCTAGTGGCAGGGAGCCAGGCCTGGGAGAAAGCTTCACTGGTGCTTCCAGGTGGCCCAGACCAGGCCAGGCCTTTTCAGTTTTGTAAGTGTTAAAAAATAGAAGGGGAGAAAGGCTACATTTGTGATGGGGAGACAGTGAGAGGAAGCCATTGAGCAGAGACAAGAAAGAGATTAAAGAGCACAGAGAGTGATAAGCAGATAATAGGGGGACACATTCAATGGAACAAGTAATCCTTGACATGCAAGCACAAATATGAAGCCTTTTGTCTCTTCTGTCTAATTCAAGTCACAACATGTAAATAGTGATCCACATAAACAAGTACACAGAGACAGATAAAACATACTCATCTGTCTGAGTGCACACAAACACACGTTTCCTCACCAACTCCCACCCTGAACCACCCTTCCCACATCTTCTGCTTGTCTGATATTCTGGGTTTTTTTTTTCCCACCCTTGTGGCCTCTTATCTGGAAACAAATGATCCCAGCATGGAGCCATGGGTACTGATGTGTTCAGACCACCCTCCATTCTGTCATGGATCTCGTCTTTTCTCCCAAGCATTGGTGTGCATTTTATGCCAGCATAATGTATCTCAAATGTGTAAATATAAGCAATGGGGACCACTTGTGCCGAGGGAAAAGCACTTTTTAATGGACATTAGAGCTACACTGGTCTGTTTTGTGCTTTAAACACACTGTTGTAAATACAGTTCAGATGTTTTGTTTCTGATCTTGTCCAAAAAAAAAAGAAAAAAAAAAGTGTGGAAGTATGTTTGAAAATGAATACCAGTTATCAGTGATTGCCATTTTTGAGACAAACACAATGCCAGCGTGATTTTAGCAACTGCATAAAATAGATACTGGCGTGAAACAGCAAAACTGCACAGTGTGTGTTCAGTTATAGGTAATTATGAAACAATTTGGAAAGCATTTGATTAAAACACGAACAGGTAGTTTCTCTCATCATGAGGCATGTGAGATAAATATTTTGTTGAACACAATGTAACTGTTGTTTTTATCACTTAAATCCCTTAAAATTTAGCGTCTATTACACTGGAACAATGAAATCATGTTGAAATATTTATATCTAATTCAAACATATTTGCTTTCTTATATAATGTCTTGCTTCAATAGGGACAAATCTAAATATTATCCATGTTGAAAAAATATCGTTTTTAACATGTTTGTGTTTGGTCTAATAAATGCACGTTAAAAAAAAAAAAAAGCAGCAGCACATAGACGCTTAAGTGTTGCCGCTGTTTGACGTTCTCTCCAGTGTGTTTGGTTTTTCTCAACAGTGTCTCATGTCCAAATGAGTAACACTGGGGTCATCCTAATCTGCTTTTCTTGCAGATCAGAGACAACTTGGACAAAAGCTCACTTTTCCATTCACTCTGGCACCAAAGTCCAATATGTGCCCAAAATATTTGTCCAAACCCTTTACTTAATCAGCAGCTGAGAGGTTATTCAGCAGCACAGTCTGATGCGTGTCAAAATCACTTGAGTGATTCTACGTCAAAAACTGACTTTAAAAACCTGAGTTGATCGCATTTTGGATATTACAAAAATATAACACAAATCTGTATCATAAACTTTTTTTTTTTTCAAACACATGTATCGCAAATTACACAAAATTATGATATTTAGTGTGTGTGCGTGGGAATACATACTGTTGCATTATCACCCTCGCTCACCTACCACCTCACAGCTGTCGCCCATACTCCCCCACCCCACTCACCCTCTCTTGCATCAGGGTGTGGGTGCAGCGGGTGCAGTGGGGGCCTTGGCCCTCACGAGGCCGAGGAGGGATCCACTGCTGTGCTAAGCCTCTGGCTCCCTGCCCCCCCCCCCACCTCCTCACATCATGAATAATGGAACAGAGAAATACATTTATCTTTTAATAGCCCTGGCCCCCTGGCTGAGACCGTTGCAGTCTGGCCCAAGCCGCCACAGCACAGGGCTGAGGTTTCTGAACACTCCCCCCCCGCCCCCTCTCCTGTGCCACGCCACCCGTGATTGTCTCTGCTCCTTTTGAAGTTGGACGCTTCTTAGTGTCCTAGAGATGGGTAATCAGGCTTGATTTTGGAAGGGTCAGGCCATCTTTTGAAGGGGCGGTCATCCCCAAGTTCGACCACGGATGGCTGTGCTCGTGATCTGTGCAAGAATTACTGTAATTTCATCAGACGTATTCAATGCCCAGTTTCGAATTTAACAGACACAGAAAAAGTAGATGAAGAGAGAAACTTTGTTGTGCCAGGAATATTGTAGGAGGATTGTGTAAGAAGACTGTATAATGCAAAGCACGAGCTGTGGGGCACTTGCAAGGTAGAAATATTGTGTTTGCTTGTATTCAACTTTGATGCTGGAAGAATGGTTCTGCTGTTG
This sequence comes from Toxotes lorentzi, assembly GCA_037833715.1. Taxonomy (NCBI): domain Eukaryota; kingdom Metazoa; phylum Chordata; class Actinopteri; family Toxotidae; genus Toxotes; species Toxotes lorentzi. The sequence continues at coordinate 15,449,412 of JBBMJY010000009.1, read as the reverse complement.
ATTCAGCTGTGAAGCCTTGGGAGAGTAAAATAAAATAAAATAAAATAAAGAAAAAATAGGAGTGGATTATTGAGACAATGTGGGCTGTGCTGCATCCAGTTTTTCAAAATCCACCATACATTTCTTGTTCAAACTCCTACCGCAATAATGACTATGCCCTTGTATATATTTTCTATAAACTTAGCTTTGTTCCAAATTATAATGGCTTTTTTTTAAACAAATAAAACACACACATAGGCACAAAGATATTGATGCACTTCACATTAACCTAATACTGTTTACATAACTGTTACTTATACCAAAACTAGATATTAGCATCAAATAAAGACCCTCTGTCCATCTCTGCTGTCGCACTATTTCTAATAAGACACTGTGATTTCAAATCAGCCAGGCATTTAATGCGCTACGTATCGGTGCACCATAATGTGGGAATAACACCATCTTTCTCTATTTAACTAGGATCAGGAGGATTTCAGTTCAGCCTCCTCGTTCTCATTGCTTGCACATCTGTATGTGTGGGCTCTGGGGAAGGAAAGTGTAGCTGGATACCTTAACCCTCTGTTTGTCTACGCTGATTTAAGGCTCAAGCAGCCCTCGCTGTGACACCTGCAGTAAAAAGAAACACAGGAGAGGGACTGAAGCAGCCTGCACTGTTTTGACAATGAATCTGTCACACTCAGTAGTTAGTTTATAATACAATTATTCAAACAATAATCAGTTATTTTCGAGTTAGTGTGTAGCATTGTTTGTCGACGTACAGGCATGGTTTAACGGTTTTTACATGGAGTACATTTTTCAATTTCTTTTTTTTTTTTTAATCCCAGGGAACCATTTGACTCACTAACTCACTGCTAACTAACTTCTTTACTAAAATAGTATTTTTTTATTACAGATAATCTTATTTAATCAAATGCATATATTTACAAGTCTTTTGTGTAGGACCCTTTCATGTTAAAAGCATCTTTACAATAGATAGCGTTATTTCCGTGTATTCAGCGTTAACCAAGACATGATTATTAATTACTAAAAAAGGGGTTTATTGTAACATTTTAATAATTTTCTAATAAAATTTTAGGGGACAGTAATGTTATTGTATATATTAGTGAATAAATAGATTTTTAAATTCTTTTTTAAAACAAATACCGTTTTAGAAGACGAACAATATTGGCCTGGCTTATCACACAATAATTACTTTCATTTAAAAAAAATATATATATGTGTATATATATA
>JBBMJY010000009.1:15437389-15447939 GCA_037833715.1 Toxotes lorentzi | reverse complement strand
CACACACACACACACACACACACACACACACACACACACACACACACACACACACACACACACACACACACCAGGAGAAACTAAATCTCTTTTCTCCATATCCACACACACAACCCATACGGCACCAAACCCCTCTTACCCACCACTCCCCTGCACCCAAAGCCTTCAAGCAGCCCCGGGCTTGTGTAGTCATGCGTCAGTTGCCTGGTGTTGGGGATGAGGCCTTGCTAGCCGTGGCTGTAGCTGGGTCCTAGCCAGCAACTCCTGCTGGCTAGCAGCTCCCTGCTCTGCTCTATGGAAGGCAGAGAAGCTGAAAGCACCATTTATCATCACTTGTGTGGGCAGCATCACCACGGCAACGCTCAGGCTGGCAAATGCCACTGCTGTGAATACTAATGAGGCTCTTGGCAGGCCTGTGTTGGCGTCAATGGGGCCAGGGTTGTACTCTACGTGTGTGTGTTTGTGTGTGTGCATGCGAACGAGCAAGTGCTGGGCTCTAGGAGGGCTACAGTAGAGGTAAACAGTCCAAAGGAAATCAATTAAGTGTTTCCACAGTGTTTGGCAAGCGCTCTAATCTTCAGCACCACATTTTAAAATAAGGGCGAAATCTGCCTTTAATACCTCCTCTGCTTTCTGCATGACAATAAACAAGCAGGCAACAAGAAACAGCCGAGCACAGCCGAGCTTGACTAAGTCCTCCAGTCTCTACTTTGAGAAAACACAAGTGAAGTCATTATGCCAGAGTTCCTCAGCTTTTCATCCCATGCAGCATGTCTGTTTTCACGTCTCAAACTTTGCATCATGAAACAAAATAACAAGTAGTTCTTCAGTGTTACATATTTTATGAACATAATCTTTATCAGTTAAAAGATTTAAATGAACCCTTGTGAAGTGAATCTCTGAATAGAGGCTAGAAGGCGTTTGAGGTAATCTAAAGAAGTATCAGCAGTGCGCTGACATGAACCGGGACACACCTGCCTTTCTCCTGCTCACTCTAGCTTTTAGTTTCAGCGGGACTTTTCACATTGTCAACTGTCAGTGATGCTTTCTCTCTCTCTCTCTCTCTCTCTCTCTCTCTGTGTTTCTCTGTGACTCTTATGTTAGAGAGATGCTGTGAATAAATTGAGCTGGAGCATGCCTGCTCCGCTCTTTATTGATTCAGGCACTTTGATTGAGCAGGGATCTAATCAATTCTTCAGTGGTAGTGAGACGCCAGAGTAAAATTATTCTTAGGCAAACCCTTCAAACGACTTGTCATTAATTTGCCTCTTTACTGGCACTTGTTTGCTGGGAACGAGATGTGTTTTGGGCTTTCTCTGTCTATTAGCGGGGTTGTGCTCCTGGGATTTTCATGGGCTGCTAAGCTTAGGGTGGAAGAGAGAATGTGTGTGTTTGCGTTTTGTGTACAAATCTGTTTATGCCTATGTGAACTGGGGGTGATTGGGCACACTATGCTTGCTCATCCTTACAGAGTGACTTATTAGTGCTAATTGGGAAGGACAGTTCAAACAAGCACAGAGGAGTGGTTGTCACACAAGCGTGACATGAGTGTAGAGAGGCAGGCAGTGCCGGGTGCTCTTCCCAGCTTCAGCCCTCCCTTTTCCCAAACCCAGCCCTCCCTTCATCTCCACCTCCCTGTACCCCCCCCCCCCTCCTGGTTGTCCCTGGCGCCCGGCCTGGCCCCGCAGAGTGGCCACAGAGTGGGCTCTTTGTCTGGACACGGCCATTAGCAGTCAGCGGACTTCAGAAATGTGAGCGGGACAAGGCAGTGGACAGAGGCGCAGACAGAAACACGGCTGTCTGAGACACTTAGGAAGTCAACAGCTGACGGAAGGGCCAACACAAAGGAGGAGCTGCTGAACCATGGGGAGCGTGATCTGCATAGAATATAGACCTCCCTCCCTTCGCTTGTGCACTTCGTGACAAGCACGCGCACACGCAAAGATCTACACACACACACCCGTGCACACACATCATGCAACCGAAGAATGCACACACACACAGAAACACACAAGACTGCACACAGATGTGAATGTGCTACATCAGTGCCTCCATTAGCTGGTGCAGAAGATGCACTGACACCACAATATGATAGGAAAGGCATTCCCTCTGCCCTGAACCCTCTAGTTAATGATGAATCAACCGGTGGTGCATCGACACTAAGACCTCTTCCTGGAAAATGCTCCATACTTCTATTTAGCATGGTTTTTGCTAAAAGATGCTAATTCCAATGATTATTTAGTACCATAATAGCTGCAATTATATTCTGCACAAACTGATATAAGGTATAAGCACCAATTAGTAACTGGTCATTATCTTAAGCATTTGGTGCAGGGAGAGTGAAGTAATAGGCAACCATTCAGTAACCCTTGCTCCGAAAAATGACGGCATAGTGCCTCAGTAATTAGTGGAGCTTGTTTGCCTTTAGTCTTGAAAGTGGGTTGTATATTCACTAACCTGAATTGCTGCTTATTGCTTGCAGTCACATTTCCCTATTATAGAGACAGCCTTGCTATTAATGGGCAGCATGAGGACAGTGCCATATTTTAATTATTTTTTATTTGGTTATGCCAAGAGGGAGCTCTCAGGGAAGTAGTCTTTTCTCTGGGAACACTTTGCGTTTTCATGTACCTGTGTAGGTGCTGCGTAATACATTTTTTAGTCACTGCAGAAATGGACACAAGAGATGATAACAAATACTGGTGTGAGGATGGCAACAAAGTGCGCCAAATAAGGCAAATTTCCATGCAAAAACGCGTTTAACGCGCAGCTGAACGAGGTGATATCATGACAATAATAATGGAAAATTCTGGAATATATAAAAAGCCCTGTGTTCAAATGGTATATAATGGTGATGGCCTGGGCTCTGTGCTGTGTGTGTGTGCTTTTTCAAAGCCACGCCAGCGAGGATCACAAGAGCTATATCAAAGCCCTCGGCCACCATGCGAAATGTCTTCTCGCAGCAGGAGGTTGTGGGATTGTTGTCAGCATCCCAACTCTCTTTGAATGTCAGCCTCACTAACAGGGCAGTTGGCCTACATGGCACTGCTGACAACACAGCTACACTTTCAACTTTTATTCTTTAATTCCCCCACCCACCCCCACCCCCACCCCCCCTTTTTTTTTTTTAGCTCGGCACAGCGCCTCTCAGTGGCAAAGACAATGACAGGCACATGCACAATTCTGAAATACATTCCCCCCATCCTTGTGGAAGACACATTGCATGAGTAGGTGGACATGTGTTGAGGTGAATGTTGGGTCAGTGTGTATTATTTAAGGCGATGTATGCTGTGGGATTTCTTTGTTCACACTGACACATACAGGACTTGTGGAACATGTAGCCCAATACGCTGCAGAGTATCGGGATAGCTGAGCACAACAGCTTTGCACATAAATCAAGCGCACCCCAACACACTGGGCCTGCCTAACAGATGTTTAACTAAACCCCCTCATTTCAAACAGTTTGACCCCAGTTCGCTAAAACACAATGTGAGAACTCCCCGAGGATTAGGCCCTGACCTCGCAGGGAATGGAGGGAATGGCCCACACTGGCTATAAAGGAGCCTGCCATTGTGCTGTCCAGGCATGGGGGAGGACAGTGTGAGGGAGATACATGCCAGTGGGTGGAGATAGCGTTGTTGTAACGACATCTTGATGGAGCATCTTTCCCACCCACCGGAGCAGCACCGGCTCTGTATGTATTTTAATGAGGCTTTGTGTCTGCCCACATATAGCCCCTCTACTGACAGGGAACGTGTTAGCAACATGCTCACCCTTTGTCACAGCACCCAATCACACAATCGACTGGTCGGCTAGATTTATTCTCTTGACTCTATGTGTGTGTGTGTCCATATGTGCAGGGATGTAAATAGCAAGAGTGACCTTTTAGAGACACTGCACTGCATAGTTGGCATGGGTTGTAAAGCTGCTGGGGTGAACTACAAAACGCATGGAGCTTTTGTGAGTGCCTTTACAGACCCTGTATGTGTGTGTGTGTGTGTGTGTGTGTGTGTGTGTGTGTGTGTGTGTATGTGCAAGGGGATAGTGGAACCTAAATATAAAACTTTAACAAATCCACAATTTACAAGGGTCACTGTGATGATAGAAGTACTTTGCAAAATGCTTGTCCTGAAGATGAATTTGCCTTTCATATTGTAAGATCAAAATAATAATTTTTACTTTTGAAGCACAGTCTTTTCATTCCAAAGTGCCCCTATTGAGAACACAGTGAATGTGTTCATCATGTGAGGTGGGGGGGTGGGGGGGGTGGGTAATTTTATTTTCTTAAGCGGGGATATGGCAGGGCTGGAGGATCCAATTGTGTGCCAGGATGCAATTCAGATTTTATTTTCTTAGTTACTGACCTTGATCGGGGGAACTGCAGGGTCAGAGCCTCTCCAGTCTCTATTGTAGGCTCGAATAGAATGTTAATGAAGTGGTGCACTGAATATTAAAATGCAGAACTGCTTTCAGCACCCAGTCAGACTACTGTGGCATGTTGAGTGCTTTGGCGGCTAGACATGCAGTGTTCTCCTTGCTCAGAGTCTGCTGCTGACTGGAGAAAGGGTGGGTGGGGATACTGAAGCCATTCCATCCATTTGTAGCAGGGTGAGTCTTTTCTTCCTCCTAGAAGACTGCAGCCAAGTCTCACCGACCAGGAGAGGGAGGGACTGAATGAATGAAGAAACGGGGTTGGGGTGGGTGAAGGTAAATGTGTGATTTGTAGGTATGGGTAGTGGGTGGGTGTGGAGGGGCGTCACTTGGCCCACAATTGGGTGCTGTGTGATCCTGAAGCTTTTTCTGGGAGAGTACAATGGTCCATTTAGGGTGCACCCAGTGCCCCGGTCCTCCTCACTGGCCCCGGAAGTGCTTCATTTTGTTCAGAGGACAGCTGCACAGCTCTGTTTGTCTTCCCCTGCCTTTTGATTGGCCTGGCATGCTTGAGAGGGGCACGAGTACTGATTGTTTCGTACAGAACCTGGCATGCTATCAGCTGGGAGGATTGTTTATTGGGGGAGAGGCAGGACAAAGTCAACAAAGAGAGCCTGGACCCAACAGTGGGTTTTGGAAACGTCCAGAGGCAGTCTTCTAAGGAAACCAGCATCAATACAGCACCTCCAAGCCACTGTGAAATTTACAAATAGCAAATTACAAATAGCAACAGAACCCTCATCTCCCTAGTGCAACCACAATCAAAGGCTTTTGTAGTCAAGTATTAGCCCCACTGAGCCAGAATGGGCTCCATGACATCAGCAGCCATCGAAGGACGGATCATATGTAGAGAAGCATGAATATTAATTAATACACAAACAAAGAGTCAGTCAGTGATAATAGAGGGCTGTATGACTGCAGTCACGACAAGGGGTCACCATGTCCTCAACACACTCTTGAAGCATGTATGTGTACTGTACTGTAATCTTACTCATTTTTAAATGAGAATGGGAAATTGAATGTGGCTGAGGGGTTGTAAGCAACAATAAAAACTGCCTTATTTATCAAGGACATTTACCAGTGGTTTTACCCACAGAAAAGAAAGAAAGGAAACATTCTACATAAGCAAACGCGAGTAAGAAAGACAGAGCACACAAAGTATATTAAGAAAGGTGAGCTGGCACAAATCAAAACCAGAAGCACACATCGGCAAACACAACATGAACACACAACTGATTCAACACCGGCCACGATTTGATTAAATCTAATTACTAGTTAGCAGCTGCAGTTATTACTGTATCTGTCTACCTATCGAAGGGAGCTGCATATTTAATGTCACCTAACTGACAAGGTGAGCTGAGTTTCACCTTGCATTTGGTATCTAAATGGAAAAAAGGGGTTATCCTCTTTGATTTTGGCTGAATAGAACAGATCCCGGAATTCATTTAGCCATGCCTATTTCTCTTTCACGGCCCTGCACCGAGTCCGTCAATACAAGGATGAGTGAGTTGTGGCCTCGTGCTAGCCTCCATCCTTATGAAAGAGGAACGGGAGAAAAGGCAGCAAATAAACAAAAACACATCTTGGAGTTGCTTTTCCTTGCCTCTCCATCCTACTCATTTTGAAGCAGCTGTGCGAAGAATGTCAAAAATTCAGAGTGTCCTCTTTTTATATACCTTTCTGTCAAGTATTTCTTTTTTCCCTCAGGTTCAGATAGAAACCAATGTCTGATGACACATCTGAGGTACTCTAAAACGACCTGGAGAGAAAGGGAGAGCAAGAGAAGTTAAAAAAAAAAAAAAAAAAACAGAGTAAGGAGAGTGTATGTGTTTCCCTCCGTCCATGTGTTCCTCACTGTGCATCTGTGTGTGCGTGTTTGCTAACACACACCGTCTGAAGATGGTGCAGATGTCCATGCTGTGGCTGGTCCCCCCGCACACTGTTCAACATGCCTCAAAAAGAAGGGATTTTCCCTCTTTGTTTCAAATTTCACAGGCCGTCCAAATGGGCACAGACATGCTTCCAAAATAAATAAATAAATGGATGTATCAGTGGCCAACATCTGCAGATTATGATTAGCATTTGGAAATTGCGTCCTTGAATGAGATTTGGATGTCGACTGTCAGTCTTCTTTTATGAGTGCGACTCCTATTCTGGGGAACTAGAGGGTACCGCTTTGTCCCTAAATTGGCTACAATTTGGAGAGAGAAAGAAATCCTCTTCTCTCTCTTCCCCTCTGCCCGTTATGATGTGCCGTCTGAACAAGAAAGAGACACTATTAATTGTGCTGAATATGAATAGCTGTATTTGGTTAACCAGTTTCAAAGGAAATTGGCCCAAAGGAACTTCTTTTCCTCTTCTTCCCCCTACTGTCTGTCCCTGCTTTTTCTTCTCCCTTTATCAAGATTTTTTCTTCCCTCTCTAATTTTACACTGAGCGAGCTGGCTGCTTTAGTGAGGCTGCATTATCTTATGTATTCAGCTTTCAGCTCCTCTCCCTCTCCCGATGAGGCGAGGCTTAATTGGGCTCTGGCTTTAAAGTCTGTAGAGCTCTCCACTTGCTCATAGAAACACATTCAGGGGCTGCTCATTCACTTCGAGTATGTGTTAGATGTACAAATATTATTTACTTTTATACTCCAAATCAAAAGGCACACACTTCCTGCCTCTCTACACACAGTCCGTGCAGGAGAATTCACAGTTCAATTCACTTCAGGGTGTTTTCTTTTTTTCCTCCTTCGTCAACTGCATTACAAGAATGTGCTGCTGCTTCACAACAAAAGTATTATTTAAAAGGACTGTTTCATTACAATGTAGTGGTATTGTTGATAAGAAAATATTAACAACCCTTTTAAAGGATAGTAATTATTACGCTGCCTTGTGGTGGCACAGAAACTAGAAAATAAACTATTTTCACCTTTACTCAGTTGATTTATTGCTATCGTTACTAGTATTTAGTATTATAATGCCACCTTTGTAAACCATAATTCAATGTCTGTGTAATTTTTTTAAATTAAAATTTCAAACATTTTAACAGCAAATGATTCCTTACAACAACTGAAAAATATCATAGTGAAATCCAATCAACGGCAGAACATATTCTTGAATTATTTTCTATTCTCTGTGTGGAAAAATTTGCCACAAACACATACACACACACACACACACACACACGGGCACACACAGCAAAATAAAAATAGACACAGGCGGCAGAAGTGGAAAATTAAGGTTTCACCTCTTGGAGATCAGGCAAAGGGAACAGCTTTGTACACACACTCCTCTGCAATTCCTCACAACTAAACAACCTGAGCAATTAGCTGCACCATTAGAGCCTGGAGAAGGGAAAAGGAGCTGTTAAGCGAAAGATGTGGGAGAGAGGAGAAGAGAGGGAGAGAGAGAGAGAGAGAGAGTGTCAGACACAGAGAAACTTGGTGGCTCTTGTTCCACAGCCACTGTGCTGTGTTATGTGGAGTGTCTCGGCGCTGCACGCTGACGACGCCGAGGCCATTTCATGCGGGGGCTGATGAACTGCAGATGAACAATTTCGCACTTCCCTTAGACCTGAGCTTACATACAAACTCCTCCTCATTAGTTTTTGTCACTTGCTTGGGTGCCAGGCACAGGAATAAATGAGACCACTATCAGCTGCTGCCTTGATAAGCTGCCTTATCTCATTAGGTTCCACATCAAAGTTAATCAGAGATGGGAATAGTAATTGGCCGACTAGACAATGCCACAGATCATGGGGCTTTTGTAGTGTATGTCATCTCCAAAACATCAGCAGGCTGGGGCTGCAAGATAGGGTGCATCTGTTGGAGAGAGAAGGAAAGAGGAGTGTGTGCAGCGGTGGGGAGGGGGGTGGGGTTGGTGCGGGGGGGGAGTGGGAGTGAGAGCTGGGAGTGAGTGTGCATGATGAAGAGCAGGGGGTGAGAGAGACCCAGAGAGAGAGAGAGAGAGAAAGAGAGGGGATGAGAGGGGAAAGGAGTAATGGCAGAGGCATAACAAGCAAGCTGCTCAGAATTAATGAGCTTACTCAATAAGAAAAGAATAACCAATCAGTGTGTGTTGGGCAAATATAATTTGGGAATAATTGCTTGATTGCTTTTACATAGTAGGCTGATTTGACCACACACAAGAACTGAGAATTAAGATGTCAAGACAAGAATTAATTTGGCAAGCGAGGGCACACAAATGTTCCTCTCGCTCCCCACTCAGGCGGCTTGGGAGGCACCAGAGCCGTGAGTTGGAGCGCACTAATGATGAAAACACAGTGGTAGATTGCGTATTCATTTCCCTGTCTCTATTTTACATAAAGAGAGCCATGGCTAATGCCACAGATGTTGGGATATCATACAAAAAAAAAGACAAGAAAAAAAACAAAACACACACACACAAAAACACAACTGTGCGTATGCTAACACATTTAATTGGCATTTTTGCATATTCCACTCCATTGTTGATAGCTAGTTGCAGCTGATTGTTCAGTTTGTGTCCTCATTGATTTCAAAGTGTGTGTTTTTTTTTTGTTTTTTTGGAGGGGTAACTGTCTGGGGATAGTAATTGGTGCGTTTTGACGCTTCCCATCCCCAAACAGTGCTTATTTCTGAAGTCTTCTCTCCTCTCTCGATTGCCAATTCGTGAAGGCTTAAGAGTGTGTCTTTCATTACTTGCTACCTGCTTTGAGAAATCAGTCTCGACCTCACTCACACACACTTGTGTGAGAGGCAATGAGGAAATGTTTTTGTCCTCTAACAAAGTGCCGGTGGTCAGACTAACGCATTAGAGAATAACCGACAGGAATACTGCGAGGAGAAGAGCAAAACAACACCCACCCTAGGACCCTAATGGCCAGCTGCACCCTGCTAATGATACACACACATAGACGCGCACACACATGCACGTACATACACACACGCAACCCTGATGCTCCATTTCCATTACAGGGCACTGTATATGGTCTCCGATGTACACATGGCAGGAGCTTATTAATAGTAATCATGGGGCATGATGCAGGATAGAATCCGACATTAGCGCCACGTTTGGAATGGATTCAGCCAACCCCCATTCAATTTAGATTTGAATAAGAAATATATCCCAACCTGACCACATGCATATGAATCGCCACATATATTTGCTCCCACATGTGTCTGGTACTTAGTTCCAATTAAGCTGAAAACACTGCTGCTGTGACGGAGGCTACTCACACCGTCTCAGTTATCACTTCTCTGCAGGTTCCACGGCTAAGGCTATTCATTTTCAAATGTGTGTGTGTGTGTGTCAGCGTGTCAGGGTGTGCATGTCCGTGCGCATGTGTGCATTGACATTATTTGAGCAGTGAGGTAAGTAAAGGGAATAAATAAGCAGGCAGAGGTCCTGTCATGATGATGTTATTGCCGCCCTGGGTTTGCCTGCGGCATTATGAGGACAGGCACACTGCCATATCCCTCACTGTCACATGCGCACACACAAACACACTCTTGCACGCATACACATGGCTGCGTGCGAGGGATCTAGGGCACATCCTCTAGGTAAATTTACTTTGATCCGCATTGCACCTAATTGAGTCACAGGCAATGTCTCTATTCCCACATCAAGGAATTTGAAAATGTTAGATTATTTCACTTGGGGATTAAACCTAATTTTCGTGTGTTACGCATTAACCTATTAGGCTGGTTCATCTGCATTGCTAATGCACCGGTGCAGACAGCTGTCAATGCCCCGCAAAAAAAAAAAACATGATCATGCAATCCTTGAATGAGTGATCCCTGCACCGATTAGTGGCAGTGAACTTCGCTGAGCCCAAGTGATAAGGCTGCAAAATTCCCAAGTTGCCAATAGCTCTGAAAATTATCAGACTGTAGGCAAAAGAGAAATTGTGCCTTCCGGCTCAGGGGCTTCAATCCAGGGTTTGCCCAGATTGACATTATTTAAAGCTATGGAAATGGGCTCTGGCTATCTGGAGGATTGCTAAAATAAGAAATTTTCCAACAACATTTATGAATACGCTGACAGGAGAGGATAGGGGCAAAAAAAAAAAAAAAAAAAAAACCCCCCCCCCCCCCCCCCCCCCCCCCCCCCCTTCCCCCCCCCCCCTCCCCTTTCCCTCCCCAAAAAAAAACT
>JBBMJY010000009.1:15375599-15428242 GCA_037833715.1 Toxotes lorentzi | reverse complement strand
ACACACACACACACACACACACACACACACACACACACACACACACACACACACACACACACACACATAAACACACACACACATGCCCGGCTGCAGGAGGATCGATTGTTGTCATAGAAACTCTGTCATTAGATAAATGACTGCCTCCCCGAGCTGTCAGATTAACTTTGACAGAACAATCAACACTATGTTATTTATGCCTGGCTGACAAAGAATCGTTTTGGCTGGGCGAGAAACTGAACAATTCCACTGTGTCCCTAGTTGTCCTATTCAGGAAAGTACACCATGACAAGGGTTGAGTTATGGAACATTCGACTTCCTTTACTGTCTGTTTATTGGCCAACATTTGAATCACTCTCCCATGTAATGGAAATTAGGCCTTGGTTATTCATTGGCAGCTTTTTGAAAAGGACTTCCTGTCAAGCTGTAAGCCCTTAATGTGGTTTTAAATTGGTTAAAATAAAAATTGCTGTTACATGCCATCCTGTACACAAAAGACAGCACAAAAGTAGCAACACCTACTTTTCTGTTCTTGCCATATGTTGCCAATTATTTCAGCAAGAAAAACATAACAGATGTACATTAATATACAGTATATATACTGAAGATGTTTGAAGTGAAGAACAATGATTATCATTATGATTTGATGTGTTTGGCATTAACTACAAGCACATCATGCAGATAGTACACAGCCGACACTCACTGCAGCAAGTTACTGTACAGGATTATGCTTTCGGTGGATGCCTTTCATGTGTTAACTATGAAAAAAAAAATTACAAAAGATGCAGAGTTTACACCAATAACCATGGCCAGATGTTTAGTAACTTTAAACCACTGCTGGTGAGCACAAATCCTAGTGTGCGTGGGAAGAGAATATCACCACACCGTCTGCTTTGTTTCCATCCTCAGTGTTTTTCCAAACTGATTGCCTCTCCGCTTTATGCTCTAATTTGAAATCTATTTGGCTTTCCTGGAGGAGAGTATTGTTCTTTCCTGCACTGTGCTGTTAATGAGTATGGTTAAGAACATCATTATTTTTTAAGTATCATTTGGGTGTTCACAGTGGGTGATCTCAACAATAATCTGTTTTCTTGTTTCATATCCAGAGTGACAGCAGTGGGTGCCTCTTTAATACCCAGAAAATCATTAGCACTGAGAATCTTTGGTATGCTGGAGAGAGAGGGAGAGAGAGAGAGAGAGAGAGAGAGAGAGAGAGAGAGAGGGAGGGAGAGAAACTGTAATGAAGACGTATTAACTACGGGTAATTTGGTTGTTCTTCAGCTCGAGTTTCCCTTCGCTCTGCTGGTTGGTTTTATTTGCATTGATGTCTCCTTAGAAGTAGTTTGCTTCTTGAACAAAGGGGCTGCCGTATGTTAAGTGCTTTTGAAATCACAAGCGTTCCAGCCATGAGGGCTGGGCCTGATGAAAGGGTGTGAAATACAATGTGGAAATCGATTTCACTATCTTCGCATTTGGCCTTGCCAAAGCACAGCTTTATGTCAAAGCAGCAGACATGGGGCTGCTACGTGCATGTGTGTACATTTAACACACTTCACGCAAAGAAAGACTAAGAACAGGGAGCCTGGCTTTAAGCCTGATAAATTCATGCAAATTCCAGCTATGCTATGGCCAGAATACATTAAAGCTGTTTAGTCTTGATATGAAGGCTTAACAATTATGAAAAAATACAGAGAGAAGTGAGAGTGGTGCCATGAAAGGATGCTACTGCACCAGCAGCCTGAAGGCCCCCATAGCTAACACTAAGCCACTTGTAAGATACAAAGGTCAAATACTTGATTTTCATTTCCTCAACAACTGACACAATCGTATTACAGTTACACTAATGTGAATACTGTCATTCAAGAAGAACGATGTGTGGAAAAAGGAGCAAGTCACAGGAAATCGGGGGGTCCGTAGATAGTAGTGTATGCACATCATTATACTCAACGCAATCTGTCAGCGCCGAACCAAGCAGGCATCATTAATTTCTTTCCATTTCCAGAAAAACTGCTTTTTGTTTTTCCAAATAGCTACGTTGTTGCCATGACTCGGGTCACTCATCCATCCATCCCCAGTGTATGTGTCTATTGAATGTAAATGACAGCTCAATGTCTATACTGTCACAAAAGGGCCACAGAAAGTGGGGGGCGATGGAACAACAGTGTGAGAGCTCCTCTGTGGTGCGCTGGCAGTGCCATCTGTGGGGATGGGTAAACAGGAAACCCACACAATGAAATTATAAGGCTTTCTCTCTCTCCTCGCTTTTGTGATTAATGGCAGTGATATCCGTCAAGCCGTTTCACCATATTTAACACTGCGGCAGCAGTTTGAAGCTGTTGTATTTTTTTTTCAGGACAGAGAGCGAGAGAAAGAGAGAGAGAGAAAGAGAGAGAGAGAGAGAGAGAGAGAGCATCCCAATCAAAACACGGAAAAATTAATCCTGACTATTCTTTTAGCACATTAACTCAGAGCATGAAAACAAACAAGTGCACCCATTCGAGGCCATTTGACACAAAACCAGCCAAGACTAGTCGAACAAAAACATTGCACTGCTCTACGCTTTGCCCTGTGAGACAAGGCCTCTTATTGGTTGGGTGGGATCAGTGAAACTCCAGGTCAGGCAATGGGCTAGGGGAGTCAATTAAAGGAGCTCCATCTTAATAGGGCTGTGATGTGGAGCCATAACAGCGTTATCTTGGCTCTTGCTTGAGGTGGACAGATCTCTTTTGTGACATGAGCCAAGTAAATAAATAGCCAAATGAGGGCACACAAAAGCGTCGGCAATATCCCAGGGCACCTATTATACAAGGGGCAGGGGAAAATTATGCCCACAACAAATTACTAATGATGAGCCAGTGATGTCTTGTTAAGCGACATTGTTTTCCCTCAGATCCCTTTGTGTCTGCGCCTTGTTCTCCATTTAACGAGATACACAAAAACCGAGCCGAGCAGCTCTGCGATATTTTTCCCTTTCTTCTCTCTCCTTCTTCTCTTTTTCCTCCGTTCGCTTTTCCTTCTTCCTCCTCCTCTTCGTTTCTCCTTTGCAGTTAACTTGTGTCTGCGCCTCTGTTTTTCCATCCCCTCACATCCGCTGCCACTGAGAGGGCCTGATTTGGCGCATGAGAACATGCTAGAGTGGGGCTGCTCAGCAGGGAAGGACCTTTTGATGCAGACCCCCCTGGGATCCATCCACTGAACCAGCAGTACGTATCACAGATGTGACAGCTTTCATCTAACAGTTAACTTTTCCTAATTAAAGTCCCAAGTCTAATTACACACCAGCCTATCTGATATTTCTGAGATGGTCATTGCAGTTCTGGGGGCAGAGCCCATCAAAGATCCAAGCATTGGTGATTGGGAGGGTGGGTGTTTTTTGGAAGGAAATGGAGCCTTGCTTGTGCCCTGTGTGGGCTGTGGGCTCACCTGGGTGTGGGGGGCCGTGAATGCCAAATGGCAAGGCCTCATCTCATTTGCAAAGAAGCTGCCCCTGAATGTGGATGTGCAATTATGAATCAAGGAGGAAAAAAAAAACGGTTAAAAGAAAAAAACATTCCATAATTAGCAAGGCAACTCCAAGCACAAGCAATGGAAATTAGTCCTGGTGTAATAAATTAGCCTGTGCATATATTACATGAGATGAACACCCTTGGGGCCTCGTATTAGCGGTTTTGGCTGTACACTCCCGTGTATTTAAATAAAGCAGTCACTCCTTCGTTGCGGGACGAGTGACAGACATTTCTCTTCAAAACCTCAGTTTTTTACAACTCATCCTCACTGTGTCAGCTGGGTGTGGTCTCTTTGTCTCCATGATACCACATGGGCTACTGCATCCTGCAGCCTCAATTCTCTGCACAGTCTGGCAGCCTTCATGGGTTCGTAATCATTGGATATTTTGTTCTATTTTACATTGATTAGAGTTACCCATTTCTCCCTAGCTATTTTCTCGAGCTCTGATAAACAAATGTGAAATTAGAACCAGTTGAGATGAGCTGGGAGGAAATTTGCATCAAAATAATACAGTGTGCAGCTAACAAACCAAAATCAGATAGCAGCAACAAAAGCTGGCAAATTGCAAATTAAAAGGCATGATGTAAATGGTATTTTGTCATTAAGCTGCAGCAGCCATTTTGAGGGTGGGGGGTGGTGGAGGTGGGAGGGGGGAAGGCGGGTGGGTGGGTGGTGGGGTGCTCATGCTGCTGGTTGTGATGAGTCTTATCCAGAGCGATTATTCATACTTGTCCTTCTGCTTGAATTAAAGCAAGAGTGCTGGAGCCAGTTAAAGCCAAATACTTGAATGGATAGTGAACTCTCACCTTCACGCGCATCCATTTAGCTCACAAATGAAAGCCAAGTACAGTCAGTGGAAAGCCATAATGGGTCTTTCTTCTTGCAGAGTGTGGCCATTACATACTAATTTCTTCTGGAGGCTCTTCAGGAATTTAAACACTTGGCTGGAGCCGCTGAGTCTTGTGCTGAGACGAGCAGACCCAACAATGCCAACACACAAGGTGTTTGTGCTGGTCACACTCATGTCGACTGACCACAATTGTGCTAAATTGGATGGCTACAGCATGTTGCTGTGTTTGGATAAGGGTCTGTGTCTTTTATGCTGTGGAATATTTTGATTACTTTTTTAATTGTAGTTTTGAATCTGTGTTTATGTAGAGTCGCCGTCATGTAAGAAATGCTTGAGATTATATTTTTTTTAACTATTTCACTCAGACTATAATTTAAACAAACACTGTTTTCCACAAAGGTCACTGTGGAGATAATATAAATAAATTTAAAATAAGGGGGGAAACTCATCTTAATCATTTCAGCGTAGTTAATGGTCAAACATGCTGTACTTCCATAACTATTAAACAGAAAATATGGTCATGTTCTTGATTGCCACTTTTAACTGTGTATCAATCTGAATAACTTCTTTTCCACACATAGCAGCTTAAATGCATGAAGGCTGTGTCATTCTCCACTCTAACAATAAACAATAATAATAAATCTCTTTCCCACTATTTTCTCTAATGTCAGCCAGTCCACATCAGAATGGTGTAAAAACTGACCATAACCTATTGTGTATTTATAAAGCAAGTTGTCCTTGGTGAGTTGCTGCGGACCAACCCATCCATTACCATTATCAACCAGCCCACATTGTTGATGAATGGTATTTTTGCGCCAGATTACCCACTGCACATCAGTAGCACCCAGGAGGCAGTGATTTAATTATGCAATTAGTGTGGTGGATGATTAAATGGCTTAATTAATAGAGGCAGATTGGGAATTTGGCTAGAGTTGACAATATTTTGCTAGCTCCCTAGTTTGTGTGGATCTTTCAATAATTGGTCTTTAGCTCTTTTGTTCAGTGTAATGCGTTGGTATGATGAGTGTGATGATGGCAAGACAGCCACTGAAAGACTTCAATACACCACAACAACAGTTGCATTCATTTGGCTATTATGAATTTCGAGTGACATTCTTTCCAGCGTGGCTTTTCACTATAATATTTCTGGTAGCGACTTGTTAACCAGCTAATGACTCCACTCAGTGAATCAATAAATATGATTATCTATCATTGCGACAAATGTCACTAGCTTCGCCTCACATGCAGGCTCAGCTGTTCCTAGGAAAGAGTAGGATTTCACACTTCATGCCTGCTTTGGAGTCATTAGATTTCTGTGTTCCCAGCTTCCCTCCTGTGGTTTGAGACTGGATCTTCAGACAGGATTTTCCTCAGGTTGAGGCTTTTGTTGTATTTACTGGATTAGTTCAGCTCTGAGCTCTCTAACACAGCGTAGTGTACACTTGTCCGTTTGATTGACGGCCTGTGGGGACCGAGTGAGCGAGTTATTTACTGCTCGTTTGTTTGCTTTCGCACGGAGATATACGGAGATACCAGATTGTGAGGTAAAGTCAATGGCGAGTTACATGGTCCTTTGTCAATCACAAATAGTTGTGGCAAAGACACAATCATCGAAGCATGTCGTCTCCTGAGTTGAGCAGTGCTTGCTGTGAGTGCATATTGTTTGCAGCACTTGACGCTAGAGCATGAGGCTGAGAGAAGCTGCTCAATGGCCCCCAGAAGTATGACGTTGTCTTTCATGTGTATAAAGACGACCCTGTCAACTAGGATGCTACTCAACATAATTGCCACCAGTGTATAGCAATTTGTGTTATTTCTTCTTTGACATTGTGGCAAGAGTTTCACTAAAGATAGTATTTTTTTTTTTTTACTTCTGTCTGGAGTGGTGCTTTAATGCTTCATATTTGCACAACCTGAAAAGAAACACTGTGAGAGAAATGAACAGTTGTCTTTTTAATAATTTAGCGCCTGTTGCACTGTAAAAGCCATGTGCGGTTTGAACCTTTAGCTCCACTGGTTAAATCCTTTTCATGGATCAATTTAGCAAATGGAACATTCTCTTAATTTACTACAGTGTACGGTATTGTGTCCCGTCAATCAAACTTTCTATACAGTTTTACAGTTGTCAGATATTTCCGTCTTGTTCAGAGCGTGAATGCAATACAGTAGATATAATTACACTATTTTAATCACACATACTCAGCAGTCATAATCAAATGGACAAATTACTAAGTGTGCAATTTTCCATTTGTCTGTACAGAATTGCACTAATAGAGGCTTTAAAGCTGGATACAATTATTTGCTTTTCATTTTGCATGGTTACATTATCCCTCTCTATTTTGAGCCTTTTCTCAGTTGAATGGTAGCCAAGCGCACATTCAATAAAACACAGCATCTCACTTAATAAATATCTAGTTCTTTACCGATGCTCAGTCAGGTCACATTGCGGTCGCTGCTGCAAATCTAAAAGTCACTGTCAGTTAATTAAAGCCCATGGTTTGCAGCATGTTTGTTGTATAAAGAATTTATTTAGAATTTAAATAGAATTGCCTTCTTTCAGACGCGTTATTTATATTTGCTTGATTTATTTATCATTTATTTCATTTATAGGTCTGTGTGGAAATGCAGGTGACAATGAAGACTGACTGAAATACCTGCATGAATGGTGCATTTATGTGTAATCTTGTGATTCCTGTATTTATGTGAAATCAGTGCCGTTTGCACCTCCCTTCCCTCCCCTCACGTTCATCTGCCACAAATATATTCAATCTGTGGGAAACAATGAAACTGTAACCAAACAGGGCAATGTGTGGATTCTTCATTGTTACCCTTAACAAATAATAAATACTCCAAGTAATTTGATAATCCACATTATCCCAAAAAGAACTGAAAAAGACTTTTAATAAAAAAATATAAATAAATTAAATATATTAAAGAAATCATAGAATGCATCATATTTCATCACAGTATCAAAGATCCTCAGATCAAGATTGGGTTTTTCAGAGGGTTACTGAAAGAAGAGGTAGTATGTACACTCATATTTTATTGTTATTGTTTCTTACAGTATTAAAAGTTAAAACAAAAAAAAAATTGCGAAGAAAAGATGATTTTATGTTTAGATCAGAGCTTGTGTATGTACCGCAAACCCTTGTACAAACTCAAAACAGATTCCCCATGTTGCTGCCGCTGTCAGCAGCCTGTCTGTCAGTCTGCCACGCTGTGATTGAGACATCAACCTAATCCATGTTTACACTGTCCTGCTCGTGTCACGCCTAGCTGTTAACCACACAGAATTAGGCCGTGTTTGACATCTCCTGCAACCCGCCACTTGAACCCACCATCGACTTCAGGCTCAAAGAGCAGTTCCAGTGCTCCGTAAGCAGTTACTGCATTGTCAAGGGCCGAGAAAGCAAAAATAAAGCAGGAGGCTATAAGGGAATCGGGGGGAGTGGGGAGGGTGGAAGGAGAAACGATGGATGGCTACGGGTAAGTGCCACTCCTTGAATATCCTCTCCGGCTCCCTTCCCACTCTGCCTCTCTCCCTCTGTCCTTCATTCTCCTCATGTCTCTCCTCCTCCCATCTCTCTCCCTCATTCTCTCTATCTTCCTCTGCTTCCCTCTCTCTGTTGCTTACTCAGAGAAGATGCCAGTATTTGCTTCTCCTTATCCAGGTTTCTAATCCGCCGCCAGTGAAAGAGTCCACTAAATAGGTGCCGTCGAAATGGGGGGGAGAAGGACAGGCAGAACCATTAGAGGAGAGTTTATCAGAGTCGCTCAATCTGTTATCACTCCTGTCCCTCTGTCCCTCCCGCCAGCCACCACCTCCCTCCCTTGTCACAGAGCTACTGATTATAGCCCCTAACAGTCCACACACACACACAGCCCACCTCTGAGTATGTCTGCGCATGTCTGTTCAACAGCTTTGTTGGTGTGCTTTGCCATAAGTGAGCGCGTATGTTACTGGAGCCCATCAATTTCTGCACCACCTGAAAATGGCTGCAGCCAAGAATAAATAAAAGCCCCCCCGCCGTCCTCTTTTTCATCAAGGGTGTACTCTCAGGTAACTTCCTTTACCAGATCACAAAGGGCCCAAGAAATAACATCAAATGTGGAGTATTTCACTAGAAAACGGAGAGGAGACACCGAGTGTCCCTGAGGGCACTTTGAAGGTGTGAAGCCGGTGCTCTAAAATATGCCTGCGCCGTTTTGTTGGCACGGGTGCCACTGGGACTGAGAGGGGAGTGCTAGAGTTTACCTAAAGGATAAATGTCAGAGGATCAGCTAAATTAGATCCTGCCTGTATTAAGACATCAACTGCTGCTGAAGTGTGTATGTGTGTGCTCTGTGTGTGTGTGTGTGTGTGTGTGTGTGTGTGTCTGTTCTGGTGTGTGGACCCCTGCTCTCAGCTAGTCTGCAGTCCAGGCTAAAATGGAGCTCAAAATTGAAGTGGGAGAATAAGCTGTTTCCTAGAGTTCTGTCTAGTGCAGAACAAACCAGTGAATAGGGACGTCCTCCTCTCTTATGTCACACTGTGCTGCTCGTTGTCTGCGGCCAAATGACACTGTCTGATGACAGATAATGACCATTTTAATAACATATTTTTTTCTGTATAAAATCAACAGGATTGTAACAGTGTAGAAAAGGAGCTGCTAGTCAGAAATACATTTAATCTACTGTTAGCTATAAGACTCTTCAGTGTAGTGATAGAAAGTGCATCAGAGCTCCTTGACCACTATAGCTGCAGGCATCCCAGGCCTATCTTTATTTGTCACTAGGGTTATATAGGTGGACACAGTGTAAGTAGTGCTGTGGCCCTAGTGCGTGAGACAGGGAATATATATACCCCAGGCCCTAAATGTAGTATGTTGGCTATAGTCTCTGAGAGTACTGCTGATTATACTGCTGCAGGGCTTTGGAAGCTTCCAACACTCATCACACTCACTGTTCTTACATCCCAGGCTACCCAGAACATGCTGGCTATCAATTTTATATGAAAATACAGACGGGAAATGACTGCATTTGGATACAGTTTCTGTGGGTAATTTGCTGCGAAAACATTACCGCAGGCTTTATTAGAATTTGTGTTTGTCAAATTTTGATGTCTCCATCTTGGTTTATGGGGGAGCACAGCGCAGCACAAGGCAACAACAGGAAAATGGCTGGTTTAGAGTGACATTTCTGCCACTTCGTCCATGTTCCGTCATTTAGAGGTAATGGCCGTGACCACTGCCTCCATGTTTACATAGCAGTGGGCTCCCAGCACACAGCCGGTGACAAATTATAAAAGCCGGGCCTCTGTAGCTGGGTTGCATTTCATTAAACTTTAACTTCCCTTATCTGCAGCGACAGAGGACAGAATAATAAAGGCTGACAGGTATCTAAAGATGTATGTTTGGACTAGGGGACAGGAACAGCATGAGATCCTTAGCCAGCTTTGTCACCAAAGAAGGGACATATGTTGTGTGCTATAAAAACTGAAGGCAGATGTTGCTGTTTTACTGAAGCTGGGAAAGGTTGTAGACGCTGATGGGGCTTCGCACATATGTCCACCATGAATAGATGTCTGTTTCACTAACAATGGGGCTGTTGCACATGACAGAAAGAAAGAAAATACAGGTGCTATTTATCATCTGATCAAACACAATGAAAACATAATATTCACAAGACATATTTGTCTTTTTTGTAGCCTATCACTGTTCTGTATCACATTTTACAATTGTTTTGTCCGGCCAAAAACATGTGACTGGTGGTAATCTCCACCTACGGGTGGACATATCTAAAATGCTATATTAATAAAACAAAAGTGAAAAATTCTACTGGTGCATTGCAGTCAAACCTAAATACATCAGGACGGATGAAATGCCTGAATTTTATTTCCACATCCTCATGCCACACTCATATGATTTGTCATGAAAAGTTGAATATACATTGTATATTAAAGATGAATGATTTAAAGATGTTTCTTTGACTGTGATGAATGAATGTGTCACAAAAAACACTTGAGGTATGCTGTCATTCATTATTAGCCAGAACAATATGCCTCAGCCTTGCTTGTCTCTCTCTGGTTGTGTTTTTTCCCCACACTGAGGCCTCTCTGAAATCCACTCTACACAAAAAGACCCCTCAGAAAAGAAACTTGGATCTCAGGCGTAAGTTGGATGAGGTTTATATCTCAAAAGGACAATGTGGCAAGGCCAACATTAAACCATGTTAAGATCTTCTGAGAGAAGCAGTTGATTGATTCCATACAACCTTGTTCATCAAGGCCACCAGGTCTGAACCAAAGATATTTGGAATGTGAGGAAGAAAGAGGTAGTTACGGCAACAAAAAGCAGCTGAAGCAGCCTTTGTAAGTATCTGAAAGGACCTATCTACAGCTTGCTAGGCTCTCCCGTTGAGCAGACGAAAGACTACCATGTAAATAAAAGCCAAGGGTGAGCTCACAACTTTGCCTGCATGAATAAAAATGGCCACAATAACATTACAGATGCATACACAAATAAAGCCAGCCATTCATTTTCTTGTAATACTCAGCAGGCGCTTTCTCCTCATTCAGTGCTGCGAAAGTATATGAATATCTTGCACAGTTTAATTCAAAGTACAGAAATAAATTCATGTCCTATCAACAATTTTGTTCATTGTCAGCGCCGACGTTGTGAGACCAACTACCATTTCCTTACCCTGTAACATCCAGTTTCAAGTCTGGCTTGGCTGTGCACACTTTTAAGTAGCGCCCATTTGGTGATTTTCCTACACTCACCGCAAAAGGTTGTATTCTGTGGCTCTACCAGTGTGTGTAATAGACAGCTGCGCACATGCTGAGATAAGGTCAGATATGGCCTTCCCCGTGGGTGGTGCTCCTTGCGGTGGAGGGTATCGGCCAGCCTGAGGAGTGGACTAGGTGGCTGAGATAGCCTCCTCCTGCAGGCGAGTAGGTCTGGAGTGGTGCTGCTGCTCTCTCCCCCCAGCAGCCATGTCCTGTTGGAGTGAGCCCCTTCACCAAAGCTTTGTCTGAGAAGAGAGTAGCCGAAAGGGCCCTCTGACACACTGGACAAGACCCTTCAATATACAAGCGCCACCTCCACGGCCTCATAACCAACCTCAACTACACACACACACACACACGTGCACACATTCTGCATACGCTCATGTGTGGCAACACACCAGTGCCAACGTTGTTTCATCTACTGTTTTTTTTGTGTGTGATTTTAGAGTTTGAACAGAGTGCTAAGCTCAAACACAAACACTGGGAGCTGGAGGCGAGAGCAGAGCGCCATCTGCCCCGTTCACGGCCTATCAGGCTTTCACCGTCCATTTCCAACAAGAAAACCGCAGCATTCATTGCAAACCAGGGGAGAGAAAAGAAGCAAGATAGTGTTGAACACAGCCTCAGTGAGTTTTAAATAGTTCTTTATCTACAGTGTTTTTTGACTGCATCTCTGGAAGGAGAAATAGAGATGTAATCAATAATGAACAAGCTTGAAAATGGCTGTCAACAGATAGCCTATTGAAAAGAGGCATACTTTCACCTTTTGTACTTTCCCCTGATATTTGTGTTTTCTAATTTCCAATCAAAAAAGAAGTTTTTCTCCATTGCTGAGCCTCTGACTGTGGCTGTTCCTGAAAGGAGATTGTAAATCTTCCAGTCAATATCAGCACACAATTGTCTTTCATGTTATCATAAATAATAACCCACCTTCGCTTGTCTCTCAGCAGACATTTCCTAAGTCTCCACAGATAACTCACACCATGTGTCACAAGGCGTGACAAAGCCCACAGTGTGACGTATCTAGACCAGTGGAGAGAACTTGGAGACGGTGAGGGAAGAGAGAAGAATGAAGAAGAGAGCGGTGGGGGAAGGAGTTAAAGGAGGATTGTAGGATAATGTATAGTGTTTTTGTCCAGGTAACTGCTCAAATGCGGCTGTGACACATTTGAAATTGGCCCTGGCCTGCCCACAAAGTCGGACAGAGGCGTTGCAAGCACTAGCCAATCCATACTCTCCAGACACCTGGAGAATCCTCAGATATTGACCTTCAATTCAGCTGGCATTCAGAGCTGATGAAAAGAGATAAGCACTCTAATCTGTCCGTCGTCTTCGCGCTCCCATTTATTGACTAACTGACACGGACTTATTTTAGCTCTGGCTGCACGCTGTCGCCACACGCCAATGCGATACATAAACCTAATAGATGTTTATTTGAAAGAGGCTAATATGAAAATTGCCTCTAAAGACACATGAATCAATTTTCAAAAGCAAACATAATTGGATATTCCGGGACACTTATTAAATGTGAATTGGCCCGGGTCTTCTTGTCTGTCAGAGAAGTCTGCTTTTCTCACCCCCCTCTTTGCTATGTTTCCTTGTGTGACATGTTATTATGCTCCGTTTCCCTCTGTCAGTCGTAGCCATTTAACAGATTGGCTGCCATGGAGAAACTGCTTTAAAAATTCAATGGAGGAGTGTGTGTGTAAAATGAATGTGTCTGTATCTACCACCATGCTTTTATGTGCATGTGTCTGCTTGTAAAGATACATTTACACGTTATACTCGGGTAGGTCCTCTTCTTACCCCTCCCACCGAGGTCCTACATTTTCACATGGTGGTTGTAGGCTTGATGTTAGAGGCACTTGACAATGAGTAGGGGTGTAGGAGGAAGTGCTTACTGAGAGCCTCTGCAGAGGATAGCCATGCCTACATACTGTCTGTGTCACAAACCTGCGGTGAGGGTGACCATGTGGACACAAACTCGCACATAAAATCAAACACGTGCCAACAGCCAGATTATTGAAAAGATTCACACACAGACAGCCATCCGGTCATTTTCATATTCATATTTACATGTATATGAGAGTCAGCACACCCCAGGAATACAGATCTATGTAAATTCAGACAGAATCCGTGAATACCCACCTCCAGAGAGCCAGAAGAGGGGGGGGGAGAGAAAGAGGCCAGTATATTTATTTGAGTGACATTGTCTAAATTGAAGTTTGACACTCTTCACCACTCTAACCTTTATGCAAATGTGAAAACATCTATATGTGATGGACAGAATTCAATTAACTGAGATGACAGAAAATAATCTAGTGAACTGAATACATCATGCAGTTGAAAGGTAACATAATCATCCTGGTAGGAATGGGTTGGGGGGGGTGTTGGTGGCAGAGAGAGACGGAGAGGGAAAGAGAGAAAGAGAAGGAGAGAGAGGAGAGGGGGGTGGAGGAATAGGAGGGAGGGCACGGAGGAAGTAGAAGATAGAGCCCATTTCTCCGCCGTCTTATCGAATGGCACAAGCTTTATTTCTCCAAAGCGGAGTCTTCAGTCCACTAAACTCTTGATCTCAAATGAGAGACCCTGGAACACTGTTGCTAAGCAATTAGGGGGGGCTTATTGAGCAGCTGATTCCTGCCGCTCAGTGTCCATCATTACAATTTTTCCTCACCTCATAGACTTCCATACTGATGAACGGCAGCCAGCGCCCACTGACCACACACAAGAAAATGGGCTCCTCCATCACGGCTGCAAATTACACCGCCACGCGCCGCCACCCTCATTTCACCCAATACACCAAGACTGCCCCAAAACAACTGTTGCTGCATGGATGCTGAAGCTGTGTGGGTGAGAAAGAGAGAGAGTAAAGGAGAGAGACAGTAATAAATCCTTAAAATAGTGGTGCAAAGTAAGCATCTTCCATAACTCTTAATTTTTTTTTGTAAAATTAAATTCCACGTTATAAATACTACTAGATGTCTAAAATGATCAAAATCACCTCATGTCAACGCAGAATTATCATGGGTAGGTTCACACAAACAATCCATATTATGGGACACTGAGCCTTCATAACAGGAATCAGTGCAAAGAACGAGTGGTGGGGTGGGAGGAAGCAAAGGAGCGACCCAACTGCCTCAGCACCATCTGTGAACAGATTAGTGAGCTGTTGGCCAGATGGGGGCACCCTTAACCAAGATATGAGAAACCGTGCTACATTACTGGGGCAGCTTGTCACAATGAAACAAGGATGTGTGTAGGACTGGCAGTGTTTATTGTTATGCTTCAAACTATGCAAAAGTTGAAATACTATACTTTACAGTGTTTGCCAACTGTGTATGCAAATACACGTTTATTTTTTTTAAATAATAAATTTTTATTCATAATTATTTTCCTGCATGTTGTCCAAGCTATGCTGAAATCAACCTAGAATGGATTTTCTTGAAAACTGTCAAACAAGTAAGCCAGTATATTCTTTAAATAATTTGTCAGTGTGCTTTTCTGACCATTCAGTGACAGCATTATAGGATGTGAAGCCACCAGAGGAGCCGATTGTGTGGTGAGTGCTAACACTAGGTGGCTCTGTGCTCTGTTAGTGGTTCTGAAGAGCCACTCTGTCTTACTGGATTGGTCCTGTGTTTACATACTGTAGATTTTACAAGTTTGTCCTCATCTAGCACTGAATCTGAAATCCAACGAAAAAACTGTATTTACATCATACTAGTAGTGCTTCAATCATTATTATAGATATTATAATACAGAAAATCTAGATTGTTGAACTGCAATGTAGCACAGAAAACAAATATTATTAATAAATGAAATCTACCCTACTGGTTTGCAAAACTCCTCTCAATTCACACGTCTTGGCTAAATTGTATTAGAATGCTGATTTAATCCCCATCATTTACATGTGGCTCGAGAACAGTGCCACAGAACTGAAACAGCAGTCGTAATGGATGGTTAAGTGACTCCTCACCAGATCTCTTACATATAATATAAGTTCCATTAGCCCCGAGATGGCTACTGTATGGCATTTAATTAAATATAGCCTTTCAAAGAAACCCACGGCAAGCAATTTAAAGTGTGGTTACATTTGAAGCTTGTGTGAGGTTACTAGTGCTTTTAACTACTGCACCCACTGCATAAACTGTTAATTAACATATTTAGAATGAAGTAGATTTGCCATGCACTAATCATTCTCTAATTCACAGTAAGAACCGCAGCCTTTCAAACACTGGACAGTAATCAACATGCCGGGCATAAACATTACGTAATCGGCAATTATGTGCCGCTGAAGGAAAGGGAGAAATATATAAATAAATATATATAAATTAACAAAAGGTTATTGATGTGATTGGTTAATGGAAGCCTTTACATGTTATAAAGACTAGGTCCATTTGCCGTGCATATGCTGACACACACTTTGTCATCCACAATAGACACATTCACAAGAATGTTAGAGAGGGTCAGAAGAAG
The DNA here is from genome assembly GCA_037833715.1 of Toxotes lorentzi. Taxonomy (NCBI): domain Eukaryota; kingdom Metazoa; phylum Chordata; class Actinopteri; family Toxotidae; genus Toxotes; species Toxotes lorentzi. Next base: position 15,412,640 of record JBBMJY010000009.1, on the reverse strand, counting down.
AGCGATTGTTCTCAAGTGCTCTTAATAAGTTTAAATACTGAAAACCAGTTTCAAACATTATGTTTCCTGCTCTTTGGAATTATTTCTCAACAGCAATAAAAACTCTATCTCAATATGTACTAATGATGATTACACAAAAAACATCCGCATATTCCCCTTGGCTGCAGTGGAAGTGAGTCCATCCTGCCCCACGTGGTGCAAGGGATGGACCTGTCCCAGAGGCCCCAGTGCACCATGGGTAATGTTCTGACTCCTCGGGTATAATGAGGGAGCTGTGGCTCGGCTGCTGAGAGGAAGAGTGGCAGCACTTCAGCCCTGACCCCCTCCTAATCCTGGGAAACCCATCCTGGGCCGACTCCTGCCTCACTCGCAGCTTTAGGGTTGAGGAGAGAAACAGACAAACTGCTGCTGCTCAGTCTCAGATAGGACCAGGAGACTCAATGTACCTGTGCCCATCTACAGGCTAAACATTGGACTTACTCTTAACTACATTCCTTCTGCTCTCATTCTCTTGGCTCTTTACGGCTCTTATAGGATCACCTGTATATACAGTGGATAAGACTGACTACTGAGATATAAGTACCGGAGAATGAGTGAGATCTTTGCTAATGCATTTCATTTTATGGCAAAAATTATCCTAAGCATCCTTGTTTCATTGCTTATATAAAATCATCTTCATCTTCAATTACAGGAGACCAGAATATACAGCTGCATAAAAATCCAACAGTGAAAAACACATGCAACCCTTTCTAATTTTCTGAGCCAATTTTCTCACTAAGTCAATGGGAAAATTAACCATGCAAATTAGGACTGTTGAATCAGAAAATGTGAAAGTCAAGCTTCATGGCAGGAAGGTAATCACTGGATGTCTTGCTCGTGACCACAGCAAACACAAGGTAAAGCAATGAGCAAACCTGATGGGATTCAGCAGTTTTGTATTATTAATTATTGCGCAAAAGTAGTTACTTTTCGTCATTAGTTTGGTTGCATCACACTTAGGAACTGTGAAGATCAAACACACACATATTCTGATTGAAAGAGGACTGATAAACAGAAAACCCGCTGGGGGTTTGGATATATATTTTTTAAACATTGCACGACTTCCATCCCAGAGGCCTGCGGTTCAGTCACATACACATTAGGAGAAGATCACACAGCAGGCAGGCGGGCCTCTGCTGTACTGGCTGCTGTCAGGTGACTCTCTCTATGGCTTCAACGGCGGCAGATCCCAGCAGGGGATGTTGCTGATTGCTGACCACGCACACAACAATGTCGCCTGTGAACCCACCACTTTATGGCTGCCCTGGCTTTGATGCAACATGTAATTGGCCGAGATGAACTGTTGCTGTAGCAGCTTGGGGCCCAGCTCCACTGTACGCCAGTCCACAGAGTCACTGTCTACATTTAATTAGGTCCCCTCTGCCTCATGTGTGTATACTGTATGTGTGTGTACGCACACGTAGTATATCAATATGTACACCTGCCTCGGTGTTTGCCTTCAGTTGATCTTGATCATATCTCTGTGCACTTGCAAGTTCATTGTGTCTGATTAAAAAAATGTTTTTGTTGTAACAGACAAAAAGTACAATTATGACTTGAAATCACAATTAAATAAGGAGGGTTGGTTTCACGTTATAACCTGTGATATGATGAGCTGTGTGGTAGAATTAAGATGGAGAGGTTTGGGGTTTTACTGCCTGGTGGTTTGTTTTCTCAGTTCTTAACGTAGCTTGAGGCACTAGTGATTGGCTCGGATGATGACAGGGTGCGGTCGAGTAGAAGAAAGAGTGAAGGGTGTCGTAGTGGTTTGTTTTCGCAGGCCCTTCACTTCTCAGCGTTTGGCGATGGGTCTGGAGCCTGTTGTCGTCACGGAGGGGCTGCGTGTGAGTGGCGCTTTGTTTAACTTCCTCTCAGTGCTGGAGGAACCAGCAGGGCCTGGTAATGAGTCTGCAAACAGGACTCACGAGGAAGAGAACCGCGTTTCTCATTACTAATTGCAGTGAGTGATGGCGATGTGTTGCCTGGTATTTTAGCAGGAGGTTTGGTTAAAAAGCACATGGTGATTTAATCTGTCATTTGCTACAAGGAAAAAAATACACACTTCTTCAGATTCTAAATACATAACTCATAGAAAAGAACATTAGAACTTTGCAAATACATAAATCTTTCATAACTAACACCTACATGAAAGTTGTGTTGGCAGTTATATGCCAACAGACATTTTCATGATAGAAATGAGGGGCAATTTTAGAAGCTGTACTGCTTTGTTTATTTGCATAAAATTGAAGAAACACCACAAAGTATCATGTGTCTCAGCTTGTGCTGAACTCACCAGTGCACAATGACTGATTATGGCAAATTACTATCCCTGTATGAGCTCCCGAGAATCCGCTCTCTGTGCTGTATGCAGCCCTGAAGCAGGGGAAGAGAAATTGTTCCGCCCAAGTACCATAAAAACAGATTGGAAGCTCGGCGCTGTGAATTAGCTGCACAGGAAGCCCCCTAAACCCCCTGTTTTATTCATGAGCATGAAGGCTATCGGAGTCTAAGAAACCCCTGTGGTCTCGCCCGCTACATCAAGGTTCCATTTTTTTTCCCCATGTCATATTGATGCCACATTAAAAAGCATCTGAGATTAACTGCCACTGCCATTTTTAAGTATATAAACAAATTCTTTATCCTAATGCGATGAGACAGATCAATCCAGCGGCCACATTGAAAGATTTTAATGAGCAAACCGTCATTCAGCTCATGTAATCCTGCTTGAGATGGCCACAAGTTACATTTTGGGGTTCAGGGCTTTGTTTGGGCATCCACGGGAAGAGTTGTGTAGGAGGGGAGCGGAGGAACTTTGCACAACTGTTGAGGAAATGCATTGTTGTTGATAATCCATTGGAAATTGAAATAGGGAGAGGCAGTGGCTCCTAAGGGAGGGTGATGCAGTGGACACACACATGACAGTGCTACACTGGAGTACTGCAGAGCCTGAGAAGTTGGAGTTAGCCGCGGGCGGAGGTGTGGGGGTACAGTGGATAGGGGCCAAGTGAGAAGAAGGTGAAGAGGCCACATCTGCCCAAATAGCTGAGGTGTATACTAGTTACCAGTGTCTCATGCAATCTGTTTACTGTTCACCTTTTACTGCTGTTCCTACATCAACCTCTTCTTGACAGTTAGGCATCCGTTACTATGATAACACTTAAATAACTGCAGTCATTTAATATAATGTTATGTAACAAATGTAAAATATGACTGAGGTGTTACACTGGCACTGAACATAAAAATATATTCCTATCTTGCACAAATGTCCTTGGACACACAGCGAGGTGGTCAAGAAAATGTGATTCAACTAGTAGTTTGTTTTTTTTTTTTAAATCACGGGCTCATGACATGTCTTTAATAGGGAAAATGTACGGGTCTCTCTCCAAAGGGCAAAAAACACAAAACCGAAAATGTAAACTGTGACTCAATGCGATAAAGAGACATAGAAATGTGAAGCTGATTTGCTAATGCAGTGTTTATTCTACTGTACATCCAGATGCTTTCTTTTATAACAGCTAATCTAGTTTTTAAATAGAAACTGCAAGGAATGAGAAGCATGCTTTTAATCTATGGCATTCCCCTTTAACAAGCATAAAATCAAACATGAACAACTTATTTTACAATGAGAGGGGAATTAATTGGTCTATTTCCCATTATGCAAATAAACAAGCAATAATAACAAAGTAGCTACTGTGGCAAGAATTACCCAGTAGGAGGCCATTTATTGCTTTCCCTTTTTTTAACTACCCTTGAAAGCTATCAGGTGTATCTCACAATGTCAAACCACAATATATGTAGGATTCTGAGCCATTTGTCCTTGTTTACTTGGTCTGTCTGGGTGCCAGCATTTCATAATTGTCCTCTGTGAATTTAGCAACTTGGTCTCTCGTCATTACGGCAGCACTGAAGTCCTAATGAGTGGAATTGTTATCTGAAAGATGGCCCCCTTTTTTCCCTGCTGCGAAAGCACATTAGATCCAGACAGCTCATTTCCATTCCCCCTGTCATCTCTATAGAAATGACGTGCAGTGCTTGAAACTGTTTATTTCCAAATTCAGACCTCCTCCGCGGCAGCCATCGGCTTCAATTACCAGTTTTTCCTGAGCGGAGCCATCAGGCAGCCTGACACTGAGGTCCAACCTAATTCCCACCTTCTCCAAAGTCAAGAGCATAATGTGCAGATAAAAAAGGTGGAAAATAGCCTGCCGCTCATTAGCATGCAGCGCCTGCCTGTTCATTTGCTTGCTGCGAATGAAAGTTCTGACACTCAGCGCCTTGTGCAATACGAGAATAGTCCTCTTCAGACTGCCTCGTGTCCTTACTGCCATGGAAAGGTCATCGGCAGAGGTGTGCGCTCACCAACCTGGCTTGCTGCTCTTCACTGGCCCACCTGGGAGAGGGGTTAGCTGGGGCTATGGATTCAGGGAGAACCTCATTACCTGCTGAATCAACATATTATTGCCATGTTTCACCCAGCTGAATTGTTTACAAGTGTCTTTAGCACGGGCAAAAGCCTGTTCTGGTGGGCCATGACCGCATTCATTAGTCCCTGACCCCGGTGATTATGTGTTATCTGATACGCTGCTATCTGGCTTGGCTGCATGAGCAGGGCCACTGGCCTGCATTGGCCTGGGCCCATTACAACCCCTCTCTTTCTCTCTCTCTGTTTTCTCTCTCCCTCTCCCCCTCAGTCCCTCTTTCCCTCTGTCTGTGCTCCCTATGAATGTATCCATTAGCCTGCCGATGTGTAAATTGTTTTCACCTGCACTGCGGGCAGATGGGGAGCAGTGTCTCTGTCGTGATTTCCTATGCATGAGCTTTCTAATCAGTCAGAGAGTAACACGATTCCCTTGCTCCTTGCTAGAAAAAGGTGAGCTTGTGCGAGCGTGCACACTTACATTACATACACACATGCATGCACACATGTTCTCGCACTCACAATGTGCAATCAATATGCACGCTGTGTTGTAGGGATATTGGTGCAGTGGCAGCGGTGACAGGGTTCATTATATGAGTTTGCCTTACAACACTGTGATGGCTTAATACAGAGGAGAGGGCCAGGGCCCGAGCTGATCCTTGCCTCTGCTGTTCCCAATTTCAGTTCAAATTGAAGGATAATTTGACCTAGAAGAAGGAACCCGCATAAGCGCAATGACATCCAGTGAAAGTGTCAACCGAGTGTGACCCATGGAAGAGACAGGAGAGGATGCCTCTCACGCAAACAAATAAAGCATTCCCTAATGCCTTAATGTGGATGTGACATGTGCCCTGTGGGCCTCTCCTGGGTGATTGGGTCAAATGGGCCATCCAGGACTGGATTGGCTCTTTGGGTGTGCAAAGAGGCGATGTCTATTGGCTGCTCGGATTCCTCAGATAGAAAATTACAGATCTTGGTAACATAATTCTTGAATTTAAGACACCATATAAAAATTGCTGATTGCCTGTACCGTTATTGCAGTTTTAGTATACATACAATATTTTTACAATTATGCTGCAAGGTGCAGAAAAAAGAGACCCACAGCTACAACACTATATATGTGTGATACTGCTGTAACACCTGGGTATACACTGGCTTAACACACAGGACCAAAAACAACACAAGCTACCCACTAGTTCAACATTAGTAATAGGTTCACAACCAAGTCACCCTCTGTGTGAAAGCAAGTCCACTAAAACCGAGCCTGGGCTGGTAAAGATGGAGGTGGATGAACACCGTCTTAACAAGACCAGGGATCACTGTAACCAAGCAGGCCCACTACAGGAGCAAACATCAAGCCCTGGTTGTCAGGCATCTGACCCAAACAGCCCAGCCCACATGAATCTCATCATCTGACAACCACATATGCTGCCCTTATTCGCTGCTGTGTGCCACACCACCCCTGCCATCAGCTGTCAGTCAAACTCCAGACTCCACAGACTCTTGTCAAACCAAGAGATGATCCTCTCCTTTCTGTCTCTCTCGCCCGCTGACAGGATCTGCCAGTGGACGACGAGAATGTAAAAATTACTGGAAAGAGTCTGGATGACACCAACTGCAAATCCCCAAAGGAAAGGATATATTTAAAAAAGAGAAGATGGAGAATGAATCCACTCTGCAAACTACGACATCACAAGGCATGCATGCACCAACAACAGGCCACTGTCATTAGACCTGGGACTCTTTGTTAAAACCACACTGAAGCATTGTGCTCTCAGACAGCACTCGAGACTGCCCTGATGTTTATTCAAATAACCAACAAGTGCAGCATCATTGTGAATCTGATCTCCTCACTCAGCCTTACTGATACAAGAGACAATATCTACAGGAAAAACATATGAAAAATGTAATCTACATCTAAAAGAAATTTTACAAAATGTGGTTTTACACAGCTTAGCACAGCCTCTTGATATTCAATTTCTTCTTAAGTCACAACTGAAAAGGCAAGCATTGGAAACTAGCTTCCCTACGCCCCGTTCTATTTTGTCAGCTTTCTTTTCCATGAAATTATAAAGGGGATTTGTTGCAGCTTTTCGTTCACTTGATAGCACTTAACTAATTGCTGTCCTCTCGTAGGCAAAAATGTACTCGCAAAACATGGACACACAAATAAACTGTATGCAGGCATGCAGGCACGTGTGCACATACACACACACAAGCATATAAAGCTGTGATATTTTGCATCCTTTTTAAAATTGAATCATTCCTGGTTTTGAACAGATACTACTAATATCATCATCTGGACACATTCAATCTTTTTAATATAACTTTGTGAAAATCAAACTATACCTGTGCCAACTACAAGTGCCTACCTTTTGAAGCGATTATAAAAGCCCGGTCAAATCTCTTTCGCTAGTGGTATCAGCCAATTATAGAAACAAGTGACCATTGAATTAACACGTGGAACTTGAAAGCTTTTGCACTCTGATGTAGAATGCACTCTGGAAAAAATATGTCAGACCTTAATTTGCAATTTCACAGGGAGTCACCTGAGTTCTGGGCAAACAATGGGCTTTAACTGAATGGAAGCACAATGGCATTGTAAATGTTAAAATGTGTTGATAAATGTCACAGTTCTTCTTCAACATTTTTGTAAATGCTATTCAGACAAAACTGTGAATGAATAAGTAATGTTCAGACAAAGTTCATTTTAAACTTGCCACAATAGGCAACTCCTAAACCTTTTTTCTTCATAGATGAGAATTGAGGATTTGCATTAACCCCAAACACTGCTTCAGTATCTAAGTGATAGTGAAAGGAGTGAAGGGAGAGCCATGAAAACCAGAGCTGTGGAAGAACAGCCACAAAAGACAGATAAACCCAACACCACAGAGAGGTGAGCCAACTGTTCCAAGTTTCACACAAGGGGAGGAAGAAAAAGGGAGGGGGTGGAGAAGATAATTTAGCATTTGTGTAAGCTGTTTATCAAATTATTAACTGCACAGATGTTTCTGACTAGCTAGGGGCTGAACATGGGCTCTGCCAGGCAGGGGAACAAAGGTCTGAAGGATTCAACGGAGATGTGCACTGAATATCAATTTAATTTACTAGCTGTTAATTCTCATGCAAATTGTGACCTCTGTTAGGGCATATCAATGGCCATACACATTGTATGTCTTCAGAGAAGCAGCAGGGAGAAACAGCGCAGAAACAATGTATAAAACTACAAATGGGGAAAGTAATATTTTCAATGCAGCCATTCATGTAGTAAGATTTTAAAAATGTATGCATGGCACTTTTTTGTTTTTACTGATAAATACTTGGAAGACTATACCTACTGTATCATCAAAACTCTTTTTATTTTGCATTTGGGCAATGCATATTTTTTTCTAAATAGGGAGGAACTATACAGTAGATAATTCATTGTGGAGTTGAAATGAATGTATTTTAATAGATATATAGACAAGGACACTCATTATTTGTGAGCCCAGTAGTTTTGCTATGCATTTGTCTATGCAAAGTCACTGACATTATACTCGCCAACCTGTATTAAGTCACAAATTGAGTCCAGATGTCTCACCTTAACTGAAGTATCTTTACCTTTGATGCAGTCTCATCCATGGTGCCAGTATATACAGAGTGATGAGTTTTCTGCATGACACACAAAATTAAAAGGAGAGCAACAGGGGCATGTTAAGCAGTGGTCGTGAATGATTTCTATATTGTGAGCCATAATCTGCTGAAAATAGTAATGAATGCACAGTATGACATCCAGCAAAGGTTGATCACTGGCATCAACCTCTGCTGAACTCAGCTGGAACAGCAATGTTGCAAGTCTCATTTTCTTCATCACCTCCAAAGTACCGCCTTTCAGCTCTCCACAGCACAAACAAAAAGCCTGGCAACAATATCAATTATACATGCAGGAGGCAAACAAGGGGATTTATTTCACAACAAATAGCCTCATAGAGAGATACTGAATAGGGTAGATTAGCATTAGAAAAGGACAAAACTCCTCAGTTCAACAGCTAAAGAGCAGTTTGATGGGACTGGAATTGGGGAAATTGCTTGATTAGGGTGTGCATTTGGAGGGGCTGTCAATTTCAGAATCCCACCAAAAATATATAGTGTTGTCGCTTTGAGAAAACGACGTGCTGCTGCAGTGGAAACATGACATTATGAGAACTGTCAGTGGTGAACTTTGATAATGCAAGACAAGATCAGTAGCCATCTGAGCAAATGAGGCATCCATCTGTATCTGATAGAGAGGCTTTATCAAATAAAGACAAAAAAGCCTTTTGATGACTGGCATTTAGCCCAGTCAGGTTACAGACATCCAACTGAACTTTTTTTCTTTTTTTGTCAGAAAATGGTGAGGTTTTCTGAACTACGAGGTCCACTGTATCTCACTTCATTTATGCTTCATTTTCTTTAGTTATATTTTTATACGGTTTATATTTTGTAATATTTCAGATTAAGGAATGGCGTTTAAGCACCGGTACGTAAGACCTTAGCTTGTTTTATTTATTTTTTTAAAAGGGTGGGAAGAAGCAGGGGGCTCTGTTTATGTAAATATTAGTGTTAGTTGAAAAAAAAACTCTACAGTTTTCCTTACCCGTAAAAGCAAGACCATTTTGTTGTAAACAGCACCATTTTACTATGTCCGGAACCATACAGGTATATGGTACAGAGGAATACCGAGAAGGGCTTGCGTCCGCGCTCGCACCACGTGCTCTCTCTGTTCATGTGCAGGGGTTTCTGGGAAACGGTGTTCATGGTAACCAACGTAAACACCAGCCGCCCTTCTCCCCCTCCTCCTCCTCCTCCTTCTCGGCGCTGCTGCAGCGCCAAACCAAGCTAAAATGACAAGCATTACTCGCAGCGACGACCAATATTATGAAAAGATAACATCGACTCAGCAAAGCATGCACAGAAGGTGAGCTTTTCATGATTTTTGTTGGCGCGAAGACGGCCCGGTGGTGACCGCGGACTCGAGTTGTCATCGCTACCTCCAAGTTGCCTCCTGCTGCCGCTAGGACATAAGGGTAGCTACTTAGCTAACCAGCGAGGTCGGGGTAAACAGCGAAACCGTAAAACTAGCTGGTTCATTAGCCTAAACACATCGGACGCTAACTTTAGCTAACAACGGTAACATAATGTGGTGGTTCTTGCATGTAAATGAATGGAAAGCTAACCCGACGTAACTAGGAGACGTTAGCATCAGCGGATAAGCTAACGTTCCCATGAAACTAATGCTTTTTTTGGTGTGTACCTAGTTCGTAGAGCGCATTCATAATTAATATACACGTTACAACTTCTTAAAGTGTGAATATATACCGCAGATGTAGATAACCAGCATAGTGATGTTTCAGTACTGTGTGTGAGTGACAGTTTCTATCACTTCTGTGTTTAGTGAGAAACGGAGACTGGAGTTGGAAAGGGAACTGTTCGCTTACTCCAGATGTGATAAAAGAGTGTAAGTTGTGCAGATTGCTGTGTATCAGAAAGAGTTTACCTAGTCCATGTCCACTGACTTTCATATTAATCTGGTATCTTAAATATATGAGGTTTTAATTAGGCAGTCCTCACAAGTCCGTATTTCAAATGAAATTTGTTTTGAAAATATATATGTAGTCTGTACTTATATGCCTACTGTATATACTGTATACTGCTTTAATGCATTGTGATGTTTGTATTTTGGTTTGAAAAAAAAGGATTTGTGTTAATATGAAATAGTTTATTCCATTATATTGTCACTGTTGTACTGAAGTGTGTTACAGGCACAGAGCCTCTTTGGATACAAGCACAACAGTCTTGTTTTCATCATAAATTGATTCTCATAAATATTAACATGCCAGGTCAAAACAGCAAAGCTTAGCTTGATATGAGAGTTGAGAATTAGATTTAAATTTAAAACATATTGTGCTTAACCTTTCCTTGTGAAAAGTCAAGCTCTTATTTTTTGACAATGCTCTTAGATAATATTTCTTTTGAATAATAGTTCTCCTCTGCCTTCAGCTCACAGATAAAGTGTTCCAAACTGCGCAGTTATCTCAAGGAAATCTCTGACAGGGAAGCACGAGCGAAAATGAGAAACCTTGAGCTTCAGAGAGAGGTGGAGTGCATAGAAATTAGCATGAAGGAATATCATCCTGACCGTGGCCCCCTGCAACAACAAAAGGTATACACACACATTTTTCTCATTATGGAGTTATATTAAAAGCAAGATGAACAACCCCCCTCCCCACCCGGGTTAATCCAGGTTTAGATTTGTGCTTTTTTCTAAAATGTTTAATGAAATTTAATAATCATTAATTCATGTTTGAATGCTGCGTGTTGTTAAATGTGCTGTGACTTTAGAGCAAGAATGACAAACTCAGACACCCACAATATGACAGATTTTTCACAAGGAATATGTGTTTACTAATGCAGCATGTTCAAGCACATTTGCCTTAATGCTATGTTGTAATTTTGACAGTGTAGAAATATTTGCTTGTAATTGCTTGATGTGACAGTAGTAAACACTCAGACTATGCAATTTATCACGACAAGCAAATGAACGAGGGAGAAAACAATGAGCCAGTCAGATTATCACTTAAAACTCAACGACAGTGCTTGACAGCTTAATATCAAATTAACAAAATTGGCTAATTATGACTCGCTGAGTTAATTGCCCAATATAGAGACTCTGAAGTGCTCCAGAGGTTTAGTCATTCTCTCCCCTCAAGCAGTTGCTTTATTTCCTCTTGATGCTTTATGAGTCCTACATGTTTGTTGTTATTTTGGTTGTCCCGCTGCCCTTGGTTTCCATTTTATAAAGTCTCCCTGATTTTTTTGTGGTTTAACTCTGATGTTTTGGGTGCAATGAAAAGCATCAGTTCTCATAAAGCCAGTGAGTAAAGTGAAGTTACACATACATATGCTAAGGTGCACACATTTATATAACAATTTTAATCTAATCTTTGATAGTCTTGGTCGTGCAAGACATTCAAAGGCAGAAACTCTGAGGGCTTTTTACTAAAAGGTCTGCCTCTGTAAACTGCTGTTGTTTTGATGCAGCCGCACAACATGTTTGAGCTAATCTGAGTGCCCAAGAAGACCATCAGGTTTTTTTTAATAGGAGCTGGGATTAAGGCAGTTTCTCTGGCTGGTCAGATAAAATGTTATGGGGGGTCAGCAGCTACACAGAAGACACCCACTTGGGAAAACACGCTGTGACTGACTGATGCATGACGTTGTCACTTTTGCTGTCATAGTCTCTGCTTTTTATATCACATACAGATAAAGAACTCAACAGCACTATGACAGCATTATAACAAAAAGTGTTGGCATGCAGTGTCAGTTTACCTGCCACAAATATGACTAACATCTTTGTATAATTCTGTGATTTTCTTTTTTTTTTACAGTATGCAAAGCAGGAGATCTGTTTATCTATCTATGTTTGTGTATCATTCTGTCTTTACATCTCTTACAGGCTGAATTTTTCAAAGAGATTTCCAAATTTATGGAAGAAAGAAAGAAAAAGGAGAAAGAGTTTGAAGCAGCAAAGGTAATTCTAATATATGTATCATAAAATGTATACTTCCAGTATAGTAATAACAATATTATTTGATTTTGGAAGTAACATAATTGTACAAAATACATAAGCATGTATTTTACACGACACATATTCTGTTATGTATTTTGTGTGTATTCTTACACATCTTTTTTGTATGGTGGAAAAATGGTACTTGCTTTTTTTTATGTTGGATCCTTCTCTTTTGAAATGTTTACAAGGTTTATGCAAATCTCAGTTCTATCAAGCTGTGTTTTCAGGTTTAGAATAACAAAGGAAAGTAGACATTATGCCTGGTAAGTCTGTAGAGGAGTCTACATTTAAACTGTGTATCTGTAATAGCACAGGTGTCTAATCCTAGCTGGTGCATCTGTACAAGCGATGTAGTTCAAGCCCATAGCTGCTTTCTCCCTTCACTTAAAGCAGTTAAAGCTCTTTTAGATGAAATGTCTAAGACATCTCATAATAACTTGGAGCATGCTGTCTAGAGCAGTCACTTGTAACTGTGTGCAAAACCCCCCTCAGCCTGTCGATATTGTAATGAGCAAAATGGTACCGTCACTCCATTATGCATACAAGCCATTGGCTTGCAGTGTGCATGTCCCTCAGGCTGCAGCATTCATTAAGGGAAGCTTACCGGGCTGAAAGCTGGAGACAGATGATAACGGGATATGATTTTCATATTTAATACATTCCTTGGAAGAGCACACGCGTGCCGCAGATTGATAGAAGAATCAATTGCTACTTTAGTGAAACACTTTCTACTTTGCCCTGCAGCTACCGATGGAATCACTCAGCCAAGAAATTAACTTTTCCTCTTTTTTTTTTTTACCTACTTTGTGGATCTGCTGGGCAGGCTGCATGGTTTACAGTGAATGTTATTAAGCAGCTAACTGTTTGGTATTTAAGACGCTTATCAGAAAAGAAACAGAAGCCATGCTTTTTGTTATTATGTTTGGAGGGAGGCTTTTTTGCTTCTCTCTCTCCCCCCCTTGGTGACATTGCAGACATGAATCAAAACTTGTCTAAAGGATTTCTAATAAGATTAAAAGTTAAAACATTGATCCTGAGACATTCTTCTAAAAGATGTTGTGAAAAGAATTCTGACCTTGGCCCAAATAAGCTATACTTATTCAAAATTGTAAAGTGGATAATTAATATACTTGAGTTGAAGTTCTTTCTTTATTTAACCTGAGCATGAAATTTAGAAAAAAAGTATTATATTGTATTTATTCTCTTTATTCTAGAAAAATAAAGTTTTTATGAGATAATGGAAATGGACACAGATTTTTATAGATTTTGTATTTCACATTTATAGATTAACGCTGGGCATAGAAAGCACCGGGACGGCTCCGTCTCTCATCCTGCTAAGAATTTTTCACCGGCAGTAATTTTTATGGACCACCAGACCTCCAGAAGGTCTGACGCTGAAGCTGGCACCACAAGTGTACACTCACCCCAAGCATTGCATCGTTCACCCAATCGCAGCATGCACTCCTGTGAACGTCTACCGAGTGGCCTTTTGAAGGACTTTATAGTTGGCGGAGAGGATGCCACCAGCAACCGAGCACATTTATCAGATGACATTTCAGACTCAAACGATTCCCCTGACGGCTGTAATTTGAGTGACAAACATGAAAGAATGGTGGTGGTGCTCCCATCTGTTTGTGGCAATGTGCCTTCTGAAGGTGATGATGAACAGGAACCTTCACCCCTGGTGACCTTGACGGGGCCTGAGAAGAATCCATCGCCCAGCAGCGGAGGCCCTGTGAGGGCTACGAATTCCCCTGCAGAACACACAGCCTCCCAAGAGGTGGCTCATCAGCCACCCATTATGAAAACTGGAGGGAGAGATCTTAGCCATTTGATGCCTGAAACCACTTTTGGAACAGAAGCTCAAGATACACCAGGTTTTAAATGTTATTCCTTTTGTTATTACCCTGTAGTATTTTTTTTAGTGTATTTCCGGAGACTCAAAGTTGTAAACTCTTAATTTTGTTCTTTTGAAGATTTAAAATAATATGATCCTTTGCACTGTGTTTACATTCAGGTAGATGTGAAAGTGTCAGCACCCCAAGTTCTGATCTGCAGTTGTCGGAGACCAGTGCTAGTGACCTTTCCATTTCTCTGACACAATCTGAGCTGGAGGAAGATCTAACAGAGGGAGTGGAACGTCAGAGGAATGCCTCTTCTGGAGGGAGTGATGATCACAATCAGCACAGTCCAGAATCATCCCTCCACCCTGACAGGTCCAAGAACACATCTCCAGCAGTGACCTTGGAAAGGTATAGTATCTCTGACTTCTGTACTTTGTTTGTCTGGAATTTTCTAGATGACTCAGTCGAGAGAAACACTAACATTTTGATTGTTTTATGGCACATATGGCTCTTGTTAAAAGGTGCACAATAGAGCCAGTGTTTTTTTTTCCCTCCCAAAATGTAAGACTAAGCGAGCTAAGAAAGGAGAATGTTCTGCATGGCCATGCTGAACCACAGAGGGCTGTTAATGATAGGAGCAGGCGAAGACACCGCACAGTCTTCCTTTCCACCATCACATCTGAGGCTGACAGAGAGGATTGTGGGAGTCACGGTCCATGGCACCGTGCTCTCTGTAGCTCAGCGGCAGCTGCGGTGGTGGCAGTGATGCATCTTATAGGGAGAGCTCAGGACCTGTCACCAACAATATTGCCATAATCCAAGATAATGCTGTAACAGAGCAATTTTCTGCTTGAGAGACCTCAGGAAGTCCCCAGTGGAGGAGGAAATTTGTGGCACCATAGAGTGTTCTGGAGGGTGGGCATGTGGACAGCACTTACAGCCACAAATCCTTAGCGTGATGATGGCCTCTGAGTTGAAGGATCATTTTGGATGGGGTTAGAGCCACAGAAAATCCCATGTGAATGTTTGCTTCCAAAGCTTCCTGCAGTTTCCCTACAATATACAGTATTTTATGACCAGGACCTCTCATACTCTTGAAAAAGAAGGAGAAAACTTTATTTTTTGTGTTTTTTTTTTTTTTTACCATATTCTCAGGGGAACCCCCCCCCCCCCCCATTGTTGATATTTGGTATTCTTTCTGGCCTTTGGTTATATATATTATATTATATATGCTTTTTTTTAAAAAAATTAAGCACCCTGTTGCACATATGGTCATAACAATAAACAATGGTCAATAAAAACACATTGTTTCCTGAAACTACAAATACAAATAACTATTCAGATGATTATCTAGTGTCAAATGTTTTGTTTTAAAAATGTGTCTGATCTTTGTATGTATCAAAAGTAATGTGAGGGATTTTATAATCTCTCTGTCAGTGTAGCCTGTTTGCTTGTGCATGACTGTGTGGTCTACTATACTATTTATATTGTGACCTCAAGAGTAACTGCAGTTAGCCTGTGCTGGGGAAACGATGGTGGGGGCTGCGGCTCTCATTGTTAACACAGAGGGCTTCTGTGTATGAGGAGAAAACCAGAGGCTTTGATGTAAAGTTCCAAGAGCATCCAGTCTCTATCCTCTCCCTCTCTCTCTTTCTCTCTCTCTCTCTCTCTCTCTCTCTCTCTCTCTCTCTCTCTCTCTCTCTCTCTCTCTCTCTCTCTCTCTCTCTCTCACTCTTAAGGTTACAGTTTATATCGCTCCATTCAGCTCACAGCCAGAAAAAACAAACCTGGGCAATTCATTAGATTATCCCATTATATTTCTCCTCCAGCATGGCTGGGGCGACTGAGAGTATACGGCTGAAATATCCTTCAGGTTTCTTCTTCGAGGATCGTCATAATGGCCTCACTATGTCCTGCTCTTAAATTTGTCGTCCCTGAACTGCATGATGGTTCTGCTCGATTAGGGACAGCGTGTCATACAATTAAAGCTGGGTTCTTAAAAATCCAGTGCAAGTCTTGAAATAGCTGCGCTCAGTGTGTTGATATTACTTGTGGTCTATTTTTCCATTCCTTTGTGTGTTATATTTGCTGTCTTTGCCAGCACGGCGAGATTCCCCTGACACCAATCACTCAACGGTGAGGCCATTCCGTGTGGTAGATCACCCCAGAGTCGGTACTGTACACTGTAGAGCAATATCGCTGCAGAGAGGCTGACCTCTTCCTCCTAGCTAACAATGCGCTCCTGATGATGTCGACATGCGGACAACAGCAGCATCTAAAGTGAGGTTGGAGACCTTGACATGAAAGCTGGCAACAATACAATGAGAGAGAGAGAGGTTTGCAGAAAAACACAACTAATTCACTTTCTCCCTCTCTAAAGGTCTCTTTTTGAAGAGCATTGACAAATAAAGTGGAAAGAGAAAGATGACTATTTCAAGGCCCACGCTGACGATAAGGGAGAGAAAAAAAAAAGACAGCTTTTGCCTATGCTACTTCAGCCACGCTGAAGAGGACTTAGCACAGACGGATTGCACACTACAGAATGTCATGGATATAATTCAAGCTGCTAGCTTAATCAGGATGTTACCAGGAAACAACCTGCAAAATAGAGGGAGCAATTGTTTGCTGACCCCTAACCCAGGAGCCCATTACAGATTGTCATAAATTCTTTTTGGCCCCTTTTATGTTGGGGGGCTCAGAATCTCTCAGCTTGGGGTTTCTGGGAGAATTCAATGAGGGCCACCCAGAGCTTAATGCTCAAGAAAGAGATGGATTCCCAATATCCACATGCATTAGACATCCATTTCTCGTTTTGAAGCCTCACACAGGACCAGATTAAAGTGTAAATCGCTCACCAAAAGAAATCATCAAGAGGCCCCCTTTTTTTGGTACCCTTTTCCTTACACTTTTGAGTGTGAGTGGTAATGTGTTAATGGTACAGAGCTTTTATTTAATAATATTATTGCATATTAAGTTTAATTTTCCGTTTAACTGCTGTTTTACTCTAGCAGCTAATTCTACAAGCTCTAGTTTTAAATGCCAGGTTTCACAGGTTTCCCCATACAACTTGTCATTACATTAATTTGGAATTGTTAAGGTCCTGTATGGGGGGGGGGGTTATTTCTTTTATTTCTTTTATTTCTTCCAGCAGTCCTTGAGTATGTCAAGGAAATTGCCTGGAAAAATTTATCACAGATTTCTTTTTTTTTTATTCCACACAAATAACGAGACTATCGATCACATGACCTCCTCCATTTTTATTTCCTTTTACCACATTAATGGGTAATGTTTTTTTAGTCTCTCCCAGGAAGGACTCTTTAATCTGCTAGACAGCATTGAAGGACGACTCCAGGGTGAATGGACCAGCGTGTATGGGGATTCTTCAATTGATAGAAGACAACTCAATAGACTTATCAGGTATACCCTTGCTGTCTTTCTTCAGACTTTGCAATCTTATCTCTCCCTGTCGAAACTAATGCCTTGCATATTTATTTAATGGCCATGGAGCAGTTTGTGCAGATGAGGAAAACATATTATCCTTCTGCCAAGGGCTCTCACTTTAGATGAAGTATCATCACCGACATGCACACGTCTTTATTTCTGAGGGGTTTTCAAACACATGGGATTGTTATAGTAACCACCCTGCTGAATTGTTACTGGGAGTCAGGGAGATTGAGGATGGAGAATTTGTTTCATTAGACTGGGCTTAATTTTCATAAGCCTTTTTATATTTCATAGCATGATTAATTTACCATAATTGGAGTTCTTGTTGTAAAGTGTGGATACATGTCTTGTAAAGGAAAGCTTTGTCACTCTTTCAGAACCCAGTATATATTTATCCCCATCTATGCAAACATCCTAAGGCTCCATGGCAATAGCTTACCGTTCTCTATATATTGGTCAGCCTTTGTAACGGTGGAGCGGGCTTGAATGACGAGGACCTTGAAGCATGCGGAGCAGTCGTCCTTCATGAGCTTCAGAGGTTGTCATGGAGCACAGCAAAGGGCTGCCTGCTTCCACAGGATCTAGTGAGCTCTCACCAGTCTAGCCCTGAGCCTAATGAAATAAGGTAAGGAGCCTGGAACACTGATGACGGTGTGTTTTTTCCTTTGTTATATTTATGTGTGCTTTTTTCAGCTTTATGAGGTTTGATGATTTGTATAAAGTTGCCCTTGTCATGTAACATAATGCTTGTAACAACCTGAAACTTCTGAGATGTTGGAAAAAAGAAAGAAAAAAAAAACAATAGCACTATAATGGTGTGATTCAGAGTACAAATATCAATACTCTGAAAGCTACAGAGTTCAATAGACCTTTCTCTTCTTTTCATAGAGAAAGTGAACAGACCCATAGTAAAGGTGGATTCCACTTTTCAGACAAAGAATGGAGAGCTGCCTGTGCATTTTTTTTCCTTATGACCAGACAGTGGGGGAGGGGGCACGCAGTTCAACAGTGCCTGAGATATAGCACGCTACCGTTACAGTCTCCCTTGTCCACAAATGTAAAGGTCATCTTTGGTGTCACCTCGTGCGGTAACACTGCATGGGTGAATGTCATGAGTAAATTAAAATGCCCTATCTGTGACTTCCAGTCCTTTGGGTAATGAGTAATTGTACTCTGAGCCAAATCCATGCTTTGCTTCACTAGTCTATTGATTTCAATGAGACCTTTATAGGCAGTCCAAAGAAACAGTGTCCATCTCTTTCCTGTGGAGATGCCTGTTTGCATCTTTGACCTTTTTATCCAGTTTTCAGCCAGCAGATACCTGTGTATTGCTGTTACTGCCTATTCATTGTTAACTGGAATTAATTAATGATCCATATCTTGTGTTTCAAGAAGGGAGCCTTTTGAGAATGGGGGAAAAAAATTGCCAAAATATATTGTATTTTAATTTCTTCACATAATGGAAGTTAGTAAAACTCAAATGACAATCAAAGACTGTTTTCCTGCAAGGAGTTATAAATATGATTTATTTTCAGATGTCCTACTGCGTTTTCAATAAGAAAGCCTCCTCTTTCTCTCACACCAATCCCACTCCCACCCCTCACCACAGCACCAGCCTCCCTCCTGATGCCGCTCGGCTGTGGGATCGCTGGTTCAAGCACGCCCTTCTGCTCAAGGAGCGCCATGTCCTCACCACTGAGCGCTTGGTCCAGCTGTTCACGCCGCTGCTGCTCGAGCGCCATGCCACCTACAGCCACCAGGTAGCGTCGGAGGCACACACACTGCCTCTATGCATGCACTCTTTCACACACAAATAGGAGGTCACACACTTGTACTGACAGACACCCAATCCCAAAAGCAAGCAGGCATTAACACACACAGATGACTACATGAGAGAAATGGCTTCTTTTTTCTTCCTTCCAAAAAGGCCAGTGTTTTTATTTCTTTTGTTGTTTCTTTGCATGTTTTTTAAAGGGAGCTGTAGTTGGTACTGAGTGCCATCTTTGTGTCTGGTGTTTGAAACCAAGCCCTGGCTGCCTACTCATCAGATTGCTCCACACGTTGACCTAGACAGAAGGGAAATCCTGACCCATGCGCTAATCGCAAATTACAGCCTCTGCTTGGCTTCTTTCATCTCATGTGGTGTATTCATCTGAGAAACACTTGCTTTTAATTTGGTATTAGCCAAAAGTATAGCCATCAGCTCGGCCCGATTGAATGGGGGAGCCATTTGGACCTTCTCCACAACGGACAGGATTATTTTAAATTTCCCACTCATTGACCTTGTGCAGATCATGCTCAATTAAACAAAGAAAGAAAGTACATTGAATATTCACACTTAGAGTCCAAAGATGATGTCAAGAGATTTGTCAGGAATCCCACTTTTTCAAAAAATGTACCATTCCATGTGCAGGAATGATCATATATATACATTCTGGTTTTTGTGTTATTAATTTTTGCGGACTCATCTTGTGGGGGTTCTTGTGGTTTGGAGATCTTGCTCCAGTGTCCCTGACGCAATGAGAGAGGCAAAGAGGGAGACTGTAGAGCCTCTTGAAAATATGAACTGACAAAAGGAAGAGAGGTACTGCCATCTACATCATTGTGTCCAAGTGCATCAGGAAAAGCCTGAGTGAAAATCTTTCTCTCCCCCTTATCTCTCTCACTCTCACTCCATCTACTCCATCTATTTCTTTCTCGATTTCTCTGTCTCTCCCTTTATTTCTCTCTCTCACTCTCTCTCTCTCTCTCTCCTCTCTGTCCTCTCATACAACAGCTTACTCTCCACACACAAGAGAAAACAGAAATTTCCATTCACGTCTTGCCACACAGCCTGGCTACTCCGACAAATGGGAGTATGCAGCTCGCATGCACACACTCAAAGAGGCCCTTTGAATATTCAAGTGCTAACAGTTGCATTCATTGATATTTAAAATGCAGTGGGTCTGCAAGAGCCCTCAATTCACGGTACATTTGACTAAATCTAAAAAAAGAACAAAGACGGATATCGGGGACAAGGATCAAGACAGTTTTTATTGTTCAGAAGCATCAAATACCAAGTGGCAAGCTCAGATTGGCATGTGTTTGCGTCTCTTCCCCTCTCAGAAAATGAAAGCATGTACATTGTCAATCTTCACTGCGACCTACTGATAACAACTTACAATGCACTTAAAGTTTGTCACTGTCAAAATCCTCCTGATCATCCCCTCCATATTAGTGCTCATTAAAAGTTGCAAATGGCCATCTGAGACTGAGAGGCAGTCTTTGATCACAAAAGAGAGATGATGATGGCAGGATTTGATATGGGGGAGGGAAAAAGGAGAGAAAGGAAATCAGAGTGTGGCATCTCCCTACTCCTCATCTCCCGGAACAGCTCCTCTTAATTGTGTATCCTCATCTCCCCAGAGATAAAAATGAGCTGGAGAGGGAGGAAGAGAGCAGTTTGTCTCAATCCTCTCAGCCAAGAGGGGAGATATCTGGAACGTGTTGCACATTAACGCCAGGGTGATTGCATTCTTTAGGCGCTTCTCTAATCTCATGGATGAGAAGAGAGGGAGAGCTAAAGAAAAAAAAATGTGATTGAGAGGAAGAGCAGGAGCGAAAGTGTGCGAAATAATCATTTTTTGGTTAACCGAGTGAGAGAATTTGAAGTTATTTTCTCTTGGCGTTTGAACGCGCACTACAACTGCACCTCTGTGCGAGCAGCCATGGCCAAGTAAATGACTTGCCTAATCGGCGAGAGTTCAATTTGACACTTCCTTCACAAAATGGGAACAATTAAGAATGTGGTTTTAATTTGTGCTGCTTGCAGGCCAAAGTGCTGCTGAGGACACTTCTGTCCCGGTCCAGTGAGGAGTGCCCCTCAGAAGAGGACGAGAACGACTTGTCTTCTTCATGTGGTCCTCCTTCTCTCCTAGCTGATGGAGATTTGAAGCCCGCCAGGCCGGTGCAAAAGCAACGGACTCAAGGTAACTGAGGATTAACAGAATGAGTACAATGGGAATTTTCTAATTTGACAACAGTATTTGAATGCAGGGTTTTGGTTAAATTAGTCATTTCTGTCTTTGCACAGTAATATGTAACAAGGCCATTAATAGGAACAAATGTAGACTACTGCTATTTCTTGCGAACCACCTCAGCAGAGAACTAAAACTTCCCTTTTATGAAAGAAATCAATTTCACCATAGAGCTTTTTTATGAATCCCTCACAGCCCAGTTTTCATACAGCCTTCTATTCAGAGCTAAAGAAAGACCCCCCATTCCCATTTCTATCCCTGGACTCCCTTCCTCCCTGCCACTGCTTCTCACTATGCGCTTCCCTTTCTTACAGAACTACAAAGTACTGAAGAGGACAGCCAGGACGAAAGCCCTGTGGAAAGTGTTCCTATTAGAGGTAAAAAGGCATCGCTGGTGCCCCAGCATTCACACTGTCCTTATGTTGTGGTTTGTTTTCTTCCCACTGCAGTGAATAATGGGCTCTTTTACGCAATGGCTGAGACAGGATGATCAAGGTGAATCCAGGGTCAAAGTCCCACCTGAAGAGCTGTGCTAGTTCCCTCTAATTATCTCAGAGAAAACACTAGCCGTGTTTTCATCCTGGTCTGAGGCATTCTGGCAAAATTTATAATTCGCTGGCCCGGCATAATGCGGCCGCTTTAATTGTCAGGACACCAGGGTGGGAAGCACAAGAGATCTGTCATCGCTTCTCATTATCTTCTAAACAATACTCCGGCAAGGCTGGGCTTGAAAAATACTAGATGTGAAGGCATCCAGGAAGCAGTTGGTGTGCCCATCCCTCAGCGGCACCTCTGAAATGTAAAGCAATCCTATATTACCCTTGGCTATCAGATTTCCTACTGGGTGTTTCATGTGTTTGCATCCCTAAGGTGCACAGCCAGCAAAATGAGTCCAGTTTCGAATCGCTGCACTTAATCAAAAGAGCCATAACCAGCTAAAAAAACATGACTAAAGATTTTGCAAGCAAAAGGTTTTGCTGTGCTGAGCGACATCAATGTCACAATCAAATGCCATGACCTTGGAACGATAGTAATTGCCAAGACATGTGCGTCTGTAGACCTAGTGTTTTTTTTTCCTTTCCCTTTTTAGACAACATGTAAAAGCCGTGGCTGTGTGAAGTGCTGTGGGTGGAATAACACTGGAGATTGTCATGCACTGCAAACATCACATGCTTTTTAGAAAATGATTAAAAGTAACAGTTTTTGTTCTGAAACCAAGTTAAAAATGTTAGAACTTGGTCATACAAGATCACAATTTTGCTCCATCCTTTGATTTGCTGTGTGTGTTTAAACCACATCATTGAGACAACAGCCCATTTATTATGTACTTCTGCTCTGCTGATTTTTGCCAGCGCAGTCTCTGTGCTCCTCTCAAATATGATACCTACTTTAGTGTGCCGGAAAGTAATTATGAGTGTTTTTAAAACAGAAAATCAATCATTGCCTTCCTGCTAGGGGATGCTGAGATAATGTGAGATGCTGATTGCTGTCTCATGGAAACTGTTGCTACATACTGTAGGCTTGAATCAACAGCTTAGCTGATTGAGCACAGTGTTTTCACTCACTCTGTACAGCAGTGAGACCAAAAGACTTAGCTACTGAAGCGTGTTGTCTCAACAAACACAGAAACCTCTAAAAGTTGGAAACCTGGGTTTTAAGCAAATATTTGACACTGACTGTGTGTGTGTGTGTGTGTGTGTGTGTGTGTGTGTGTGTGTGTGTGTGTGTACCCTAACAGAGACAAAAGAATATCAGTTACTTAAACAATCAGCCATGCAGAAAAGGCTGCAGAGTTCTGAAGAGGAGGAGGAGGAGGAGGAGGAGGATGGCCTCTCAGGTAAGAGATGCAGTCCACTCTACCAGGCAAGTATCAAGCAACTGGAGCCTAACCATTGGTTAGCACTGGTATATGTTCTCATAGCATATCACAACAGAAAGACCACTTGTGCTATTTACGTAGATGTACACCAAATAACAGCCAAAGCCCAAAGCTATTAGCCCAAGTTTTCTTAACCATTTTTGGCTCGCAGCCTTATTTTCAGTTCCCCAAATTCTCAGCGTCTCAACAATCAGATGCTTCAGTTTTTTTAGGTGAATTTGGAGGCAGCATATTCCTTGTGCATAGAAGGAGCTCCTAGTGGATTGTGAGGAAAATATTATGCATAAACAAATAGAAATATCATAAATATCTTCTCCCAATACAATGCGTGGATATCAAGAGACCCTAACATCAGTCTTCCATAAGCCTTACCATAAGTTTCTTTATAAATATGCATTGTTAATTAGCTAGTGATGAGATGTCCACACCAAATGGTTTTATCTTGCACTGTTTGCTCTTTTAAGGAATAAATCATGGCCATGAAGAGGACCTGGGGAGGGCCAAACGCTCCTCACATCAAGACCCTTACCCCCGGTAAGAACATTGTTATTATTCAACGGGCCACAGGAAATGGGCCACCAGACACCAAAGTGGTTGATGTACATTTGCATGGCTGCTCTCATAATTCCCTGTTCATTTCCATAAGATCAAGGGGGCGCCACCCATTAACTCGCTTACAAAGACAAAAGGCCCCTAAAGCCCCTCTCACTCACTGTTTGCTGGGTTGAGCCATGTTTTAGAAATCAAAAGCAAAACAGCTACCACAAAAATAAATTGGAGTCATAATCTTGCTGTCTTCAGTCTTGTTGTCAGAATGCAAACAGATCATGTCAAGAAGAGAATCAGGGACAACTGTTTTGGAAGAAGGGGACTCAAGTGTTGACAAGGACAAATGTCCTTTGATTTTTCACCCTTGAAACACATTTAGACTGCTCAAATCAGAGCCCTAAGTGGGTTGGAAAAGAACATCTAATGATAAATAGCTTGGTAGAAGCTAATACCATCACGGTTACATTTGAATATCAACACGACTTCATCAAATCTGCAATTGCATGTCAGGTCCTCAGAGCACCTCTTCACTGCGAACCCATTTGGGCTGTAGTAATGGCTGGGTAAACGTTATGAGGAATAATCTTCTCTGATTTCATGTGATTACTGGGCACCACGCTGACACAAGGGCTGAAGTCTGTATCTCCCTGGCCTGGCAAGCAGGCACTCCCAGTCTGCCTATTAGCCCAGGGAAGGGCCTAATGGGCTGGCTCTATTGTGGTCCTCATAGCCGCTGATGTCTGCCACTGCCAGCCCCAGTGACCACCCTCTTTAATAAACATGAGCCAATTTTGGGCCCAGACCCTCTCAGATGGTGCCTGTCTCCCTGTCATTAATGTGCATGGGAAGCCCGCAATATGTGTGATTAAACAAAATTTGCAGAACAAAGAAATTAGACAGAAACACAGAATGCAGCGAGCAGAGATGAGACTTTGGTCACTTTGGTCATATGATTTCTCCTGTCTTTTCTCTGCTTCTCCTGGATGCTTAGATTTAAGCATTCCACTTACCACAGTCACTTCTTGCGCTTTATTGCTACCACAAGTGGTCTGGAAGCCCTGCACTTAAGAAGAAGCATAACACTGCAGCATGCTCTTGCCCTGCTTCTCTCCTTTCTCTCTGTGTCTCACTGTCTCTCACTCTCTTGCCCTTTCTCCGTCTCTTTGCCCCGCTTCCTCTCTGTCCTCTTCCTGTAACAGCCCCCCGCCCCCACTCCCTCAAAAAAAAATCCAACTTGTTAATTATTTGCTTTATTTTGTCAGCGAGCTGATGAGTGACATCAAAAGGAGGATGGAGCTGGACTCAAAATACAAAAATGGCTTCTTCTCTGTTGTCTTAGACAATAATTATGATTTCCCAGTTAAGCCTAGACTACAGCAGAGGGATTGTAGTTTAAAGCAGAGGCTTTGGTGCAAAAAATGCATTTATAGCCCTTTGTGAGGCTCCTCATTATGTGTGGGCCCGATTCATTAAGTAATTGGTTTGCAGTTGTTTACATGAGTATTAAGGCCTTCTATTCAGGGCCTTTGAGAGATACATTGTGCAAATGTTGCATGTTATGAATGCAGAATGAGAGGCGGGGGGCCAGTCCTATTGCCCAAACACTGCACTCGGCTGAAAAGCGAGAGAAAAGCACTGGGTGCTGCTTTGCATAGCAATGACTAGAGCCTTAATAAGCTTTACAGATTAAATACATGCAGTCTATACAAGATGCAAAGAGATACTCTTAACACATTTATATGTGCTCATTTCACTATTATGGCATTCGAGAGAATCAAGGTCTTTCATATTCTTTTTTTTCCCTCCCTCCCTCTCTTCCTTACTCTCTCCCACACAGTGTTTTTCAGTCAGATACTTTTATAGAATGTGCTGTTTATTGTATTATAAGTCGTGGGGAAGCGACTGATCTGCAACATTTATTAAGGATTTGTCCATTAGAAATCTTTTGCTGTCTTTGTGAGTGGCAAAGTAAAATCACTTTGTGGTTGAGTGGGGATGAAAGGAATAATGCACGAAGGAGTGAGTCTTAATAAGCAGCTGCACTCCATGTAAAGACCACTTGTTCCCCTTTGTATGTGAGTGCATGCCACTGCTTCCTCTCGTGCAAAGCATCATTGTGCTCCTTTCTACTGTAGGCATTTCAGATACCACTCCTTTCTTATTTTTATTTTGGGTTTTTTAATACCTTTTTATTTCCCCCCTGTTTTTGATCCTAAAAAATTCTTCAACACATGTGCACAGACACACACACACACACACACACACACACAAAACAAAATCCTCCAGCCATCAGCCGGTGTGATGATTGTTGTGCCTAGTGCCTGCTTGACAAAAACCTTGACTCAACAATTAGTGGTGTACAGCTTTGCCTTGGACAACAGGATGTGCTCAAGCATTCGACCTCAAATCACTCAAAGTGTCAAAATCAGAAGCTCTCTCTCTCTCTCGTGGGGAGGCAATGTGTGTGGATCTCTGACAGTTCACTGGGAGGAGGGATGGAGGGGTGAGAGGTACATGAGCTGTGAGAAAGGAGTGGAGGGGAGGGGACGTAGAAGGAGAGAGAAGGAGATAGAGGGAGACAGAGAAACAGTACATGGACAAAGAGAGAGTGAAAGATTATTTCACACAGAGTATTCCTGTTCTAAAAAAATCCATCAGAGAATAAAGGAAAACACATGTAAGCAGTTCAGTTGACATTATAATATATAGCAGTTTCTAATACAGACACTTTTGGCAGTAGTTGCTCCATCAGGCACGTGGCAGCATTGAATGTGTACCTCTCTGATTATTTGGTTTGGATAATTTATCCTCTTAAAACAGCTAATAACCTTGGTACTGAGTGTTTCCTTTTTTGTTTTTTGCCTGTCAAGTAAATTAGTTGATCTTCTCCTTCAGGACCAGAGAATAAAACCAGGCTCAAACTGGTCGAACAAGGCAGTGTCTATAGAGGAAGGCAGCATTTAGAGGCTCCAGCCAGAGGAGGTCACTGTCCTACACTGGCTGTCTGAAATCAGTAAAGAACACCTGATTGCCCTATAAAAACATTAAAGTTGGCTTTCAGACATTTTATGTGTGTTATTTTCATTTTTAATTTAATTTAGCCTTAGGATTTATTTACAGGTCAGTGCAAAGCCTACATAGCAAAACCAATCCAAACATCACTTTCCTCAAATACATTTGTTCTGATTGCTGTAAGCTGTTACAAGGCTGACAGAAGCAAAAAAAAAAAAAAAAAGGCAAAAGATGGATAAAATGTTAAAGATTTGACATCTATGGCAGTTTATTAGGCTGTAGTTTATGGTGATGTTTTGTTGGATTGCTTGATCATATTATTTTTGTATGTGTTTTCTCCACATTCTTTAGATACTCTAGATACCCTCACACAGGTTAGGATGTACAAAAAAAATGTAACATGAGCTGAATGATTTGTCCTTAAGCCATCCCTTGCACTGGCTGTCTCCACTAGACTGCCACCGGTCAGGGGGAGAGCAGGCTGTGTTGAAATCATTGGCCCAGTGCCTCTTCCTCTGAGTTGCAGTACTTACTCATTGCCAGCAGAGAGCACTCACATGTTAGAGAGTGCCCACTCACAGTGCACTCACAGTTGCCTCTCACTGTTTGCCCCCACTGAGGGCTATATCCTGCTACCATTCAGGCCCTGTAGAGTACATCTAAACGGAGCCTAAACAATGTTTCTGTGGGGTCATAGCTGGGATGGGAGTAGGAGTTGATGGGAATGATGAGGTGATGGGTCTCCCTTTACCTTTAGACAAGCACTGCTGCGCAAAAGTGCTATTGTGCTATTAGCATTTGTGTGTGGGTGGCAGGAGCTTAAAAAAAGCCAGAGTAAATAAAAGCAGTTTTCAAGCTATCGGTGTGTGCAAGCCAGTATTAAATGCTTGGTAAGCATTTCCTCACATTCCCTACTGTGACTATAGGATTATAAGTGAAATCTGTCTTCAGTGACTCAAAGAAACATATCCTAGTTTTACACAGACAGTTACCTTAACCTGCAGTTTGAGAGGACATTGTGTTCTGTACGAAGACACTTTTGTCCATGTGCTATTGGATATTTTTGCCAATAAATAACTACAACATAGTCCAGATGTTTGATTGCAGCCTTTGTATTTTTCCTAATTTCTGTGCTGCTTTAACTGTAGTCCATGAAAATATTTGGTACAGTATGTTGGTTTAAGCTGCATGCTTTTTTTTTTTTTTTTAAAGCACAGTCTAATACAGTAATCTCATCTGACCACACTTGTGTTTGGCAGAAATTTGCAGCAGTAGAGATACCTAAAGATGTAAAACTCAATAAAACAGTGTCAGGATCTCAGGGACAAACAAAGCAAAATATATATAAAGAACAAAACTGAAACGTGCTGCCGTGACCCTGAGAATAGTCCCAAAATGACTTAAATAACAGTACTGTGGATTTCAGTAAGCTGAGTAATTGCTCTGGGTTGCCACTTTTTCACTATTCTACACCAGTGGGACCTATATTATCCTTTTGTGTGTACATTGTTCCTGAGATATATAGTGACTGTCCCTGATTTCATCAGCTTAATTTCTTTTTGCCCATTGTGTATCACTGCATGCAGCACATCTTTATCTTTATTTTTAAAACCTGATTGAAAACATGTAACAAAAACCCTGATTTGAAACTGATTTCAAAAATATCTAAATACAGGAGCATTACTAAAATATATTTCCGAGGTCCAGTTGTGCAATGTGTATAAAACTCATTATACAATTTTAAAGGTCGTTGTGGATTCAACTATGCAGCAGGCGCAAAAACTGTTAAAACATGAGATAAACAACAATATGAAACAATTGCAAAGGCCAGAGAATGAGATTGAGTGAGGCATTGGAAAAAAAGGGGACATTACAATAGCTGTAATTTGCATCATTTTACACATTACATTCACCTCTGTCTACCAGAGCTTGTAAAACACTGGCCAGCCCAGTCTTACATATTCAGATCATTGCCTCAATTAAGGGAAACTCAGCAGAAGATGAACTGGCATAATGTTTATGGAAACGGAATATTAGATTGGTGGGGTCAGATCCAGACTGGGCTCTCTATGGTAATAGCCCTGTCTTGAAATCAGTCCTGTCCCTCACTGAAGTGGAACAGCTGATAGACCATTGCCATCCCGGGGGAAGTTCGAGAAAAGAAAAGCCCAATTTACTGCCCGTAACAGCTATTATTGTGGCAAAGGAGAGGAAGTAATCGTATAGATTATTGCTGTATTTTTGCTGCTGCAGGGGCTGGTTAAGATCTGTTGCCTAACAGTTGTAAATGGATGCACTAGTCCTTGTGATTTAGTTGTGCTCCAGCGTTTGTACTTTATCTCTTATTCATTTTAAAAACTGAATGTGGATAGCATGTAGCATATCCTTTATGTATATATTTATGTATATATTCCTCTCCATAGTATCCACTGTTAGCCTGTCCCATAAACTGTCATTATATTTTGAATTTTGTACTATAGCCTTGACAGAAAAAAAAATCATTGTCATCTCTGAACATATAAAACAAGTTTTTACATGTTAAGTGTATATTAAAGCACTAAACATCCAAAGATACACGTCTATGGATGGTACATTTATAGAAACTAGTGAAACGGGTCACATTTTATGTTCCTAACCATAACATAGTCTCCGGAGATATTACAAGCCATTTACCAAAATTTTGGACTCAAAATAGGCTCCACAGAAAGATATTTACTGTCTGCATTTCCCCCTATTCACCAGGATATGTGTTTTTCACAAGATTTGATACACATTTTTGGCAAATAATAACCTGAGGTTCAATGTGCTGCCTGAACAGATGCAAGAATCATCAAAACGTCCTGTAGGAAGTCCTATCAGCATATGAATATAAAGGTTATAAAGGTCATATTCTAATGATTACACTGGCTCTATGGTATATTGCTCATAGCACAAAGCAATCTGCTCACAGTTTGGAATGGGAGATGCACCTTTTTTCTCTCATTCTGCCTTGAGTGGTGCAAAGCAGCAATACATAGTTTAGAAGATAGCATTTGGAACGCAGCCAGAGTAATTTGGTCCTTATCCTCAATGTACAGTCACATGTGCCAAGACTTAGCTGAGAGACAGACGAGGAGATGAGGGTGATTGAGAGGATGACAATCAGAGAGGTCACGGGTTTGACTTTATGCAGAGGGAGCAACACACCACGCGACTGTTTTTTGCTTGAGCTCATCTGCTTAGAACTGTGCATCTTTTTTCTTTCGAAGAATAGCATCAGCGCAGCCCCGATATAGAAGGTCCAAACAAATAAGCCATATGGATATGTATGCTAACCTGGGAGATGATGAGGATATATTGTGGGGTTTTGAATAGGCTCTGTGATGATGTAAATTAAAGAGGAGGCCTTTAAAAGTGGAATGGGGGCCTTATTGCATATGCATTGAGGTAGATCAAAGCCTTTTCGGAGGGCACACATTTACATAGCGATATCACCAGAGCTATGGGAACCTGGCAACCCTGTCTTTGGACCGTTTTTGAATAAAGACAGCCTTGTGGAAGTCCTTTGGCACAATTAGAACAGGAGTCAAGGAAGTTCCCTCTGCTGTACTGTCTGAGCTTAGCCAGTAAATCCACCCCCCCTTCCCCCTTCCGGAGTGAAACGGGTGTCTTCACAGGGTTTTCCATGAATCCATTTTTGCCATAGAGTTGTAGTATATTACTTGTTTGACTGTTTTTGTGTGCCCTGCAGAAACTGGTGAATGATTTCCAAATTAGTTTAATTCAAATGCAGCATTTGATTTCAAAACCATGTAAAACGATGAGCTGCCTTTTCCCTTTTTAGCTATTTTTTCTTTAAAGTAGTGGGTGCGAAAACCAAACGTAGTAACTTTACAGGGCTATTAATTGTCTCTGTGTTTCCAGGAGAGAGAAGACTAACTCAAAGGCTCATTCTGCTATACAGTCAAAAGGTGAGTATAGACAAAGTCATTTGAATTGCGTGTTAAGATGCTGTCAAAAAAAAAAGGTTAATTACACCAAACAGATCACCATAGAGAGGGTTCAGGTGTTAACAAGAATGAAGTTATTGTAAATTTTGGGCTTCACATCACCTATTTGATGAAATTTCAAATGCAGCTATGCCTTTTGAGAATGTGTAAATGGGAAAAAAAAATGACCTTGAAGCCAAATCCTGAAAGCTTAGATTTATGTTGTCAGCAACCACTACCTAATCCTCTGATAAATACCGAAAATAATCTGTGTTCTTACTGATCAAACCTCAAACAAAAGCCCAAGGATGTTTTGGGGAGTTTATGAACTGCCATACATAATACCCTGAAAGAGCATTGTTGATGAACAGCCAGGTATGTGCCCTTGTTATGAAGGTATATATATATATATATATATATATATATATATATAGGGAGAGGGAGAGAGAGAGAGAGATAGATAGATAGATAGACATATACTGTATATATACCTTGTATCCAGATAAATGCGAATTGCAGATCCCGCTGAGATTTGACAGTTGGCAGCTGGTATCTGAATGCATCTCAATTCTTCCTAAGTAGCAGTACACTCAACATGTAAGTGAACATACATATCACTTCCATTTCTTCAGACCTTAGCTGCTGCTCATGGAAAAAAGAAATGAAGAATACAGACATCTGAATGTTTACTTGGGCAGTCACTCAAGGTACAATTTCTTGCTATGAGTGAAGAAGACCTGGACTTAACACGTATTTGACTATATAAAAGGTAGACTGTTAAGGTTTTCATTGTGAAATCAAACTCAAGGTAAGCTTTAGCTTTAGGGTATTCAAATACTGGAATGCTTATGAGGACAATATAGAATTGGCAAGATAAAGAAATTATATAGAAGATGTAAAAGGTTACACTTCATTTGAAGCATGGAGGGGTAAACATTGTGCTGTGCTAATGCAATCTTTTTTTTCCCTGTGTGCCTTTTTTTATAGCTTTCTGGGGGGAATCAGATGACAGCAACTCAGAGATTGAAGCAGCCTTACGTCCTCAACCCTTCAACACAAACCACGATGACACTGATGACTTCTATGACTGATATTTCCCCCAGAGATATTTTTTTTTAAATACACTACATTATATCGCTGCAAAATTTTAGGCAGTGTGGCTCACGGTAATTCACCCCCTGACCATTATTTTAGTGGTCTGCATTGTAAATCATATGCACACTGTATCATAAAAACAAATAAAGTTGACAGCTCTCACGCTGAGTAAAGTATGTGAAGAGTTGTCCAACACTCTGATGTTAACCCTGCTTCAGTCTCTTTATCTGAACAACTCTCCCAGCTCATAATAACAGCTCGAAATAGATTAAACTGATCTTTTAAAGCGATTTGTTTGCACTAGGCTGAAAATCATGCATTTTGAATGCCGCAAGCATCTCCGAGTGCTCTACCTCCAGCATGCTCGAGTGTAGTGATGTGAATCACCTGTGAAATGACAAAGCACAATGGCCACTCTGCACGCTGCTGCGCGACCTGTGAACCTGCTGAAGAGGCCCATCTCCCAGGGCACAAAGTGTTACAGCGCTAACAAACTCAGAATATTTAGTCCCTCCGACAAATGCTCTGCTCATATTTTCACAGCTGCTTCTTCAATAATTGTGCTCATATTAAAGAAACACAAAGATACATGCCCAAATTCCTCTGTATTATTGTGCAAATGAGTCACGAGTGGCAGAATTGTTGCTGAAACCACAGAATCGAGTTTTCTGCAATTGATCATTTTGCAGAACGTTCTGTATCTATTAATAACTCAGAGCTTCTGTGTGGGAGGTTACATTCCCAAGTTTACATTTATAGTTCATTATGTGTGTAGTGTAAATTTCCAAAACTGCCATTCTGGGATGTGGTAAAAGCCCCTGGCATTCAGTGTCAGCAGGATTCCATTAGTCAGCTTTAGGTGACTTTACATGCCTGAACCTTTTAAAGTAGGACTCCACATTCATTACCAATAATGGCTTCAGACAGCCCTGACCCACCACAGAAAAGGGACTGTGGCAGAATAATTTGGAGTTTGCTAAAAGGCTCCCTAACATAATATCCATGTTAAGGAGCATGTCAACAGATACTTGTGTGCGACAGATAGCTCACGGTGGAAGTGGAGTCATATTGTACTAATGTGTACTAACACAATAACATTTTTAAAAGGAACTTTTCTGATTCCATGCCAGAGAGACGATGGTCATGATGATATTCAGCTCATTCTTTTTTAGAGTGTGTGTAGTCAGACTGTCACAGGAGCATGTGTAAGGCTTTATTTGGCAGTTAAGGGGTATTATCCACATAGTGACTGACTCAATTATAGTATCGCTTTGCCACATTACTTGATCTGTCGTGTTCAGGTTGACATTAGCCATTAGCTCCGCTCTTACAGCAGTGGTTTAGTGAAGATGACCCATGTTTATGTTGACGGACAGATAATGTCTACAGGTATAGATGAAGAATGCTGGAAATTTTTTTTTTTTTCATGATGGCCCCAGAGGACCACTTGTGATTTCAGTGGAGAAGAGCATTTTCTCTTTTAATTTTGCTCCATTCTGATTATACTAAAAATAATTAATAGGTCCAAATAACGAGTGCTTTTCTTAATAATAGCAAATGTTGATACTGGTGACACCGAGGGAAATTGGAATGGGTTGAAAAAAAATGTGTCGGTGCGGACTCTTTAACAGTTTCTTGTGCGTTTCTATAAAATGAGAAACTCAAGGCTTTGTCTCTTTATCAGATGTGAAGGTATCACAAATCTAGACTCAGCTGGCCCTGATCACAATAATAACATGTTAGCAAAGGTGTAATATTAAAATTATTCCCGCTGGTTCGACGTGAGACCAAAGGGCAAAGAGATTGCTTGACTGCAAACACATTTCCTTTTCAGATGAAGATAAAACGTACAATTTCTTATGGCAGGCAAACCAAAACAGAACATCCGTGCATCAATGCCAGACATTTGAACATCAATGTCAGACTTACAGAAGTTTTCGATTCAGCTTTCCTTGAGGAACTTTTTCTAATTGTGACTGTCAGATTTACTGTATATTAGCAACCACACACTCTGAGAGAAAACTTTTTCTAAATCTTTGGCTTGAAAATTGAATCAGTGGCTTTTTAGATGGAAGTTTTGGATGTGTATTAGCTCATTGCTGAAGCAGTGTGTCTAGCTTTTAACAGACTGTTTATGTTCTGTAACTCATTTAGCATTGAGTAACAGTTGAAAGATGCATTTTAACAAAATAAGTCAGCACAACAATAACATGCAGAACAACCATGTGTGCTGGCAAACGTGTGAATACGTCTCATGTTTTCACTGAATGCTATGACTCACTCTTTATGTGCCCATAGAGCTCTACATGTGTAACAGAGGTCAAGGTCTGACTCTATGCTGTTTTGCTTAGATGCAGAGACACAATGCACAATGTCTGTGAACCTGTTGGTGTGTGTGACAACATATTTCAGTACTGATATAACAGTACTGAAACTCACTCACAAAAACATCTACCACACAGCAATGAGATAAGATTGCAAGATAGTAAATAGTGGTATTTGGCTTTCCAGTATATTCAGCACAAAAGAAAAAGCTGAACTGAGCCTAAACATCTTAAACATCTTTTTTTTTCAATTTCCTTAATTTTTTAAAATTTAATATTGTAGCAGACTTGTGACTTCACCTGTTTCCATTATTCAAAACACAGCTCATCTTGAGGTTGCATTATGGTTGAACAATGTTGAAAGAAACCCTTGCTCTGTGATTCTGGTGCACTCACATAGCTCAGACGATTAGTTGATTAATTGATGAGTTGAGTGACAGAAAATTTATCTGCGGCAATTTTGATAATCAGTCATTTGAGTAATTTTTGAATTTTGTAGAAATGGTGACAAATCATAGGTTCCAGCCTCTCAGATGTGAATATTTTCAGGATTTCTTGGTCTTTTATGTTAATAAATTGAGCATCTTTTGGGTTTGGACTGGTGTTGGGAGAGGACATTTGAACATGGGCTCTGGGAAACTGTTAAGTTTGGTTAAGGGACGTTCACAAACATAATCTGTAGATAAATCAGTGATGAAACTATTCGTTTGTTTACAGCAACATCGTAGATCTCTCATAGAGCTCTGCAATACATACAGTATAGTATATTGTAGTATGTATGTATATTGTCTCATCCAAGTATTGCCTGTTATTCAGAAGTATGGCCCCTTTGTGTTGTACATAAAAAGTTGGGTTCAGGAACAAAGATTTAAGACCAGACAATTACATCATAATACACAAAATACCACAAATATATTTTAGAACAAGAGGTCGCAGCAACCACAGTTTTTTTTTTCCTGAAGTATAGATGCCTGTTCCTTTGGCATGCTATTAAGTGTCGAGTTTAAACCCATTCATGTTCAGTCCCCATCAGTTCAGCCTTTTTTTTTTCCCTTCCATGAGTGTCTGGAAAGTTGAGAGGGGGGTCTTGCTCCCTCACAAGCCAGACTGACCTGCTTTTTGTCCAGACATCTCCCAGTAAGAAGGGTCAGTGTTCTCTCATTGGTGTCTTCCATTTGAGTCTCATGCATGTGTCTAAATTGTTCATGCGAGACACTTGTGGTGCTAGTAAGAGATATTGTGGATTTATTCCCTGTATAACAGTAGATTTCATGTGTATCATGTATGAACATCATCTGTTTGTGACATTAGTTTACTTTTGAGAAGTGTGTCAGTCCTCTCTGTGTGCTTTTAAAGCGACTATATGGTTTTTTAGATTTCTGTTGAAATAAGGATTTGATGTTAGCAGTAAGTGGATGGACATGTAAATGAAGGCAAGTGGCAAAGTTAAACACATTCACCAGTCAGTTCTATGGCTTTGCTCTCATATGTTTGTGTAATATATTCCCGCTTGCTGGACAAACTGAGGCTCTCGAGGGTGCGCCTTCCATTCTCCCCTTCCCTACTTTTATTTTTGTCAGTGAATAATCATTTAAAGCAAGGTCATTTTGATCTTCTGCCTCAATAGGCCTCAATTAAATATTCATTCATTCTGATGTGGCCTCTTCAGCAGCTTCTTTGGTATGTGTGTTAAAGAGACAAAAGGCTGTGCTTTTGATTACACAAGCTTGGGCTTTTTCAAAGAGATCAGGCACCATTATATAGAGTTAAACAATCTTTTCCACCAATCAACAGAGTTGTTGGTAAAATGTTTACTTTGGCCAGGATTGGTGATTTTGTCCTTGAATGTTGAAACAAAAACAATTTATTCAGTTTGCAAAGCTTAATCGAGCTGCGTCTCCAAGGCTCCCGTTTCATGTTTCATGCTGCACCGCTACATCTTGAATTTCAGTGATTTATCTGCTGCTGCGCCCCATTTAGTTTCCATTAACAAGAATGTAACCTGCATTTATTTAATCTAATATTTTAACATTAAAGTACATGAATGTACAGCAAGATAAAACTCTAAATAACTGGCTGTGTGCATGAGAATTCCTGGCCTTTAACTCTAGAGCCACCAGCAGGTCAAAGTTTCCACTTTGTCCAGTTCTTAAGTTCTTGATTAGCTCCAAAGCTAATTACTGAATTCCACCAGCCACAGCCTCAACCTGACTGTCTGAGATTTCCTATAACTGCCACTGTTTAGAGGATAAACCCTTGTTCATGTCCCTTACACAGGGGCACCCTCAAACCAAAGTTTACACTTTTCTTTTACCCAACTCTTAAGAACAGGCCCTCTTCACAGCTGACATTTTAAGTTACTGTAGCATGAAGATCACAAGTGTTATTAGTGTTACTCTTTTCTACTCAAGTATCACATCAGGTTAGCATTCACTAGCGAAAGGAGGGAAAGATTTGTACACAGCCCAGGACCCTGAATCGGAACAAACTAAATGGAACTGGGCCTGCTTTGATTTTATTATTTACACCTCTGCTTTTCCTATGGTGACATGTCAATGTGACTTCAGTGAAAAACTCTTATCTGTTCTGTTGTAATTAGCATTACAGCCTCTCTAGGGCTATAGACCTTTAGTTCTTTTATTGAAAAGAATACATTGCGAAAATTACTTTTAAATCTGATTTGTTAATTATTTACCGAACACTGAATTTGATGAAATATTGGCAACAAAGAACACCAAAATATTTGCAAGAGATGAAACTACTCTCTTAACTAACTACTCTTGTTATGATGGTTTTAGGGGGGGTGGTGGGGGGGGGGGGGGGGGGGGGGGGGGGGGGGGGGGGGGGGGGGGGGGGGGGGGGGGAG
>JBBMJY010000009.1:15354388-15375499 GCA_037833715.1 Toxotes lorentzi | reverse complement strand
GGAAGAGAGGAAACGACTCTCTTAACTAACTACTCTTGTGAGAAGACTTCGAACCCCCCCCCCCCCCCCCCCCACTCTGTAATAAATAACTTCTAGTTGCTTTCTATACTTTCTAATGTGGTAGTCATTGTATACTAATTTAGTAAGTTATGATCGTAGTCTGGATACTGCAGCCATCCTGTTACATCACACTAGAGACCCTTGTTTTATCTTAATACTGCAGGGGTTCTGCACTTGTTGAGGCAAAATCTCCCCGAAGTAACTGAAAACTGTTTTGAGCGTCTATATTCAGATTTAGTTTAGATTTACTGTGATAGTAAATTATTTTTGATCCAGCCAGCAAAAAGAGACAAGGACTGTGCTCACTGAAAAATGAACATGTTGGACAAATGTCAAATAAACAAAAAGGAGAGAAATGTCAGTATTACTAAAAAAAAAAAAAGTAATGTGTCTGTTTGTTCTGACTAGTTGTATAAAA
This sequence comes from Toxotes lorentzi, assembly GCA_037833715.1. Classification (NCBI taxonomy): domain Eukaryota; kingdom Metazoa; phylum Chordata; class Actinopteri; family Toxotidae; genus Toxotes; species Toxotes lorentzi. Next base: position 15,375,021 of record JBBMJY010000009.1, on the reverse strand, counting down.
TTTGTTTCCCCTCTTTGAACAAGTGTGAGTGCTTTGATAAGTCTTATTATTCCTTTTCACTATATGGAACATATCTCCAGCCCTGCCATTACATTTATCACTTGATTCAGCAAGTATCTGAAAGCGCAGTGGGTGAACAATAGGTCCAAGGATGATTTGCACATGAATGATGTCTGTGAATGAGAGTGGGTTACAGAGGAAGGCTGTCTCTCCATAGTCGGGGCAGGAAGGTTTGCTCCCCTCTGCCCCCACTCCAAAGACCAGGTGAGATTCTCCGACACAAAGGGCCAAGTGAAAATCTGTTCAGCATGGACACCTAAAACCCTTATTATGGTGATGCGTGAGGGAGGATTTCATTGGACATATATAAAAGCAATGAGTTGCTCCCATCTACAGCTGGATACCATGTCTTCATGGATTGCTGCTACATGTCCATATGGCTTTGATCTTTTGATTACAGATTACAAGACTATATTATTGCCATATAACATTGTACAATATTTACCAGAGTCTCAATTTCTGTGTGGAACCAAGATCAAGCTCACAGAGTCTCTGTGCTAAGGCTGTTCACATTAGGTTGTGTATTCACTTCCTGAATCTTTCATGCTGTGCAAAACAAAGCATCTAATTGTCCAAACTTCCTCCGAAACAAGCACTGCATTTTTAACTTTGTTAGAATATGAAGTGTAATAAGATGACAAGATAAGAATCAGGGATAAATCAGCCTTTGAACTGTAATTACACATAATAAGTATGTTGACAGCGAAAATGTGTCCCCTATAATTCAAAATATGACAATTTTCACATTTTCCAGTGCTCGCTCAACCTCGCTGCTCTTTGTTTTAATTGGCTTATTTAAGTTGACACTGTTCAATTACATACCTGATTTATTGTATGCTATCATAAAATGCACGGCCCAAACCCGAGATAATATAAAATATTATAAACTGCTATGGAAGATGTAACCTTACTCAGTCTTTTGCTTAAGTAAAAATAACAATACCATGGTCATTCAAGTCATGTGAACAGTGAGGAGTTAACTGTAAAATACAGCCACAGTGTTACAGTGTTCACTGTGCAAGACCCAGTCAGTTTGACAGAAAAGGTGCTGTAAGGTGCACAGTACTTATACCTGTTTTTACCTGTCTCAGTCTGTGGGTCATTAGCCGCTCCAGCATCTATGTAGCTATAAACAATAAGCTATTACAAATGAGGGAAGGGAAGGTATTACAAAGCTGACTTGTAAAAGCCTTATCTTCTTACCTATTGTATCACTGGCTGCTAAAATGCTGCCTAGAGGAAGGCAGATATTATTTAGAGCCTGAATCTTCAAAACAGCCAATCAGAGAAAAATTACCAGCGAATACCACCGCCATTAGTATCAGTTTTTCCCCTTAACAAAACATTTTTATTGAAAACATATTTGTATTTTCAGTTGAGTGCCTCAGTTATTTCAGGCTGAAACTCTTTGGACATCAAAACAATCCAAGTATTTAGGTCAAACAAAATCGATTATCTCCAACTTGTTACCGCTAGATGCCACTTGTTAAAAGCAGCTGCAGCACTACATGAATTTAGTCCTTACTTTGAGGTTTGTCCAATGACCACTGCACATACAAAGACCCCAGCACACCTGCCCACCACCCTCAGTGTGACCAGATAATCCCACCAGAATTGGTCTGTTGGCTACCCGCATTGTTAAAAATTTCGGCTTGTGTATAACCTCATATGTGACAAAGCAAATGTCATGTTGGGCTGTAATTATATTATTTTGTCCTATTTATTTTATATTTTTTACTGTGAAAAGTGAGTGAAATTATTTTCAGTTCTCTCAGTGAGGTATTATTACAGTAAAACATTTAATTCATAAAAAAAAAAAAGGTCAGAAAGAACACATATTTAAAACACATGATTTACAAATCAGAACACTGGTTTCTCAGATATTCCCAGGTACTGGTGCATTATCTTAGGTTTCAAAAGCATGGTTCTCACCTGCCCGAATGAAACAAACTAAAAGAGAAAGAGTTCAAGAGTCGGAACATGGCTGGCGTGAACATAACCAGTGTGTCCCAGTTTTATTTCTTGCGTCAAGTCCATTTCTGTGATCCTCAGACTGAACCATAATGAAGAGACCCAAACTGGAGCTGTGGTCATAGAGCTCCAAATCTAGATTGCCAGATTCCTGCTCGAGATGCTTCAAATCACATTATAATTAACCGCATTTAGGATGGAGAGCAGAGAGTCCCTGCTTAGAGCTATTCCCATGATTCTCCCTCTCACTCCTTCTCTCCCTCACACACATCTTCCTCTGTCACTCTCCTCCTCCAGCTCTTGCTGTCCCTATTTTCAGTTGGGGTAATTAATATGGAAAGATGGAAAGGCATCATATTCTACAAATTCCTATGAGATTGGCTTGCAAAAGCTGTTAAAGCCAAGTAGGCAAATTAGTATTCATGCAGGTTTTCCTGTTGCAAGTCATTTTTCCCTGTGGGACCAAGTAGTAGATTGGGTAGACAGGCTTCGCTCATCCTTGATTATGTGAGCAGAATGCCACCACAGAGCCAAAGCCCAGCTAGGAAAAAAAAAAAAAAAAAAAAAAAAACAACCCCACATTCCTTAGACAGTAAATCAATTTCTGTGACCTGCTAAATGTAATTGACTACACTCTAATTCTTTAACCCTGTGTATGAGGGAGAAAACACATCCTGAGGTAGAATGATTACCAGCTATTATACAAATCCATGGTTTCTGTATCAGTTAATAACCATTTACAGGAAAATTATACATACACCATGATTCAGTGCAATAAACAATTGCTTTAATGCACTAGTCATGTCTTTGTTTAGTCAATCAACTGGATCTCAGAAAACCACCCATTATTCAAAATGGGAAAATGGCTTGGTAAAGAGTTTTTTTTTTTTTTTGCTTTTAGATGCATGGAAATTTGTATGTAAATTGAGATGTTAACATTTCAGCTTGTGCTGAATACTGGATATGGCCTTTAATGTTATGGTTCATACACCATAGGATTCACTGAGAACATTTGATGCTGTTACACTACATAAAATGTTTTGGTGATTATGGAGCCACATTACTGTAGCTTCAGAGTTTTTGCACAGCATAAAAAAAGGTTATAAATATTCGATTATGTCAAATAATCATACAATAAATGTGTTTAAAGATGGATTATGCACCATTTTGTTGTTATTTATTGTCAGAGAAACTTGCAGTTCATATTCCTGTGCATTCAGTGTTAGTACAGTATCATGATGCAAGATTTTTACACTTACAAACACAACATTGTATATAATTTCATGTCTATGCTCTCCAGTCTTACTTTGTTGTTTTCCCAGTCTTTGAAACACAAGTTCATTCGACAGTACATGTACCATTGGCCTCATCTTGACCAGTTGTCAGCGGGCCCAGGACATGGGCTCTGACTTTGCCCAGATTAATTAGCAGTCCGTCCTCTTCAGTCCGTTCCCCTATTCCTATTAGACCCAGCTCAGCAATCTGGTGGAAGGTAATTTGGTGCTCCATGCACACAGGGCGCAGCATTGACACCTTATGCTTCGTGATTGAAGGCAATCTCCTGGGGACAGCGCTAAATTTATTCATGGTGCGCTCTCCCACAGCCACTAGAGACGTGTCTGTGCCCGCCTGCCACACATCCACAGATTTCCTGCTCTGCATCTTTCCCCCGAATGCACAAATAATACTAAATGATCTGAGGGAGTTGTTGCAGTATCTTATATTCCTACCCATGCGGGGACCCGGTGATCTTGGGGTGACTGAGTTGCCTGTACTCCACGAATCCATCTCTGAAATGAAGACAATGCATACTGTCAGGCTGGTGAATGTTATTGCATTCGCGAATCTTCACCCTCACAACCCCTTGCATTCTCCCTTTCACTCAAGGGAATACACATGTTAGCAAACTTACGCGCACACACGTCTGTGCTCTATGCAGCTGGGTCACAGGAAGTGGCATTAATGTAATTCCTTGTTGATGGCTGAAATCTGTTGGTAATAGAGATGTTAGCAAAGGTGATCAAAGCAGATTAGCCCAAGACACAGCAGGGGGATTGTTTGGGCTCCCTGTCATTAACACAAGGCTGTTATCTGGGAGTCGGCACGCTCACTAGTCCTCACTGGGGGAATACAGGGTCAGCCATTAGCATGGAGTAGAAATGCTAATGCTCAACTTGAATCAACAGACCCCTGACTGCCTACCACCATTTATTTAGTGCTGAGGTTTCAAAGCTGTTATTAGCCTGCCACGCAAACAGGTGAACTGTGGCTCTGCTAAGCTTTGTGGGTAGTTTCCTCCAGACAGACAAGGTCACTTGCAACATAACCAAGGAACGGCCTTCTGTCACGAGGCACATATAAAATAGGTGCGAGGCTGAAGCACTGCATGTGCAGCCTGGCTTTTCATGTGACACATTTTAACCTCAGGCATCACAAATGTTACTATCTGTGAGTGAGACACACAGGTAAAAATGCAGATCACATCATCACAGTAGTGCACAGAGAGCTTTATACATCCCCTCGGCTCTCACAGTGATAAAAGGAAGTATGAGCCCAGGAACACACATATGAGAGCGATCACTCCTGAGGCTGCAAACTTGTTTGGAGTTATTGTATCATCAGAGCAGAAGAGGCAAACAAGTGCCCTCAAGAACTTGCATTGCTTGAGTGGAAAGAGGTATTTTGACAATTAGCCCTATGAATTTGGTTCCCTCGGCATCAAAACACAAGTGCCATCAATATTTGTTACACAATACACACACATGCTCTTCCCAGCCTGAGGCTATTTCCTTTAGTAAGTGACAGCACTGCATCAGAGCGGAAATGTAACAGACCTGAACACTGGCTATGAGTATATGTAGGTATGGAGGGAAGAGTATGGTATCATTCAGCTGAAAGTGTTTGTGCAGATTTACTGGTACTCATTACATGGTCTGTGTAACAGGTGACCATTATACCAGAAGCCCTATATTTAGAGTAAAAGCTGATTTTTACCAGCAAGGGTGGAATTTGGACAGCCTTAAAGATAGTATGTGAAATCGAAACATTATAGTTACAATTTAGAGAACGCAAACTGGAAAATAAAAATTAGAGGAAAGAAAATATTCTTTATAAATTTACACAGGCACATTGTTGACAGGTGGGGTTTCCTAAGTGGGCACCCTGCAACCTCAATATTTCGTTGACTGGCCCACTTCTTCTCAATGGTGGAACAGTGGATTATTTCTATCAAAAACACAAGCCAAACCTACATAAATGTTAAACGTTAAATGTTTATAAATCTTTATGGTATTTTCCATTCTAACTGGACTGGCAATATCAGCTTCAAAGAGCTATTCAGCTGATGCTTAGATCTCCAGGTTGAGGGATTGATTTTGAAACATCTTTTGTGCCAACATCTAAATGAAGACTCAAGCAAAATTTGTTTGGTCAGGCACAGGAAAATAAGAGCAGCTCTTTGTATACAAAAGCTGATATGAACACAGCAATGTATGCCATTCAGGTAGTTCTCTTTTCAAACCCTCCGCACTCTGCGAAGGAAGGCCAAGCAGTAGGCCTATTCATTAGTCCCCTGCTTTGTTATGGGGCTTGCTCAGTACTGGATGGGGATAATGCCCTTCAAAAAATTATTTTCCATGAGCAAACATGTGTCTCTTATGTTTAGTTCATCAGTCAGTAGGAAAACAAGTAGCCCAGATTCCAGTGATTCACTATTCACAGTTCCTTGACTAAACACCACAGAAACAAACTTTAAGCTGTTGACTTGCAGCAGCAGTTGTACAGTATATATTTACGTATATATTTACTGCTTTTATAATTATTTAAACTGGTGTTTTGTTTCTTCATATACTGATGTACTGCATTTATGTTATAGAATTTACAGTATGAAGCCACTCATAAACACTTAATTCCTCATGGAAGTTTCCCTCAGGAGAAAATTATCTTAATCACAAGGTTTAATTAAGTATTACCCTCTGCAGCATTATTTTCACATGAAATGCTTTGAAGCTGTCCATGTGCAATGCTGCAGCACATTTCCTCCACTCAGGTGATAGTGTGCAGCAATTCACTCATCAGTCCTCAAACGTCATATACATCATGTTAAGAAGGACAATATGGATTTTCTGTCTTTGAAAATATGGTGTCACAGAGTCTTCTTCATCACCATGGAATTAGCGTGGAGGGAAGTCAGCATTAGGCAAGGCAGCTTGTGAATCTGCTGGATTTAACAAATTCAGCTTGAGGTACCTCCTCGTAAAAGGGAAATTCATTCTGTGCCTGTGAGGGGCATGTTACGTTAGTTATGTTTCCTTCAATTATTTTCATTTAGTCATGTGCTAATTGCCAGTTTTGGCCAAGTTACTTAAAAAATGTAATCAGTTACTCTTTACACATTTCTCAACTTTACTAATTACTAAGCTGCATAAGTAGTTAGTTACTGTACATTACTCGTTTCACTACTTTTGCTCCCCAGCACAGCTCTGTCAGAGGTGCCTCTAAACAACTTCAAAGCTTCATGTCACATCGACTGTAATTAACTTGTAGATATTGGAAAACAAGGCATCATCACTTAATAAGTAACTAGCTTATTTTGGACATATAGGCAAGAGCAAGTCCTTTCCTCACACAAAACCTCCAGCTCTGAAAACAAACCCCAGATGATTCCTGGGTTTCCATGTGATTACATTAGCTAGCCAGTCAAGAACACATCTTATAGATATATATATATATTAGTTTCAAGGATCTGTCCTCTGAGATCAAACCACCCCACCACTGTTTCAAAACCTGTGCCAGGGTAACATACCTGAGCATTGTGTCCACTCCTGGTAAGACAGCAAACAAGACAACCCCCAAACTGTAGATGTAACGGAGCATTACTATCTAAGGTAAGGTAGGCATTCTGGGCAAGTGTAATGTAATTACACTACTACTTGTTACTGAAAAAAAAAATAAATCCCATTACTGTAAAGTATTGCAATGCACTATGCATTGGCACTATGCTGGCCAGCACTGTTAATTACTGCTCTCCAAATCTGATTATGATTATGCTGATCTTAAATTCAACACTAAAAACCATGCCAGAAAGGCTAAGAAGAGTATTATCTGTCTGTATGCATGTTTACTGTGTGAAGGATAGACTACACAACATGAATGTGTTTTTAATCTGGGAAAAGCAAGCTGCCAGATTCACCAGTTCAGAGACGAAAAGGACTCACTATGAATTACACTGGTTGTACAGGGACAAAGTCACAAATTAGCAGTTGGACTAAAGTGGGTGCTTGATGAAAATGTTAACGGAGTGTGGATTATTACCAAAAGTGTTATTTGTAATGTTTTCCAATGAATTTTGGAAAAGCTCATACTTGAAACATGTAACAGGATTACACCATGTTGGCTGCTCTGTGAAGCATTGATTAGGAAAAGCACACTAACTGCTCACTGTAACAACGCTAGCGTGATGATGTTTGCAGTTATAATGTTTAACATGTTTAGCAAAGCAAAGTAGTTCAGTCTGTTAGCATGCTAACATTTGCAAATTTGAACTGAAAACAACAATTAGCTGAAGCTTGTGGTGATGTCATCAGGTGGCAAGGTACTTGATCATAAACCAATGTATTAAACAAATTAAAATTTTGACCCTGATGCTAGATGAGAAGTTTTAAGGGCTTTTGAGGGAACTAGAGATCATAGTACAGTTCATCATCCATCCAGTAGACTAGATGTCAAGACATAATTTACTCAAACCACCAATGGCAACCTCATGGTGGCACTGAAAGGTTAGGGTCACCACAGTCATTGGGATACATTGTTTGGGAACCAGGCATGTCTTTACCACATTTTGTGGAAATCCATCCAATAGTTGTTGAGGTACTTCAGTCTGGACCAATGTTTTGGACCAGCTGACCAACCAACTAACCACCCTAAGAGCCTCACTATAGCATAAACTGTAGAAAATGTTAAAGAAGGAAGCTGATGAGGGCAAAGTTATTTAGCAAGAAAAATGTTCACCTTGAGCTTTCAAAGACAGCCAAAAAAAAAAAAAAAAAAAAAAAAGGTAAAGATGTGGCTGATTTGCATTTAATTCTGTCATAGAATATCTGAGCAAGTTTAAGCCGACAGTTAAATGTAAGTACTTTCACCTGGCTGAATAAAGCTGCTGTCCCTTACTGCTGCTGCTCGATTTGACCCGGCAGATAGGAGCCCTCAGGCACTAATCACCATGTAATTTGTTGCATAAAAGCTGAGGATTAAAATATAAAGGCATGTGGGCTATTAAAATTATTAATGATTCCATCTTTGAAACGATAAATCACATTTAAAAGGGTATCTTAATGTGTAATTTCCCTCAACACTTTTTTCAAAACAGGTTATTAGATTTGTCCTTTGTTTCCCATGAAAGCCAACTTGTTAACCTTGTCAGCTTTGTCCAATGGTTCAAGTGAGCAATGCTAGAAATGTTGACTAGCAAATTTTTAGGGTAACTGAGGGAAAAATGTTTCATTCCAAAACAAAGCATCCACTTTTTGAAGTCAAAGTTATTTCTAAATTTATTGAATTTTATTAAAGTTATTACTACTTTCTGACCTGTTGCTTACATTTTCAAGGATGTAATTAAGTGTATCTTTAAATAATCAACAAGCAAATCAAGTTTTATGATTTTACTTTTGTCAAATGGATATATTGTATAGCATTTGGAGAGACACTTTTTCAGTGTAGAATTTTTGTGAGTCAGTGAATATTTCCAAAATAAACCACTTTTTTGCATAGTTCACAGTAGGTGAGGTTTTTGATCTTTTACTTTGATTTTTTTTTTTTTTTCTTTTCCAGTTTTTCTTCCAAAGTGATACCAGTCATGTAAACTGCTTGGGGGATGTATGAAGGCCATGCATGGTATGGCAGTGTGCATGTTTTTTTATCCTGTGGTACCCTACTTGCTGATGTGGCCTATGATAGAAGTTAAATAGTTATAAGTTATATGATAATTATATCATCAATTTTATAGTGGATGGAGGCAATGGGTCTCAGGAGCTACATACTTTTAGTCATATTCAGCAATAGCTTTGACTTCCTACCAGCTGTATCATAGCAGATGTAACATTTTTTTTTAAATGTGCACAACTGAAACTACATGTTTCTCAAATAATACATATCAACATTAGTAACATTCTTTACTTAATGTGGACACAGCCAACCTTGAGAATAAGCTTCTTTGAGAGTAAAAAATAAAAAGATATTTAATAACTTCTTGAACAAAGTGACAAAGAGAATAATAAAAAAAAGAATTCCAAACATGAAGGTATCTTTTTAAAAAATGGGACCGTAACCTGAAAAATGCAATCATTTTTATGATTTCTTTTAGTAATGAACTCAAAAGTCAAATATAGTAAAAGGAAAGATGAATATACCTTAACAGAGTGAGATGGAATATCCTTGAATGTGTTTTATTTCTGGAGATTATGCCGGTCCTTTACAGGTATGTAAGTGAATTACATACCTTCACTGGAAATAATCACAAGTAATGATCCACCTGAAATCCTTTAGACATGACCAGCCACAGCATGTTGTCCTGCACCCCAGTCCAGTTTTTTGCCACAGCTGCATCAAATGCTCCACAATTATGTAGTGGGAAAGTGGAACAGTAATGGAAACTTCAGGTGTGTGGAAATGTTAGTTGCTGTTCTAGAAGAAGATGGGACATTGAGACAGCAGCAAGAGGCAGGACAAGGTTTTCTGGATTTCAAAGATGGTGGGTTTTTATTTACCCCCAAAAAATGAGTATGAGAAAGGATGTATGTCAAAAATGCTAATAAACCTAAATGTAAAATCTAAACTGTGGTGGCTGAAGAAACATTTTTTCCCAGAGCTGTCACCTTCCGTACTCTGCCCCCACTCTCCATACTGTATCTGTCTCCCAGGCAACTCACCTCCACTGCATAATATGTGATACATATTCATATATTCACTACATCATCATAGTTTACTTTGATGTACCACCAATACCATACCATCAGCACTGCTGAATTACTGTAAGCTTTGTGCTGTTTGGCACAGCTGCTATGGGCTTACTGTGTGAACTACCGGATCTGTTTCATGTTGGTGCTGTGTATTGCAGTGCATTGTTCCTGAGGGCAGTATTGCTACCTTGACTTGGTGAATTGCTCAGTAAATAAAGTGATATCACTTGAGGCAGCATCGTTTGGGAGTACAAATTTAAAAAAAAAAAAAAAAATCTAGGGGAGTGGAGTTAGAAAGAAGTGAGCTCAACAGACCTCTAGAGAGCGCTCCTCATCTTTGCTTTGGGCTAAGGAGCTCGAGGCTACATTAGCTTCTCCAAAATCTCTGACTAAACTGTTGGCAACTGGGTTGCAACAAGGGTAACGACGCCATGTTGATGTTGAACGTATTAACGTAAAATGCTCACCGACAACATATTGGTTTTCTACCAATCTTGCAGTACAATATCGTCTTGTAATGACAACAGTTTATTTCACTTTTTTTTTAATGGTTATGTTTAGGCTCTCACAGCAGTTGGTTAAGGTTTGGGAAAGATTGTGGTCTAGTTTAATACAGAAAAGTTCACAGTGAATTCAGACACACTGTCTTTCTGTGCTTGTGTTGCCTTAAGCTAACCAGGGATGGGGCTGTGGAAACCTGGTCTCTGATGTCAACAGTCGTGGGCTTTGTATGCCAACCATCCATAAACTGTTATGTTTATGGATAAATATAACAGTTGCTGTAGTGCTGTTGCTGAAACACGAGGGAAAGTACCTCGTACAGACACCACCAGACGGACAGATAGGGATAATGTTTTAAATTCAATCCATAGGAACACGAGGATCAAACACAGGAGAAAAAACCATGAGCCAAACACACAGACATGATCACAGGTGTAAACAGAGACAAGACCATAGGAATAACCTCAAGGATGACAACAGATACAGATTCAAGCAAGACGACAGACAAACTAACAAAGAGAGGCACAGCAGCAACAACACTTATATACTGGGGTAAACTGGCAACAGGTGATTCACATTAGGGCGGGGCAGACAATCAACAAGACAGGGAATGAACTAGGAACAGACACACAAGGACCAGGGCTGCAAAAATAAAAAACTTTCAACATAAAGAACAAGATTTGCTGAACAGCCAAGAACTGATACATAATAACCCGGGTTTCAAACTGAAACAGGAGATACAGAACATACTCAAGAACCCAAAACAAGAGTCCTCAGATTGTCCATAAAGAAACCAACAAAAGTTCAAACAGAATTCAACACTCCCTAAGGGCTGAGCCGAACAAGAGTCCACTACAGTCCAAAACCAGTTCAAAAGAAGTCACAAGATCCCAACAGTTCAGAAAGAGTTCCCAAACAATTAAAAAGAGTTCACATAAAATGTAATTTGTAGGAGACAGGGTTGGGTTGGGATGTTGTGAACATGTTTCTGGGCCACTGAAATCCTAAATATGAGAAAGCATGAGCCTGCCAGACGAAATCTTGGTTGGTAAACTGCATTCATTCTACTCAGTACAGAGTAGAATGAACAAGTGCAACACAGAACCAGGACCTTTTAAAGTAGGAAACAGTTACATGCAATTAGTACTCTATATGTTTAGAGTAGTTTTTTTGGTAATATCTCAGCTGCAGACAGATTATGATTTGCCTTTCAGGACACCTTGAAAAAGTGTGTTTGAATGTCATGAAATACTGTTTCTCTATTGTGCTGTTAAGGCGACATTCTAAAGTCTACAATCATTAAAAAGAAGTCAAAATGATTAACTGGGTCTGCTTCTACCTAACTACATCACTGGAGCTTTAACCAGCCAAGAATGATCCTCTTCCTAAAGCAAAAAACTACTATAAACTTAAATAGTTGTTACTTGATCGTCTGTTTTCTCCTGTTCTTCTTCTTTTTTTTTTTTACTTCAGACTTTATGTAGTTTCACTTGAAGCAGTTCGAAGCTTACCGGAAGACACCAAGCCTGACAGTATAGGACTGGTAGATTGAGCGAAGGGCAACGCGGTCAATCAAAAGCAACCTTTTCTCTCTCAGCCCTTGCTTTGGGGTCTTCCTGACAGTAATTCTCTGATTTGACTTTGATGTGCCAATTTGTGCCTGATGAATAATTGTCTGGTTTGCTGATAACTTGTGGGAGTCAAGTGTATTCTGGTGGCACTCAATGCAAATGGGAGATATTTGGGTCCTTCAAATCACGACAGTAGCCCCTCTACATTTGCCTCCCCGTTCCGTGAGTAAACTGACCAATTAGCTGTGTTTGAAGAAGCCATTTTTGATTAGAGCAATCAGTAAACAGCAAGGCCTCTCCATGATTGTCCCCCTGATTAGATGAGTTGTCACTTGAGAAGTTGTTGGAGAGTTTAATTTATGGCCTTATATCACTGGAAAGTATGGTAATTACCTAATCCATTCTCCGCAGTTCAGCAGTTGGATTAAAATTCATCCATACTGTCAATGTTGACGACCTAATTTTTCCTCCTAAAGTTTCTAAGTAATCTCTAAATCAACTGAATCAAGTGTACAAGACAGCCTTCATTTAGGCGCAGGTGGACAGCACTGGTGTGAGTGGCGATCACACCAAGATGAGACAAAAAAAAAAAAAAAACTGTACAAACAGCATGTTGATTAAAAATTAAACAACATGTTTTCTAACAGATGGTATTGGTTTATTTCACTCACAGTACTCGTATAGTACTACAGGGCAGAAATACTTATGGTTGCATGTACATCCTGTTGGCTCTGGCTCTGGCTCTGGCAACTGGCTCATTACTCATGGACGATCACAGAATAATCTGCATATGGAAACACATCTTATTATTCACACCCATCTTTGAGTGTCTGCATTAGATCCTAATTAACATTATAGACCGGTTAATGGCTAAAAGACTGCAATAAGTGATAAATTACTATACTTCTAATGCATCAAAATTGCCAGTTCATGTTAGACATTAAAGCCTATTTTTAAATGGAACGTACATGCAACTATTCAGTAATCCAGTAAACATAAAATAAGTATTCAGACAAATGTAATAGCAAAAAACAGGTACTTTCATCAGGTAGGTGGGACCACAGCACACTTTGGAAAACCTAAAAAAGAACGAGAGGTGATGGAAGACCTAGTTCCAGAAGAAATTCCTGCAAACATATTTCATAACGCATTTCTCATTAATTGAGGACATTGTTCCAGTAATGGTCTATAAGGTCTGCTGGAGCCTGAATCCATATGAAGTGAGTATGAAAAGGGTCATTCATTATCATAAAAAGACTTCTCCTGCTAAGAAACTGTTTTTCACTTGTTCAGAATATGGAATACATGCATGTGAGGCAGCATGATGTGTTTAAAAAAGACTGGAAACATAATGTTCATTTATGTATACAGTCTGTTGTAACTCTACACAAATAAGTCAAGATGGCAGAGATACTGGAGTCAGCATAAAGGTCAGAGAGGAGATTAGGCGGAGGACATACAGAACTTATATACTTTAATATATACATTGAGCCATTTCTACTGTGTAGCTCAACATAAGGAAGAAGTCATTCAAATTCAATTACCAATGTTTGTATATGAACTACATATGAACTACATGAACTAGTAGCAACTTCCTGTCATGTTATCAATAGCCTGCAAATTAAAACTAGTTTTCCTCAGTTTTTCTTTCTCTGGTTAGTTTGATATGAGTAATGATGGAGAAGAGTTAAAACACTGACTCAAACATTTCTACAGTATTTTGAATCACTCGCTGGGGAGGTAAGAAAACCACCCAAGTCACTTAAAGAAGCTTTAATTTAAAGTTTCATTCAGTGACATCATACAGTGTTGTCGAGGGTACACCTATAGACCACCGCAGATTGCAGTGTATTGACCACCAAATCCCCAAATGATGCCTTAATCAATACAGCAGACAGAGTAAGTAGACAGGGGAAGGGTGTGTGTGTGTCACACAAAGCCAGGATTAGGCCTGATTAGGGCAGTTTTAACATGTCCTGCTGATTAGGGGCCAGTGAATCTGACCGCTAATTAGCTGTGAAGTGTGGCCGGCTGCACAGACAGGACAGCGCTGGGAGGAGTGGTTGGAAGCCCCCCCACCCCCCAAACCACCCCCACCGTGCCTCCCTCCTTCGCTTGTCCACTCACCACCCCCACAAAAGGCTCTGGGGCTCTTTGATTGGGTGTACTGCATTGTGAAGAGGGGAGCTGAAAAAGAGTCCCATTTCCCTTTTGCTGTGCCACTACCCCCTGCACAGTGGAGTCAATATACCCTTTCTGTGCCTTCGTATGACCAGCTGGCTACAGTGGGGCAAATAAACACTCCAGATCCACTGGCCAGTATGACTCCCATCTGAAACAGAGCCTTTGTCCCATGTGGATTGTGCTCTAATTGGTGTCCCCGAGACAAATTCTCAGTGTGATTGTTATTTGCACTGATGAGGTTTTAACAGACAGATAATACACAGAAGATACAAGTTACGAGTAAATAATAGACTGATGTTTGCCTGCTGGAAGAATAGAGGGAGTTTTTTTCAACACTAAAAACAGTGTAGATGCAGCTGGCTGGAAATCACAAAAAATTTCATCCATTTAAATCACCCAGAATCTAAACTCATTTAAAAAAACAAACACTTTTTTAATTTAAATTTGCTTTATGAAACATTTTTGAGCTACATACAGTATCTCACATTGTAACCAGACAAGTAAGATTGATTGCACCAGAAATTTACAATTAGACCTTCGGATCAGTGGATTCCTAACTTTTTTTTTTTTTTTTTAACTTTTATCACCTTAAAATGAAACGGCGTCCAAATATATCTGATCCTTTGTCATAGGTCATGTCGGTCAAAAAGGGTGATTTTCACTTTTCTCACAAGAACAATTAGATTTATCGGAAAAAAATATAGTCATATTTTTAAAAAAAATCTTATATCATGTCCCTCTGTATTTTGTGATCCTTTTATGGGGCCTAATCAGTAAAAGGAACCGTTACTTTAGATCAAAGTGGAGACCTTATCCTAAAGTAAATCAGAATTACTTTAACCAGAATTAACCCCTCCCCACCACCACCACATAAACCAAACTTCACAGTAATATCAAAAAAAATAAAATTGCCACTTTTTGTATAAGACATTAAAATGTATGTGTATCATGCACAAACTGGAGTTGATGGCAAATAAATTGCATTGATGTCACTTACACCTGGAGTAATTTGTGTATTAGCAGAATTTGAAAGGGATTCAGTTGTGTCCCCACATTTCCCTTCCCTGCCTCCACCCCGAGACCCCCTGACCACAGCAGCTCAAGAGGAGGCGAGGAGAGAGTAATGGAACATGGGATTTGGGGCGTAATCCTGTTTGTCCTCGGGGTCACATGCTCCACAGAGTTAAGATTGTCAGCTACAGTCTGGAAGTTTATTCGGGGGACAAACAGCAGTCTAATTGTAATTCCCTCTGGAGAGCAGTCAGTGTCTCCTGCTGAATGCTGGAGAGGAGACAGGTTGCTGCAAGATGATAATTGAAAAGAAAGTGAGTGGTCCTCTTTGGCCCCTGTGGCCCTCTGGGACAGTTATATTGAGACTCCTGCATGTTTTTGAGGGGGCAGATTACTGAATGTTATATTTGAAGAAACGATTATGTCCTTCTGGGCTTAA
This sequence comes from Toxotes lorentzi, assembly GCA_037833715.1. NCBI lineage: Eukaryota > Metazoa > Chordata > Actinopteri > Toxotidae > Toxotes > Toxotes lorentzi. Next base: position 15,359,329 of record JBBMJY010000009.1, on the reverse strand, counting down.
TTTGACAGACGTAGCTATTGAGTGGGGGCTGTTTCTGTTGTCTTTTGCCATTCATGTTGTGCATCTGTGTGCGTGTATGTGTGTGCGTCTGACTGTATGCTGTTGGATCATTGCCCCCCATTAACTAGTTCTGAGAACATTTTTTTAACAAGCATGTTTAAAGTGTTGTCCTTGAATTTTTCCAGAGCATTTTTTTTCCTCGTACAATTTCTAACTCCCTTGTGTGTTTGTGTGCTATTTGTTCGTAGCATGCACACCTATTTATCTCAAATTATAAGGCATGACTTCAAATCCAAACACAAGGCCTATACAGGCAGATTCAGTTATGTCTATAAAAAGAAATGAAACAATAAAGAGAAATAAAAAGAAAGTAACGCACACTTGCAAACACACAGGCACATATATAACTATGTCCTAGCCAACACACACTGATTTTATCCATTGCGTGCCTTCATTGAACTGCTCTCCAGCCCTGGCCCTATTAACCAGTAATCCGCAGACTGGCAGCTGGCCATTACCGTGGCAACAGTGAGTTGGAAGAAAACTGCTTGCTGGTTCAAAAGTAAAGAGGAGTGTTGTGAAGGACAGAGATGAACTCTTTTGTCCTGTAAATGTGTCTTTTTCATATATCTGAATAAAATATTCCATTTCATTTCACTTCACCTCTTTACATATTTAGAGGTGACGATTAAATGTCTTTTATGCTCGTTTGATTTCCTTCCTTGTTATTCCGGGCAGATTGAAACCCATTCCAAGGATGGAGTATGATTATATCATGTGTAGCCCGGCCGATGTAACAGACAGACAGACAGGGAGTTGTTTGAATGGCTCACAGATCTCTTGTAGAGAAGCTTGTCCTTCATGTCATCACTGATGTATGGTCATTTCAGTGTGTGAGTTCAGGCTCTGTCTCGTTTTACTTCATTGTTTTTAATTGCAGACATCTGAGGACAGATTTACAAACTCTATGGAATCAAATACATTTTTGTGTGTCTGTCATTTCATTTTTATAGAACAGACAGAAACATGCCAGATATTTTGCGTACAAGCATGTTCTCTGGAATTCCTGTAATGATGGTAATAAAGACACCTGCACTTTCTCGCAGCAACAGTATGCGTGGATATTATTGATTGACTTAGTCTCACCAAGTGGAAAATAGTTTACGTTTGTACTTGAGATACTCTCTTTGTGGAGGCTGTGGCTTCTTGCAGCTCACAATGTGTGATACACAGAAATTTTACAGAGGCTTGCTGCTGCATTTTCAGCCGTTTGTCAGTAATTTAGAAAGAAAAGACAGAAGTAGAAGAGGAATTTAGAAAGAGAAATGTCAAAATATGTGAGAATATTTAAGTGTGACTTAAACTTCAGTGGCAGGAAGGAAGGAAAGAGTTCAGTGTATGTAATGTCACATGTTTCAGAAAGGTCTTGCACAGTAAAGCAGATCTTTCTCCAACCTCTTCTGTCTGTGCGTCTAAACACAGTGGCACCTCAGTAGGGGCTGCAGGGCAGTAATAGATTTTTAGAATTGGCTAAACTAATTTTCTTAAAGAAGAGTTTGTGGGACTTAATGAGGCATAACTAATGGAGGTCCCACAATTATCAGTGCCATGCTGGAAGCACCGTGGCAGGATAGAGCAGCCATTGATTCTTGCTTCAAACCTCTTGAGTTCCTAATCAGCTTCTTTGGTTGTGCGTTTCAGGCCTGACAAACCTATTGTTGGCCTGTGTCACTGGAGGTCAGTAGTTATTAGTGGCAACTGAAAACAGTTTCTCTAACTACTTATGAGCGAATTGAATAACATGCACAGGGGGACTTGGAGGGGGGATTACTGGCAGCGCAGCGAGTCCGGCCAGCGCAGGAGAGAATGTGACATGGTTTTCTAATAAGGGATGCTGCCCCCCCACCATCACCACACACACACTCCTAACCTGGTCCTTCATCCCTCACCCCCACCACACCAATGCACCCCACACCCCACGAGTACAAGTCCCAGAATAGCATATAATTGTGTGCATGTATGTGTGGGTATGCATATGAGTTCATGTTATGAAAACCAAAGCCAACGGTAAAAAAAAAAAAAAAGTGGTTTCGTGTATTTAATTTCATGGAAATCTATTAGAATGAGAATTGCTTTCAGAGTCATATGGCCTTCTTGAATTTTTTTCCCACTCTGTAGAAAGAGGATTATTCGAAGGCTGTTTTTTTTTCCCCCGTTTGAAAATGATTGAAATTAGGGAACTCTTTGCTTCCTGGGGCAAAGACTCGCAGATTTGCAGTGACTCATTCGGTGGAAACCAAACAAATCCAGTGGGCACAGGTTTGTCACAGAAAAGAGAAAGATTGTCTCTCCTTGGCAGAGCACGAGGGCAATACGCTAATTAAAATCGCAATCTGTGTCTCTCTCAGAACTTGACAATTCAATGCATTCACTCGCACAGTGAAATGAAAAGCAGACCTCTCCTATCCTAATCATTTCACAAGGGGCAAGATTTGTGGACTATTTCTAGGGAGGGAAGCTGAGAGGAGGTGGTGGGACGTTTGGGAGTAAACTTTGGATATTACTACTGACTTAATAACTGTTAATGATGTCTGTTTATGATATCACGTCTACTCATTTATGTTATCAGGCAAAATGACACGCATAAAATGAAATCCTTTCTGTGAAGTGTAGCCACATTATTCAACCTTTGCCTGTCTGCCTTCAGGAAAAATCTTCCACTGTGTTCCACTCAGAAACTTGGCCAGCCTGTGCTATTAGCTCTCTGTTTTAATACTTTTTTTCCTTTTAGTTAAGACCAAAAACATGAAACAGTTTCCCTAACTGTTGTGCCATCAAAACACTGAACTGCGTATGATTAGGGTTATATGTTTGGCCTGTGTTTCTGTGTAAACTATGCAGCCAATAATGTTAAGCCCTTGCCAATTAGCGCTCTCCAGGTTGCTAGGTCGCCATGGTCAATTGAGGAACACATCAATAGGACTTGAAAAGGTTTCTCTGCGATCAGACCTTCTGACATATTAAGTAGAATAATGGGGAGGAAGAGAGTTGTGGGGGGAGGGCGTTTGCAGAGACTGAAGCAAGGTTTCCTTCTACATTCACATTATGCAGTGCAACCTGCAATTACCTGATAAGAATGGTCTAAAAAATTCTTTACATTGCTGAAATAGAACATCCTCTGCTTCATGCTCTATGTTCACAACATATACAGCATTGAGTTACTGAAAAACTCCTTCTTGCTCTAATAGAAATATCTGCTTTGCTTGTTAGAGACAATTACATGTAATAGAAATAACTTATTCACTTTGGTTATGCATGTGTGGTCCCTGCGTGTGCATGCACATGAGCACGCATGCATCAGTTTGTATGCATACATATGCACATGTAGGCGGGTGTGGACGTTGTTAACACAGGCAACCTTTAAGCTGTGTCCTGCAGCTACATGCATAGAAATAACACACCACAGTAGCGGCTGCAGCCCCCAAACTTTCCAGACAGAAATGATGATGCCAGCACCAATTACAGTACCCAGCCTGTCTCATATGTCCTTACAAAGAGAGGTACCCCCCAATAAACTGAGAGAAGCAACAGGCACAATAGCCAGTGATTACCAAGCATAGCCTATTAGTGGGCCATAACTATAGCTATTGAAAAGAGAAAAGAATGGCTTCACCTCCACTTTCATTTCATGTGGTCCACCATCAAAAGCTTTGTTGACAGCTCATTCATACCCTCAATTTAGAGACAAAATCTATCAGAAACATCTTGCAGCATCAAAGTGTATATTGTGGAATGCATCTCTCTTTTTAAGAGAAAATCAAACTTATCAAACTCTCTTCTGATGGAGTTGTCGCGCTCAATTCCAAATGTCAGGTGCATATTGGCTCTGATGCTTCCTTCGAGTGTGGCGATGATAGCGCATATACATACAGCTGCCAGGTATGTGAAGGGGTTGGAAATGGAGGCTCTCCAAGGTCTGCCATTGACACACACTGATAGCCATCATCATCATCCCAGGGTGTCATCAGCAAGGGGATTGAGAAGTAATTTCCAAACATGTTTAAATGACCACAGGAAATGAAATGTTAGATCCTATTATCAGCCGCTGCTGGTGTAAAAAAAGCAAAGGGGAACTGACACTGATGCTAAGTGATGACCTTAAACACTTTGGAGTTTGTTTTCACAAATCATTCATCTTCTAAAGAGATTGATCAGAATGAGGCTTTTCTGTGTGTCTGTGTGTGAGCGTGTGTGTGTGTACATACAGTATCTGAGTGTGTGTGGGTGAATATACAGAAAAAGAAATTTGCTGCTGGGTATGTAGAACATTTATAGGGTGTATCAGTGCATCAGAAAAATTGGAGATCAGTCCTATTTAAAATTAAAATAACAGTAAATAAAAATAAGTATTTTTGTTAACTTTAGAGGAATACTCTAAATATCATTAAAGCTGTGTCATTATGCCTTTGATTGAATCAGATATTATAACTAAAAACACGTTCAAAAATAAAGGATGGTTTAACACTGAAGTTCTGAAAACCCCCTTTTTTTAAAAAAAAAACTTACATGTTGTAATTAATTTATATAACAATAAAAAAAAAGTAATTTTAATATCACCTACTCTGCGCTGATCCTATATTAAAGCCCTTAAAAAACCTGACTGCCCGCCAGGGAGCTTCATTTACGCTCAGATTCAGTTTTAGTAAAAAAGCGAGGAATTTGAATTAAAAGTCTGAAATAATTTAAATTTGAAAAGTAAAATTAACAAACACGTTTCTTAGTATTTGTAGCACATTTAATTTACGTGACGTTAGAAACCTTTGATTTGATAAAGGTATAATTTAACAAAACCACTGAGGCCTGTATATAATAATAATAATAATAATAATAATAATAATAATAATAATAATAATAATAATAATAATAATAATAATAATAATA
>JBBMJY010000009.1:15330851-15353048 GCA_037833715.1 Toxotes lorentzi | reverse complement strand
TATGTATGTGTGTGTGAGGGTGTGTGTAGCTCTTGCATGGGCTCATCCGCAGGTTCACATAGAAAAAGTGGAAAGTGACAGTACTGTATTAGGTCCTACCACGTTCTGCCGTAGAGGAGGTTTGAGCTGACCATGTTACTGGTGTAATCTACAGCAGATGTGTCTATCTGGGCCATGTTGAGCTGGCTGTGCAGTGAAGGGGGGCTGGGCGACATCTCCTCCAGCTCCAAAGCGTTCACCTGCTGCTGGCTTTGATGCTGGGTGAGGCTGCCGGTCGAGGATGCGAGCACGACTCCTGCTCCGTTCTGTTGTTGGCTTTGTTGCTGGTTCTGTTGTACCTGTTGCTGGTTCGGCGTCGGCGTGTTGGAGCCGTTCTGGCACGGCTTACCGTCCTTCACCAGAACTGGCACGGCTACGCGTCTCGGGGACTGCGCCTGCTGTTGGCACAGGTTACCGTCCTGTTGCTGCTGCTGCAGCTGCTGCGCTGCCTTGTCCTTGGCCTGGCGCTTCATCTTGTACCGGTGATTCTGAAACCAGATCTTCACCTGAGTCGGAGTCAGGTGGATCATACTGGCCAGGTGCTCCCTCTCAGGCGCCGACAGGTATTTCTGCTGCTTAAACCTCCTCTCCAGCTCGTAGACTTGAGCCTGCGAGAACAGGACGCGCCGTTTCCTCCTGGGCGCAGCGTGGAGAGCTGGCATGGATTTGGTGGCGTCCGCCATTCCTGTGAGACTGCCCATGCCGGTCATGTTCATACCTGTGGAAGGTCCCATGAATCTAGAAACTTAAAAATATACATACATATACGTGCGTTCAATAAACAGAAGAGGAGAACACTATTTCGCCTGAAGTAGTCTTTATGGATCACTGGCTTTTATGTGCGTTAATTATTGAAGTTGTAAAGCATTAGCTTTAAACAAACATTAAATAATAATAATAATAATAATAATAATAATAATAATAATAATAATAATGATAATAATAATAATGATAGTAATACTAATACTAGTACTAATACTACTACTACTACTACTAATAATAATAATAATATAGATCTTTGCTTTAAATGTTTACTGATGCCAAAGGTAAAAAAAAAAAGTCGAGCCAGACTTGAAAGAATGATCTCCTTTTCAGTTTAACCGTCATAAACAATAATTTTAAATATTAAACATTTCTTAAAATAATATGTTCTAATTGCATGAACTTTTTTTTTTATCGTTGTCCCCAAAACATAAATAAAATGTTTTTTAAAAAGCGATGCAAATTTTGTCATGTGCGTTTTCTTTTGTCATTCCTGAAATGTCAATTTAAATTTATTATTTACAACGAAAGAAAAAAAAAATCATAAAAGTGTGTATAAATAGAGCACAGAACTTACTTGTGGAGTATCTTGGATCAGGGTTGGCGCTGTACCACCCTGTTGCTGCTGCACTATTCCGCATGCTTTCCTGGTACGACGGGAGGTCTCCCATGTTGCCAATGCTTCCATTGCAGTATCCCCCCATTGCGCTGTGGGAGAACTGGGAGACGGTGTGCGGCATGTGGTAAGTGGTGGCCACGGTGGCGTTATGGCCCATGGAGTGCTGTTGCATGCCGGTCTGAGACACCTGAGGCTGTCGGTAGGCTCCCAGTGGAGAGGTTAGGTTTCCTGCGCCGTCCATGCCACTAAACTTCTTGTAGGTCTCCTCGATTGGACTCAAAATATCTGTCACTGAAAAAGGCGTTGTGTGCTTTGGGCTCAACGACATGATTCAGAAAGCAGGTAGATTTTTGTGTTTGAGCAGATCAACCGTGTTGTTGTATCGGCTCTCTCCTTGGTGGATGTCTACGTAAGAGAGTGCTTGTAGTGCGCCTGAGATCCTATTGATCGCCTTGGAGAAGGAGGCGAGCCCAGGGCGCTCTTAGCCCGGGTTTATTGGAGCCAGGAGCCAGGTTTACGACAAACACAGGGGGCGGAGCAAAACTCCTAAACCAGCAAACAATAGTCATTGACATTTAAGGGAAATAGTTAATGAAAATACACTTCGCTTTATATTAAGTCGTATACATGAATAAAACGACGCCACATATTTATGATTCTGTCCTTTCTGCCAACTATATACAGGTGAGAATTACCCATTATGTCCCGCGCATCAGCTGATCTGACCACATATGACTATTTTGCGTCAGTGGGGCTAGGGAATTCCACTCTTTCTAGAAACTTTGAGAGCACTTTGAACAGACATAAGGGCCACCGAGTATCATCAAAGAGGCACAATGAAGTTGTATGACCAGCTCATTTATGCTTCTTAAGCATCATTTTGCCCCACGAGTGAGGGACAAGTCCAAATAAGCTCAAAATGACAAAATGCTGAAAGGGAACGGCAATAGGGATCCAACCTGTGAGTATATCACTATACCTAACATTCACGATCAGCAAGCGAGGGCATGTAACACACAGGATCTGTGGATTCTATACTCCAAAACTGACCCTGCATCTGCCGGTTTTCCTGACTCTAAACAATTTTAACACTTACATTTCTTAGAAACTACATTTTGCACACTTTCATTTCTGAGTTTAATTAGACTCAATGCAACTTGGAGACAGTATGGTAAGCCCCAAACCCTCAAGTCTGGTCAACATGCATCAATGACACTTTGCAGTCTTGACCTGACATTGTAATCTCTGAGCAAACTGACTGGCGCCAGGGGAAGAATCAGAGGAAGAGGGACACAACAGCGGGGTCAAAAGAGAACAGAGGTACTACAAATTGCGACAACGAATACCAGTTAATACAACTTCCCATCACAGCCTAACGTGAGTCATTTATGAATCTATAACGCATTGTTGAATCTATCAATCATCATCAACGCCTTGACGCATACAACCGCAGGAGCAGGTGTGCTGCTCGGAGGTTATTTTCCAGACGTGAAATGTTGTTACCGTCTTCCTTTACTGGAGGAAGGAAGCACTCGTCTGCGCGAAGCCACTAATGTAATTTAGCATGGCATGGCAGCAAGTAGCTACCTACCCTAATTGAACAAATGAAGATGTGACATGGTCAGCCATCAATTATAGCGACATATCAAGAACACCAATCTCTGGTTAAGTTGATAGCCTGATTGTAATAAGTCATTGTTCTGTTGCACATTTCAGTAGCCGAATTTCTTCTTCTTCGTCGTCTTCTTCTTCTTCTTCTTCGTCTTCTTCTTTCCCCCCTCCATCAGATGCCTGGACTCCGCAGCGGATTTATTGTGAAGTGGCTGGACTTTATTGTTGTTGTGGAAAACATGACAGCCCCTGCGTATTCCAAAGTCAGCTGGAGTTGTTTGAAAGAAAACTGAAGTCGAAAAAAAAAACAGGACTCTTACAAATAAAAAGCTCTTTAACAAGAGAAAGTTAACAGATGTAAACCAAATGGTCATAATAAAAAAAATCCTGGAAAAGGATCAATGTTAAGGAAATCAACTCATAAAAAAAAAAGTAAAGTAATATTTCCCATCTGAAAATATTCCTATTCTTTCCCAGACTTCTGTGCGCCTTTTCCACTCTTTTGGCAGCGGCAGCATGCTGTCTTTTCAGGGCGAAAAGAAAGGTAGGCCTCGGCCCAGACCTCTAACATTATGTAAATGAGGCAAACCTCTCAACCTTGTGGATTACTGAGTCAGAGAGCAGGACCCTGGTCCACAGACCCTCCACATTGGGATCCCATAAAAATCTGGAGCTGGTTGGCTGCATGCGACGCTTATGAGAGCCTATTCTTCACATTAATATAGTTGTCAAGCTAAGTAAACTTTTACATCCAGCGAATATGATGTGGCCATGGCAGCAGGAGCGGGATGAACGGACGCGCCAAGGACCTATGAAGAAGGCCCCTGCCGAGGTTGGTTAATAAATCTGAGACTTTAATAGAGGAAACAGTAAAATACGAAATCTTCTGCAGCTGGTTATATGTTGATAATTGTGCGACTGAGCTTGTTGTTGTGTGTTTACAGGATAAAACAGGCGTGTGCAAAGTATGATGATAAATATCATACAATATACTCATTTGAATTAGCCCGCACTGACCCTTGCCGCCCCAGGGAAGACAAGTGGTAACTTGGTGGCAGAACGGCGAAGACAAATGTGTCTTATTCCTAAAATTAGCCACAGGAACGGCGCTAGTTTGCGTTGTAACTGCTGTGACACCCGTTTAAAATTCTGTTTTTGAAAGATCACTTAATACAACTGTCAAACTTTCCTCATAATTGAACTTGGAGAATAATTCACAAGCTTTCAGAAACTGCTTAATTGCTAATATGCAAATTCAAGTCTGTTATAGAAGAATGATAACCAAGTGTCCCATTATTCAATAAGATGTGATTAATTCATATGGTAGAACTGTGTCCATGAAATGAGACTTAAATGCAGAATCGGTGTATCCAAATAAACAGTGCCGTTTCTGTTTCTATAATGACATTTTAAGCAGATTTGCTATATAAGATACATAAGCGTTCATCGGACCGTTTATGTGTTGTTAACCAGCACATAATCACAGTCCATTTTGGTAGTTTATATCATACAGACAACCTTTTCCCGATATCATCACCCCTCCTCAGCTCAGCACAACACAGCAGATGGACCAAAGCGCATGGTTACTGGAGTGCTTTTCTCTATTTCGTCGTTGCGAGTTCAATACCCTGAGAGACGTGGAGAGATGGCTGAAGGGCCAGGGTCCTGACCTGCAACCTCAGCCACACACCGGCAGAGCACGAAGTGCAAAAACATGGGGATTTATTTAGTCTCGCAGTCCTCAAATCGCCAACTCTCCTTTTAACTCCTTCTTTCTATAAGGCGAGTGGAATTTTAAAAAATATCAAAAAGGGTCACAGCTTTCTTTTCTCTTTTTCCTCTTTTATTTCTTTATTTTATTTTATTTATTTTTGTGGAGAAAAAGAAAAAAAACGTGAAACGTTACAGATCAAATTATTTTTGACTATCATAATTCCTATTATACAGACTTTGTGTGGTGTGTAGTCACTCCATGCAGCTTAAATTTTGCGTGCGTAAATTACGCACGACCAGTGAACATGCTTTTTCCTTTGTCTCGGGCCTCTCCGTGCACTTGTTAGAATTCCAGGGATTTGTTATCACAACACCAGCCTCTCATTTAAAGAAAACCATGTGTCTTGGAGATGGTTTGGGGGGAAAGAGATAAACAACTTATAAAGCACAAATTTTGGTTTGATGTGCTCCGAAAAGGTGCGATTACGCACGAAGCTGCTTCCTTTAGGAGTGTGATTTTTATCTCTGAATTTAAGAAGAAACATAAATTTATTCGGTTTAAAAAGATGCCAAATCTAGGTGAAGTTATTACATTACAAAGAGTTCGTGGTCAGGCACCAGAAAAAAAGAAAAACATTTCTCATATACATGTTTTTTTTTTAACAAATGACAGACGATTTATCAGCGATAGAAATGAATTTAAGATGATAGCAAACATGTCTCTTTCTCTCTACGTCTTTTCCTCTAAAGCATTGAAATATTTTTCGGGCATTATTACGCACGAAAGAAGCTTATTTAGTTTTCCGTTGAGCAGAAACGAAACCTCAACCCCCATGAACTTTCAGTGCTGACACCGATATCTTGAAAGACCACAAATGAATAGTTTCTCTCCAAACTTAGATTTCCAGCCACATCTGCATTGTGGCTGACTTGGTTTGGAAATTTGTCGAGGAAATATCCCACACCTGCAGTCAGTGTAGTACCATTTAGATCAAATACTTTCTCTCCTCTTAAATCGCCGAGCAGTGTGAGAGTAAAAAGCGGGCAGGTGCATATCTTTCAGCTGCGCTACTTGAAACGGTGCGGTTCCCCAGCTAAGTAGGTTAAAGGTCCTCCCAAGTGGAGAAAGTATGTGACAGGCCTCTTGAAGACCGTATTCTTCTGCAGGAGTTTGCATTCATTCACAATTAATGTCGCTTGATGGACGAAATGATGCTAATAGGGCGCCAAAAAACAGAATATGGGCTCTTATGGGATGCTGACCATAATCTGACAGCTGGGGGGAAAATGGAGAGCAGAAGGATTCAAAAATGCTGTAATAGGATTAGTGGCGTAGAAGTTATTCTTAAAGTTTCACAGTATAATGTGCAGTAGTTCATTTAGTTTTTTTTTTTTTACTGTCACTGTTAAGGCTTTGATCAAACACTGGGACCTGTACTGGATTTAGGTGTGAGCCTAACCGGCCATGTTGCATATTTTCAGCAAATTGATTTGACTCCCACCGTAAACTGTGTGTGTTTTACTCTGTAATTCAGCGCCCATTTATTTTCTTTAAGCAGCCAAAATCATATTGTTAAACTGTGTTCAATTCCAGTCCCTGTCACCTGAAAGAAACAATGTTCTTTGAGCGTTCAAGCTAACAAACCAAGGCCATGAAACACCAAAGAAAGACAGAGCATGATCTAAAACTGTTGATAACAATGTGAAAACCAGTTGTTTGTTCTATTTAAAAGTGATAATGTCCTAAAAACATCACATTATGTGACTTTTATATTATATTATTATATTTGAAACCACGAGACTCCATTTAAACCATTTAGTAGCTGAAATGTTTTGAAATGAAGACAACTTAGAACAAAAAACAAAAAAAAAACATGTTGAGTTTTTATCAGCTGAAAGCACCAAATGACGTTGTGCACTCCAAATTTTCTATCCTTTCACCTGTGAGAGGATGCTGGTGTCATTTCTTTTTGTATCATCATCATCATCATCATCATCATCATCATCATCATCATCATCATCATCATCATATACTGCAAACAGATCAGCAACAAAGAATTGGACTTCTACTTTTTTTTTCTAAAGTAAAATAATTTAGGTGATAAGGTACAGACATTAGATGTATGAAATTTCATTGTGCTGATCATGATTCTCACAGTTAATCACACATAAATCCATCCTGTGTATTTTTTTCTACTAACTATAAGTCAGATACATTCTGGGAAGCAGGTGAATAAGCTCTCAACGACACTTTAACAACAACTGCAATTGACGTGATTAGTTTTATAGAATGGCTATGAGATTAGTAAATATATTTACACATAAATAAGTCAATTCTGTATTAGTATAGCGTGACACCATGATGGTGGATTTAGAAAAAAAAGAAAAGAAAAACTCCACCAAATTCTACGTTTCCAGGTTCAGTTTCCTGAATTTTAGGTACACGGGGTTCTGTGAGTGCCGCTGTCCTCTGCATTGTTTTGAGTAGCAAACATTTTAGCATAGCTGCTCTCTTTTGTGACAACAATTAAAAAAAACACAGCAGCAGATCAGTGCAGATAACCAAATGCATGGCAGAACAAAGCAGATAGTGTACTTGGACGGAGTGCTTGGTTCCAAGGGTACCTGGTTCGTCCACTTCTCTGCTGCATTAATTGTAGCAGCAGTAAGGGCAGGTAAACAAAGCTGTTAGACACTGTGGTTGTGACTCAGCCATGGCTCACTCTAGCGTTGTCACCCAGTTACTCATGTGGCAAAATGTCTGTGCCAATCTTTCTCTGTGTCTAGTTGCCCCTGGCAGCCAGTGGTTGTGATAAGATGAAATCTGTTTGATGACATGTCCTGAAACAATCTTTCAAAGTGGAGCTTTTTTTTTTCAGGTGTTTTGTATGTTTTTAGGTGACAAAATTTAGTTCATTGCCGTACACGTGTTCAAAAGTGGCAGGTATCTTGGGATTGTAAAGTATAAGCTCTCCAGTGACATAAGGAACGTTCACTAGTTTGCAGTGGTGTTTCTTGCCATTTGTTTTCTGTTTTTTTTTTAAACTATATTTGCATCACACTAGTCAGTTGTGCAAAGTTACAGCCAGGACTTGCATTAATTGTGACAAGTTTAGGTCAAATATAACTGTAAAATAGTTGATATATTTTGGGTTTGCCTTTGGGAGCTGCCTTTTTTGGAATTTGCATAGTATGTGCGTATGTGTTTTATTTGATTTATTTTTCTTTTTACCTTAGTTCCATTATTTTCAGGCAAAGTTTAGCCTGACAATTTTCTAGCTATAGATGTTTCACATTATCATGTGTGGTAAAAGAAATAATAATAATAATCAAACGTGGTTTGAAATTGGAGCCTGAAATGCATGCAAATAGCTGCAATCTGTATCAAGTGTTTCCTGATGTCCATTTATGCAGGCATTCATTTATTTGGCTTGTTTTCATGTTAACAGTCAAGAGATGCATCTTCTAATGAAAAGTTTCAAAGCACTCAGAGTGCTGTGTGCGGAGACGGAAACTTTTTAAATGGCTTCAAAACTCAACAATGGAAATGTGAACAGGAGCTGCATATCAATGCGGCATTTTTACCTGTGTGTTTGTCCCCACTTTGGGAGGCTTTTACCCAGTAGGCCACCTGATCGCCTACCATTATTTAGATGAATCCACATAAAAAAACATCACAAAACTACTTCAGATTCTGAATGTATTGATCCTGAAAGATACAAGCACATACCACGTGCTACGATTTTGAATATAAAGCCAAAGCCTGTTTTTACCGCGCACTGTAAAGAGATTAACGTTTTCAATTCTACTCGTTTTCTTTCCAGAAACTGAACGCTGCTTAAATCAGCTGCTTCATGCTGAAGGGAAGTCCCACTTACACTTGAATCCTCTGAGTGTACAGAAGCATTACCTGCAAATTTAAACATGAGAAATGAGAAAAACATATCAAGTTAGTTAGTTTAACATTATTTTAGTGTGCACATTATCACTATTGTACTATGTATTGTAGCACTGTAGTACTGTGTGTATGTAACAAAATGTCATCAAAATTTTCTTTACAAATGGTTATTTATTTGTGTTCTTATTTCGTGGTTACATTTGCATTTGTATTTACTTATATTTTTCTAAGGGGCTTATCTTGTATAGTGTTAATTCATATTTGCCCCTGTCAAAACAACAAACAAACAAACAAAAACATTTATGGACATGAACTATTTCAAATAATACATTTTTTGTAGTTTTAACCCTGCATTATTTTGAATAGATAGTACAGCCTTTTTTAAAACTCCATGATATATTATTTTTTATTTTATTCTCCTTTTCATGGTTATCAACCTTTTTCCTTCTCGCTCATCAGTTTCCAAATAAATAAACACACAAACAACAAAATATTATTTACTAATGGATGATTTGTATTTGGAAAATCAATTTGATGTCTTAAATCCTGGTTTACTTTGTACCAGTTCAAGCACAAAAATAAGTCATATTTTATAATAAACAAGAGTCACATTTTGTTTTCAAGTGCCTTGCTCAAGGACATATTTGGTTTCCCCATGTTGACTTTTCCTACTGGAGCAGAATCAAAAAATCAAGCTTTCAGTCAAGTGAGTGACTCCTTTATCATCAAACAGTTTTTAGGAACAGGGAGTTAGTTTTAAGTTCACTTAACTGCACTACGTGCCTGTCTCCTCAGTACACATTCAGAGAGGACTATAAAACTGTGGTTAATTTGATAAATGGTTTCAATGCAAGTCGAAGCTATGGAAGTAATTCTGTGTTAAATGTCCATGTTAAAGTCAAAATATCACATAAAGCTGATTCATTACGCAGCCTATTCAGATTCCACAGTGCAGCTTTCTCTAATAATAACATCCATACACAACACATTTGTTATTATTCATGTAATTTGTGAGACATGCGGCTGCTAATTTTTTATTTATTTTTTTCCCACAATTTCTTTAGTGGCCATTTGAGGAACTACAGCAGGGAAAATAAGTTAAAGTCACAAATGTCAATGTACATTTTTTTTTTTCTTGATTATTTTCTCTCTGGACATCAGAGTCAAATGCACGATGAGAAGTACACTGCTCTGAGATGCAAGGGGCTTTTTTAACTGGTGTTTGTGGCAGGTTAAATATTAAAGTTTTTAATGTAGTGAGTGAGAACAAAGTGCTCAGGTACCAGGCAAAAAGACCTGTATTAAACTAAAGTGTATTAAATTATGGTTGTTTAAATGACACCAAAACCCTAAAATAAAGCACTGTGAGGTGAGATTATGAATTTTCCTCTGTGACATGAATCTGTTTTTGGTATTGCTTTGAGTCAGGCTAAAATTGTTATTGAAATTATAAATTTCTGAAAGATGTTTCAAAACACTCAAGTCTGACATTTTTTGCTTCAAGGTTTTTTGTCTTAATCTTCTTCTTTTTCTTTTTTTCTTTTTTTTGGCTCAGTACCTTCAGTCTGAGAGTGTTTTTGCTCACGGGCTTGTCTGTAAATGACTTGTACCAGGTCAGTTATCACACTTGGTATTAATGGTGTATTGCAGCATATAATAATATGGAAAGTAAAGAAAATAGTTTGAAGTGACACGTGCAGTTCAGTGTAATTCAGTTTAAAAAGCCCATGTTTAGTGGTGGAGTCAGTGCTGAATAAATTGTCTAATCCGTTGTTTATTTTCTCGTCACTGATGACTTCACATCATGCTTGTCATTTTTTATGTCTATTTAAGATAAAATATTGTAAAATACAGGCTTATCATATTGTCTGAAATGTACTAGCATATGTATTATGATGTGGTACAATATACTATTTGCATGAGCATACAGATTCTATACAATTTTAGTGTATACTAAAACAAAGCAGTGTCTACCATCAGATCTGTGACAATATATTTGCAATTGAAGGTGATTTATTATTTTTTGTCGCCTGTGTGTTATGCACTTTTACACGTCCTACAGCTCCCATAACGCAGCGTCTCTAGACCCAAGAATCTTGGGAATTGGAGGAAATGCTACTGAAATGTAAATAAAAGAGGCGATTCTGCAGAAGATGCAATGTTCCTAACACATTTTTCCTGTTGTTGCTGACTGCTGAGAAATGCAAACACTAACAAACAGATCCACACGTTTTGTTATTTACCTATGGTATTTTAATCTCTTTGTCTCAGTCCTTGCATGTGTTGCACTGAGTGTCTGACTTTCTGCTGCTGTACAGTAATAACAAGTCTGCCTGAGGTTAATGGCTCTTTTGTTTGTTGGTTTTGTCTCGTCCTGTGTCAGTGGTTCTATTTTTCTGGAAGGATGTCAGCTCTCTCTGTGCCTGGCCATCCCTGAGGACGCTTGATGTCATCTTGTCTACCTGATCATTACACTACCTGCTCTCCTCTACAATGCTGCCCTCTCCCTGCTCCGCCACTTGAAATGCTTGGCTGGCCTCTTCTCAGAAACCATCATGAAATTGTGTGCTAAAATGCTACAGACTGTTCCTCCTCTCTCATCCCTCCAGCCACGTATGCAGGAGCCAGAAAAAGATTCCTGCACTCGGACGACTGCTGCTCAGTCAACGGGAAAACACACAAAAACATCCTTCAGCCCTCTGCCCCTGCTCACCCCACTTTTATTGGATTTACTCATGTTTGTAGTCTTTTTTTTTTTTTTATACACTCCAGCATTTTCCAAGTAAAGTAAGTTTATGGACACATACCTAGTTGTTTAAAAAAGAATGTATAAATATATATATATATATGTGTGTGTGTGTGTGTGTGTGTGTGTGTGTGTGTATATAATTTTATATATATATATACACACACACCCACACACATACATAGCAGATATGTATCTGTGTGTGTGGGTGTGTGTTCCTTTTTCCAAAGGGAAAAACATCCAGATACTGGTTCTGTGTATAAGTGGATTAAGTCCTTTTGATTAGTTTCCCTGAAAGAGTACAACAGGAGGACACATTGATGTGTAACAGTAGGGAATGGTATGGTGCAGTGCATGCTGGGTCACTGTCCTGGCAATCTTTAATCTCATTAGCAACAAATGTGCTTTTTCTAATAAGACACGTCAAAAAGTCTGCTGTGAAATGTACAATATGGAGTGTAAGGTTCTTCAAAGCAGAAGTCACTGCTCAAATGCAGCCTCAAGAACGCTGGTGATGTGATCTGCTGCGTTACAGAGATTGTCCGTCCGTGCTTACTAAAGAAAATATTACACCTATCATCCATTCATAAAAACACTGATGGACAAAAAAAGGCATTTTCCTGAACTCTAACAAAGAGGCTGCAGGTGATATGTTCAAGGTCCATCTCATGAAGTGTTTCTGAAACGCAGCTCAAACCACTGTGTAGCTCCTCGTGATTCAGATATTAGATGAACAACCAGCAAATGTAGTAGTTCTGTACCATGTACATTAAAAGATAGGTTTACAAGTTTTCATATTTGTCTTAAAACAATAGTAAAGCGCCCTCAGCTGAAGCCTCGTATTAGCTTCAGATAAGCTTTGGAATACACTTTTGCACAAACATGGACTGTGGACTTTGTCCCCCATCACTTACTGTACTTTGAAAGTGCAGTAGCAAAGGATCTCTTAATGGCCAGGCTGAACAGGAGGGTTCATGTATGCACCTGACTGTGTGATTGAAAATAAATTAGGAACTTATCCTTTAATATGTGCACTATTTATAAGGTCATATTTAACAAACTTTCTGTTGTATAATGTAGTGATAACTAACTTAGCAATATTATTTAATCAATTATAGCCTCATTTAAAGCACTGTGGGTGAAATTCTTTTAAGTTTGCTGGTACATTTTAGTAAATACTGAATAGTTTTGTTTTTCTTTATTTTTTGCCATTTGAGTTGATTTTCCAGGTGTAGGTGTACTTCAGCTTCCCAAATCTCCCAGACTCCTCTCAATCACAGTTGTATCAAAAAACTCTTCTACTAATATGCAACTAACACGTTCGATGAGACATTAATGAACGGCCAGAATCATCAATGCAACAAAAAATATTTTTAGCACTTTTATTCATTGATGGTAATTAATGGTAATTCAGATGAATAAATGTATGAGGTGTCACGATGACCCAGTGCACTGTTGGGTGGAAGGCACCGGACTCAACACTGCGAAATCCACCGTTTAATTTAAACACTGTATTTGAGTAAATAATATATACTGCAATGCAAAATGTCAAATATATATGTAACCTACATATGCAATGTGCTGTGTGATTTACTTTAGTATCACAAGTAAGTGTTCAGTCTGATGGATAATTACTGTAAGAGTGTGTAAGATGTTTTTTTTTTTCTGGTTGGCCCCCAGGGCAACTGCTGCATGTACAGATGAGTATTTTAAACTACAACAATATATCATGTGTATTGTACGATAAAAACCTGATTGTACTATGTAATGATATGCTACATAAATAGAATGGATTCAAGTGTGCAATATTTCCACCTGAAATGCAGTACAGTAAAACTGTCACAGAATTAACAAGTACCAAGTACCTGTGCAAATATATAGTGTGTTTATGTAATGACATAAATAGGACTGGAACTTCTGATAATAGTTATATAACAGTTATATAATGTTAAACCCCCCCTCCAAAAAAAAAAAAGACAATTCTAAAATGGCTGCTATAAGCAGACAGTTGCTTTATTGAACAAGTCTTGGCAATTTTATTTACAGCTTACATTTTAAATAAACAAACTTTGACCAAAGCACTGTACAGATAAGTTACGAATACATACAACACAAAAAGTGTGGTACATAGAAACACATTAAATATGATAGAATATATTCATGTATTCAGGTTTACTTTTGTGAATGTAAACATAAAGCTAAAGTAGAAATGTTGGGCATGAGAATGAATATAAAAATACCGGTAGCAGTACCCAGTACCTGGGGGTTAAGACTAAACTGCTCCACAATGCTCTACCAATCCCTTTGGATTTTAACTGGGGGCCACAGAGAGGAGCGACCGCACAGAGGATCTGAGGGGCCTCGGCCCCGCACACAACCCTCCAGAACATCATGAACATAAACTGATGTCAACCATCCAAATTTAAAAAAATAACCGAAGAGAATATCTTTTGTATTTGATTTGTAGCCAGTGAAGAGAGGTTATGAAGTAGAGACACGGCCTCTCTGCTTAGTGCTCAGGAGGAGTCTTGCTGCTGCATTGTGAACTAACTGTGGGTAAAACAAAGATGACGAGGTGACTTCCACATAAACTGAGTTCTAATAGTCAAGTCATAAAGAAATAAAAGCAGGTTAATAGTCCTTGCATAACCCTCCCAGATATAAATGCATGTTTTTTGCAGGGTTTTTGTCCCTTGCTCAGGTGTACTTTGGCAACAGCAGGCATGAATGTTAACCTCCATGTTCTAATTGGCCTAGCTCTGATACCCCTCTGTTTTGATCAGCTGATCAGACAGTGAAATAAATTATTATTAAAGCATTAGCGCTTGTTTCATTTAGCTTCCCACAAGTTGATTTCATCCCTTAGGATAGAACGCTAAACAATCGCAAAGGGCAGTGGCCTGATGGGAGGTTGTTTGAGCTGTCGAGTTGCTTTTGTGTGCATGGAAACATGGTCTGCAGATGGCAGCTAAAGAAGGTAAACAAGTTGAAGGTTAGGACCACAAAGACTGAATGAGATAGATGATACAATAAAGTCAGACACTGCATTGATCGGAGGTATTGAAACTGTATCTATTCATGTTTAGCAAAGCAAGTCCACAAGAAAGAAATATCATTGGATTTTTTATTTATTTTACATCCAGTACGGCTCTGAAACACATTACAAATTCACCACAGGCTACAAGTGCACGGACACATGACAGGCACAACTTGCTACACATATTTTACATTCTCTTCTAACAGGAACTTAATTAGGCGGCTTGAATTGATAAAACACATTGCTGCCATACTGTTGCTCTTTGATCATCACGCGTGCTGATTGAAGCATGTCTGAAACAGATGACGGCTGGTTGTTATCAGGCTCAAAGCCCCAGGATCCATTTGCAGTGCTGGCATCTCAAGCACCTCATGTTCATCTTCTGAAGAAGGTGAGACAATCCATTAAGTGAAAGGCATAAACACTCAACTCTGGGAACCTGATTGTTGGCGCTGTCCCCCATCCAGCCCACCTGACTGCAGCGGACTGTGGGTTTTATACAAGACAATTCAAGTCCTAAGGTGGAACATTGAGAAAGAGAAGACAAAGGGAAATTAAGACCATATGGCAATTTGCATATCATAACACAGAAGCATAACTTTTTTTTCTTTAATAGAAGAACTCACAGATGTAAGAGACAAAGGCCAAGGTGGTTCTGAATATTAATTATCATGCACTGCAGGTTATGTTCACAAGTCCATCAATTTAAATGAACTACATTATCTACTGTATATCATCACTTTAAATACATGAGCGTTGTGTATGAGCAGATGATGTGTTTGTCATGTGTATGTGTCTTTTCTTTTGAGCAGCACAAATCCACTAAATAATACAAAGGGGAATCAGTATGAAGTGAATTACATTAACGTGAAATGATTTCTCCGATTCAAAAACTGATCAGGATGAAAACATTTGTTTCTGTATTGGTGCTTGTTGTTCGTTCAAGTTTAGTCTAATTTAGTTTGAGTGCACAGCATCATTAAAATGTAGGGATTTTTAAATTGAAGTGTTGACTCGAAATTATGTCTAAAATCGTTGTGGAAAAGCAGTTGAATTATGTCTCATAAGCAGCAGGCAGTAAGCATTTTGTTACTGTTGTCCATCATCACCTGAACACCTCAGTCATCTATAAGAATTACGTTGTTGTTTTGTTATTTTGATGCACAGTGAAAAAGTGTGGAACTCTGTCTTTGGTTTGGCTGATTTTCTCACCTGCTGTTACTGACTGTGATCCAGTGTGTTTGCTAACCACAGGGCTGTGTGAGAAATCCAAAGACACTGGAGACACTTCCTCTTAAAACGAAACCAATCTCCTACTTTTGCCACATTTAAAGTTTCTTTCAGGAGAGTTTAAACATCGCTTCGACATTTACATTGATATGAAAGCCTGAGAATCACTTGGCACAGCCAAGCTGTTTTGATTGTTAGGCAGCATTGTGCTATATGGCAGTAATGAAACTAACTTTATCAGAATAACGCAGAGTGACTACATTTTCTAAATATAAAAGAGAGATTTGAGAATCTCAGTTGAACTCCCAGGTCATAGCATACAATTATGTGCCCCTCTCCACCCTTACAGCCTGTATATTAAACCAGCTTCAGGAGTGACGGATGAGTGGATACATGTATCCTTGTTACTGTATTGTACAGAGCTCATAACACCATCTTTTTTTTTTGACACTGTCACTGACACTGACTGTCGCATTTCTTTGTCCCTGACTCTCAGAAAAATAGATGGTTCAACCACCACTTCGAATATAAGTTAATGATCTTCTGAGAAAATATTAATGGTTTTGCTCGCAGTTATGATACTGTGCATGTAACTGTGTAGAAAAAGTCAATATGATTTTTTGTTGTAGTCCTTTATTGGATTCTTTATACAGATGATACATACATTTTTACTTTGAATCTTGGAGTGTTTGTAGACAGATGGTGTAAAATACCTGGGGCAAAAAAAAAAAAAAACCCAAACCCTTCCTCTCTCTGAACTGTCTACCAGATCAGTGTGTCTCAGCAAACTCTGCTGTTTTCCTAATCTCAACATTTAGCAAAGTCAAGAGCCTTGACGCTCACTTCCTTTCCCCACAAAGACGACTCCGAGCTGGCTGCTGGTCTGCTGGTCTGCTGCAGTGCTTCAAACTCAGGACTACTACAGCCACAATTTTAAGAACTGCACTATCAGCGTCTCCCACAGCAAAACACTGCTGCATGTTTTGTCTTGTCAGAGGAAGCGGGAACGAAATACACATCCACTTATTTCAGTGCGAAGCACTTGTAAGGTCTAGTTCACTGACTTTGTCGAATATTACTTTTGGCATATAAGAATTCAGAAAAGTGTCACAATGGATATTTTATTTTTTTGTTGACAGAGTGCTACTGCCTCTGCTTTCCTCAGATTCAGACTGATACGGAACAAAAAAAAAAAAAAGCCATAAAAATGCCTGACAACTAACAACACTCCCAACAAATGAAGTTTGTAAAAAAAGACCTTACAGGGAGATAAGGACACTTAAGTGGATGGGTTCTACGTTTCCTCTCAGCCATGTTTTCAAGCAAGTGTAAGAACAACATTGTACACAGCCGATAAGAAAAAGGAGCTAAAGGCAAGAGAAGCCTGGGAGCAAAAAGTAAAACAAATCAAACCATATTTGCAGGATGTTTATTTGCTGGATTTATGGAAAGGTGATTCAAAATGATACATGTCCTACAGATGTAAACTATGAGGTATGTAATAATGCATGACACAACAGTTTTATGGTCATAGATAGACTGCTAAGAAAATTCTTCCTCGTTTCAGTTTCACACACTAAATTCTGTCATCTTATTCACCAGCGTATTTTCCCCATTGATTCAGTTCAAACTAAACTGCCATATGAACAGCAAAAAATGTTTTATATTGGATCCGGACAGACAAAGACAATAATTTTGGACAGATAGAGGGGTTTATTTGAGAGCAATTGTTCCATAAATTAAACATATGAAATAAGCCATCTACAAATTGTGAATGCATTTGTAAAATACAGGGAAATGTTTTTTTTTCAAAGAATTTATTTCCTCATTTGTCTTGAATTAAATAGACCTGACTTTTCATACCTAGATTTTCTGTATTGACCCCAACACAAATGATTCTTCTTTACTTTTGAATTGGGTAGAGCTTAAAGGAAATGTGAACAAAAAGAATCCCATTTATAATTCATGTTATAGGTGAAGACAACATGGCAGAATTTTGGAGATGTTCAACGATGCTGCAGGGATCTTTGTTTGTTTGTTTTTCTCTTTTTACTTCAGCTTCAGAAAAGTGTCTCCAGGCTGCAGCTCTGCTGTTTCTTCCTTGTTTAACCCACAGACATTGGTGTGTTTGTGTTAGTCAGCTCTCAGCTCACCAGGTTCTTCCTGTGCAGACTGGAGGATGATCTGAACGATTTTCTGCAGACGCTCTGTGCCACTGAGTAAACTTGTGGATTTGTTGTGTGGATTCACTCACACACACACACACATATACATGCACACACACACACGCACATATACACACACACATTGCTGATCTCACCAGCAATTAGAAAGCAGGTAGGTAATTAATTTGAGATGATACTTTTCCATGTCCATCTTTGTATTTTCTCAAAAAAAGTAAACACCTAATTTAAAACCATATCATGTGGATATAATTTTGCTGCTATGTCCATAGTAATATTCAGCTTTGTTGCCAGCTGTTTGTTCTTTCTCTGTATATTTTTCCCCACACCAGCCTTATTATTAAAGTGGCCAGATCTCTTGCAGATTAACACTTCTTTTCCTTTCTCCTCACCCCTCTTCCTTCATGTTCAGCATCCCCCCACCACCACCACCCCCTCTGCCAGTGCATCTGTCTAACCCAATGAGGCCCCCTACAGGTGCAAGCTCACTGATGCTGCACGGAGCAGGTGCATAAAGATGGTAGCCTTTTTTTTTTTTTTTTTTGACGTCATTTGACCCATTTTGCAGTGCTTTGCATACTTCCTCACTGCACGAGGAGATGATGGTGCTCAGGCACTTTACAGCCTGGAAAGTAAGTTATACATATAACTGCAGGACGAGGTGGACAATTAAATAATGCAAGTAGGTAGATTCTACGTACCCAGTCTGATTGCTACTTCCAAGTTGTTGTTATTTATTTATTTTTTTTTAAAGAAAGCCATCAGGACACACAGACTCCAAGACTCCATGCTTGTTTTTTTTAACTTAATTTTTTTTTTTTTTTTTAAGAAACAGCTTCCTTTGATCAGTTTCAGTGTGGAAACATCAATAACACGGATGCAGTTTTTCATATTCCTGAGGACATTTAACTCGCAGTCTTCTTTGTTGTGAAGGACACTGACTGAGTTAAGACTTTCCTCGGAAAACCTCACTTCAGCTCTATTGTTCACTTTCACTGAAGTGAATTAATCTGCACCATATTTATCCCCCTATCCTATTGCGCCACACCGTGGAATTACCCAGTCTCTCTATCTCTTTCTCTTCCTCTCTCTCTCTCTCTCTCTCTCTCTCTCTCTCTCTCTCTCTCTTTTAACTTTGAAATAGAAACACTGCTAATTGGCTGTGGACTTGTTTACGTCGAGTCTAGTTTGTTTTCAAGAGCGATATGATTATGCTCTCAAGATCCATAGCAATGTCATAAACCGCAATCATGCACTTAAAAAGACTGTCAAGTTTGCTGGGATGCCTGTTCATTAAAGAGAGAAAATGAAAAAAAAAATAAATAAAAAACCAACAACAAAACAACAACGCGTTAATTTCAGCAGGCGGAGGTTGATGCAGTCGCAGTAATTTGTGGTGGAAGAATTAGATGAAGTTGGGCTGTTGAGACATTTGCAGGTAAACGCTGCGTGACGCCAACTGAAGACCTCTGCTTCCATCTTGTGGCAGCTCCGCGCAACGACGGCCTCTGCTCTGCTCTCTCTCCCTCCCCTTCCATCTCTCTCCTTCTCTCCCTCTCTTTAATTTCGGCACTGTGGCGAATCTAATCTGGATCTCCTTTAAGGCAATAAAACCCAGATAGCTTCCTTTAAATGAAAAGCACCGCCTATTATAGCTTTGAAATCCTCGTTTATTTGCCGATGTGCATGATAGAAAAATGATTCATGTCGAGGTTCAAATAGACAGGATGACGAAGATCCATGGTGTCCCAAGTGCATATTTCCTCAAGTATTGTATTCCAAGGTATATAATATTGTTATCCACGCAGGTTGAACTATGCTGCACGCCAAGATGCTTGTTTTAATGTCGCACTGCTTTATCCCTTCAAGCAGCCAAAAGCAATTTCCGATAAATCTGACCCTGTTGCTGAGCTGGTTGAGAGGTAGTGTAATTTTCTGCTACGTTAATGACGATACAGGGTTGCAAAGCGAATGCTGTTCGCCGTAAAAGTTTAACATAGAGGCATTCACACACACACACACACACACACACACACACACACACACACACACACACACACACACACACACACACACACACGCACGGCCCAATTTTTTTTATTTTTTTTTGCTTTGCTGGGCGAACACAACAAAGCAAGACTGATGCACAAATACGTGTGTTTAAATTGGCAATAAATCTGCAGGTGGACAGGCTCAGGATGCTTTAGATCCAGATTTATTTCTTTATTTATTTCTTTTTCTTTTATTTATATGCACAAATACAAGCCATGCTCATGCGATAATTCCCAGTCTTTCCAACTGCAGCACATCTTGGCGCGTTAATCCACTAAACACCTGCCATTTGCATCCTACAACGTCTCTTCCAGATCACTGGATTCTCAGGAAGAAAAAAAAAAAAATTTACATTTACCTCTTAGATTAATCAGTGGTACTATTTTGCATATTTCTGTAATTGCTACCAGCATGAAAACTTCCAGCGCCATGTTGGCGTAAAATCTAGAAAAGTGTTTGTGAAATGTTTTAAGTTGGGGCAGTGTGTGTGTAGTAGTAGTAGTAGTAGTAAGGATAGTAGTAATGCGGTTTTTACACCTGACACGGAAGTTCTTTAAACGGACTCTTCATGGAGGCGAATCGTGTCAAATATTTTTCCATGCGTCTGTTTTAGAACAAAAAAAAGGGCCCACGCATTCCAGCGGGACTCAAAGCAAACAAGGAAGAACACTGTCTGGAATTAAAAATAGTTTTTGCGCTGTGACGAGCCACTTTTTTCGGTGGACAGACAATAATCAGCCTTTCACTTTGGAGAATGGTGGGATAGAGGGAGAGGAGAAATGAGAGGGCTGTTGTTGGCATTGCTCTATCAAGGAAGAAGGACTCCCTGTTATCTGTGAATGGGGCTTCTTCTTCTTCTTTTTTTTTACGAGAATAGATATAGCACGAATTTTTAATTCGTTTTTCTTTTAGAGACAACAATGCTTTATTTGAAAGCTTGATATAAATTGGGGTTTGTGAGAGATCCTTTTCTCCTTGTCCGAGCCCAGCTGCCCATATGGGATACAACGTGTGCAGCAAAGATGACAATGGCACCAAGTGACAGGCAGGACAAAAAGCCCAAGGATACATCTCCCTGACTCTGAACAGCACCAAGAAACTCTGTCAGTCTCTCTCTCTATCTACACTGTCTGCATCCTCACTCCTGCTGCTCGTTAACATGCACGCCTCTAACATCCTGCAAAAAAGAAAAGAAAAAAGAAAACAGGCCTGGGCTTTTGTCTCCGTTCTTGTGTCGTGTACTATATTATGCAATGATAGAGTCACAAAACTGCCCCATCAGAGAGGCAAAAATCTGAGGGCAAATATCCAGGCCACACGAAAGTCTGCATTTTTCCCCCTAAATTTTTATGAGAAACACAGAGTTCACTGAAAATCCAATCACAGCCAGCCGGCCCTTTATCTCTGCCTTTATCAGTTCACTTTATAATTTCGTGCACCGCGGATCGTGTCATATTTCTCCCCACATCACTTTCCCATAAAAATGGTGGTGGAAGCGATTACTCTCGCGACACTAGCAGCGCCACTTATTTCTCATTTCCTTCTTTTTTCATCTATAAATAAATAAAATAAAGCAACAAAAAAAAAAAAAAAAAGAAAGAAAGAAAGAAAAGAAAAAGAAAAAGAAAGCTATGAGCAAGTTGTTGATTTGTTTGACCTACAAGCTCAACCAGTGGTGAAACACAAAACCTTTCTGTCGGGGACAAATTGAGTCTGTGTCGCCCACAAAAGCAGTAGCCCCTTGAGGCTCAATTCTGTAAATAATTAGCAAATCTGCCCAATTTAGCTGTTTGTTCAGTGATGATAGGGGCGGCTCTAACATCTGTTGTGAGAGTTTTGGTCCTGGGACAAACAAAATGCATAGATTTTTCTACTAGGTTATCATATTTACCCAAGATATTGACTGGGGTCTGATAATCCACAGTGCGCTCTGCGGATCACTGGGGAGCCATTTGTGCTTGTTTTGGTTCCACCTTAAAGAGCAGGGCGTCTAATAGGGCAAAGGATATTTTAATAGGGCACATCGCTGCTAACACGGTATGTGATCATATGAAAAGAAAATAACTTTATTAGGCGGTTAAAGCCCCTGTGAGCACTGCGCATTTTAGTTGACGCTTGGCCGTGGTTAAACAAAGAAGGATGGTGAGTCATTGATTATTCCTGCTCCTATTTGCAGTTTAGCGCTGAACGAGATAACAAAACATTTATTGCATTAAACGATTTCTCTCCCCCCGAACACACACACACACACACACACACACACACACACACACACACACACACACACACACACACACACACACACAC
>JBBMJY010000009.1:15303085-15324620 GCA_037833715.1 Toxotes lorentzi | reverse complement strand
TGTGTGTGTGTGTGTGTGTGTGTGTGTGTGTGTGTGTGTGTGTGTGTGTGTGTGTGTGTGTGTGTGTGCGTGTGCGTTGGGAGGTATTAAACCGAGGGAAGATGTCCTAAAGAAGGGCCTCGGAGCTGCAGATGCGTCAGGATTTAAAGGACAATACGGGGCGCAGAGCCGTTGCTTCCCATCAGCCGCTTATTTGAGCCCAGTTGACATTAAATCTTCAGATCTGGCACTAAAACTATACTTTTTAATAGTGTTCCTCATTGGTTTGCTCATTTTACTTTTGTGCGTAAAACTGCACACTGCGCACAAGACTAACCTTTTTATATCATCATTGCTACTGTAATTATGCTATCACCAGTTTCGCCAGTGCTCCCATTTTAATACTATAAGCAACTAGAGCTGACTGGCTCACTATTAAAGCTCGTTACATTTTTTCTGATCCCAGCTTTGCAATCAAACGCACAGCAGAATGGACTCGTCCGAAAACAATTAATTTTTCGGATGAACCCCAAAAAACGGGCCCCCGTCTGATTAACTATAATTTCCTCCTAAAAATTCATGCCCACGATTGTTCCCAAATAAGTGAAGAAAGAGCTTTTTATATTCTTGATTAAATAAATCTTTCGATTGAATGCACAAATACGAATGCCGCAGGAGAATCCATAATAATGTTGATCATTGCCTCCTTTTAATCGCTGAATTTCAGCGTGTTTGGGCGCCTCAGGCAGGGAGTTAGTCTTTGATAAAGGTAACCCCGCCTGCCTCAGGGCGCCTATGATAAATGTACAGAGTGACAAGACCGATTTCCTCCCTCTATGATTAAAAGCCTATATATTATATGCAGGTAAAGCCGGGTTGGCTTTTTTTATGGGGACTAAGCCATGGCCCGAGGAGACTTGGCTTGAGGGTAGAAATCATTTTAGACCCCGTTTGGTTTTTTTTTTTTTTTCCTTACAGAAATCCAGCCACCTTTCCCTCCCGGGCAAAAAGTCTTTCCTCGTCTCCTTTCCTCTAATGATTAAACATGTCACGGCGAGATTATAGCAGTGCGCCCATGCCCCGAGGAGATGCCTTCATTTGTTAAACCACCAGTTTATTTGTAACGGTGAATTTCATGCCACGCTGTGCCATTCGCCTTAATCTTTTTTTTTTCTGTGTAAGACGAATTGCTAAAAAGGGGTTTATTATTTTTTAATCACTTCCCATTGCAGTATCGCACTGACATTGGCAGGGAGGAGGGAGAAATGGCTTGAATCTCTGAAACTTCTTCACATAAATCAAAAGGGACAATTATTACTTGTAAATGTGTTGAACATTATTAATGCCTCTTAAATAAATAAATAAATTCTCTCCAGGAGAACCTGATCTGGGCCCGCTCTGGATGGCACAAGTACGGACAACTTGTCCTCCTTATTAGTCAGCCTGTGTGTGAGTGCAGTAATAACATCAACAGCTGTTGACATCTGTAGAGCTCTAGCGGTCTCTACCGGCAAAGTGAGGAAACAACAGGGTGTGCTCATTGTGTGCACCCAATTAGACAAGTTATGATAACCCGTGCTGTTTGGAATATACGCAGTGGTATCAGACATATGTTATGATATAAGGACTATTACATATTTTTGGACACCTCGGCTGCAGGCAAACACATATTGGCTCCATTCATGTCCACGATATATTAAGTTACACAGATGTTCTTCAGTAAATTAGGCGTGACGGGTGAAACCTTGTGAGCGCTCTATTTTAGTTTTGTTGGCTGTTGGAGAAGCCAGGTGATTTGTTTTTCTTTTCTTTTCTTTCTTTATTTTTAAAAAACATCTTTTCAGACTAAACATATTTTAAAATGTTGCTTTTGCTCATTTCCAAATGATGCAGGCATTAATTCTCCTGAGTGAGCTCGCACGTGAAGCTGCAGGCCACTCACGATGTGCCACCGCAAAGATAATGTTCAACCAAGCCTAGGCTGCCCACGTGAGTGTGTAATGATCACCAACTACTGTAGGCTAAAGGGAAAAAAAACCGCACAGGCCTACACTTTGAATAAACATCCTATTTTCAGCAAAATAAAATATATATAAAAAATACACACACACATTAAGATCAGGATCATTCTACATTCAGGCTAAGGTTCACGTTGGTGAGCACAAAACTGCAGCAAAAGAAAAATAAGCAGCATCTATTAAGCTGTTAAAAAAAAAAAAAAAACTGTATGCAAACTGACTGGAGCATCCAGAGCGCTTACCTAGACTGGAGAGGGGGCTGAATGTGTTGCCAGCGTTAAGACAGCGCGCAGAGTTAATGAAATATCTCCAAATGGGAGTCAGGAGTGCGTGCAGAGATAAGCCTGATGTGGTTTATATACCCAGAAAGCAAGTGCTCCTCTTCTCATATTGTCCAAGAGCGTTTGCATGGCTGGCCAAGTGGCTCTGCTCTTGCTGACTCGCTAACATTGCATGGTGTTTGTTTTCCCCTTGCTATGACGTGAGACAAAATATTGGCCATATGTTCATCGGCAATAAATTGGCCTTGAGCGCAAACACAGCTCCCTGCGGACGTTGCTTTTAACCCATGCAGCCAGTTTTCTCTCTTTGAGATGTTTTTGGGACACGAAACTATCTGGTGTATAACTTAGGTGAACGATAATGTCACAACAGCCTGTTTAAGAGATAATTGTGCGCCTAAAGAAGAGCTGCTGGTTGATCTTTATACTGCGACCTATTATTCCTCACACGGGGCTCTCTAATAAATCGCTTGGTAACCAAGAAGCAGCACTGGCCAAAGAGCAGATGTGGCATGTTATCCACGCCACAGTTGCGTTTACATTAGATACCCTGATACAATGATTGATAACCAGGGTCACAGTAATTCACCATGATTCGGGACCCGGGCATCTCCCATGAGGCAGGCTACTAACACATAATGTTTGCTACATAGATCCACATGTGTCGACAGTGAAAACACCCGCAACTGTGTGTGTTAAAGCCACAGACCACAAATGTCATTATTTACGCACAGACAGAGTTAGAAAACAACAGATACAAATTCCTAAATCTCTCCACAGAAAAATAACCGTAGGTCGGCGAAGAAATAGCCCACATTAATGCTAAAAATACCACTAATAATAATAATAATAATAACAGCACGATGAATAATAAGAAGAATAATAGTAACAATATAGGTTGCATATGTTCATGCATATACTTGTATGTATGTAATATGTAAAGAAATATGCAACACAAAAAACTATTACAAAATATTTTACGTCTGCTTAAGAATATTATTTGTGAAATGACTAAAGACTATATACTTCACATTTTGTTGGATCATTTCATTCTTGATAATTAATAACTGGATCATCTTTAATCCATGTTTCCATCCATAAGTTAATATCAGTAAATGGTAATATAGGTATAAGCAAATGTATAAGTAAATATTAGCAAAGCAGTACCCATGTGTGGGAACATGGCTAAAAATAAGAAGGTACATGTTTCAGGTGAGCAGTAGTAAAATGGGGAATGTGTGTTTGTGAAGAGAAAGTGTGTAAAAGTGAGACTTTCTTCTTCTCCAGTTCAGCTTAATGTTGCACCACCTGCCTTAAACGCAGCTGGATAAACAGAGAAGAACCGCTACACTGCAAACTTTATTTTTATATCTGTCACTGCTTTCATAAAATTCTCTTAAATCTCTTCAGCACACATATTTACACCTGTTGCACGTACACCGGCAATGTTTTCCTGTAAAAAAAAAAACATCCTCTCCTGTATCAAAGGTTGTGAAAGTATCTGGTTGGTGTACAGATGATGACAGGGGATGCCAGTAATTGTTGTGGAAGAAAAGCAATATGAGGCAAACTCTAGTTGTGTTATTATGACACCTTTGGGGGGTGGATAACTTAAATCAAGACAATGATTTTATTGTGGGCAGTCTGGAATCTATGCATGATAATAATAGTGTTGCCTAGTAGTGCAGGAGCGACCATCAATCAATAGCGAATACATTACTGATGGGTTTTGTGCAGGGCCACTTTGCTGATGAAAGACAGAGATTATCCTCCCTGCCATCACTGTGTTCAAGAGTATCACTAAGACGCAGAGAATACAAATAAATAAATTGGTCTCATACCTTGTTTGAAATTCCACATTAAGGCAAAGTAGTTAGTTAGAGTTGGAATGTATTCATGAGGTTCAGACGAATGAGAAAAAGCTTTCCACTCAGCCGCTCTGTGAATACCCTTGTGCTGTTTGAGATTTGCCACAAGTGCTCTGGGTGCTAAATACAAGACCTCCTGAAAAAGGATGGGTAAGATAGGCCCTGCTGGTCAAGCTATTATCAATCCCTGGCCTAAAGCTTGATGACTAAGATACTTCAGATGTAGTTAATGGCTGCGTAAGGACACTGATGGCACGGCATTCTGAAATCAATCAGTTCAAGTTTTAATATATCGACCACTCGAGGAGAACCAAAAGAGGGAGAGCTTCTCGACACACAAATGCCAGGGAGACTGGGTTGATTTTCATGGAAGATACACTTTTAAAAAAAGTTTAATTAAACCTGAGGGCTCACTTGTGCGGTGGAGACTCAAACATGATGATAGCCAGCCCTATCAGTTTGAGAGGCTTAGCAATTTTTCTTCACAAATACATGCACTTTGAGAGGTTTAAGCATTAGATCGCCGAGCCCTCGGTGTTAAGGCGAGTGAATGGGTGTTTTTAGCCCATCAAGAGATGTGAAGCAAAGTAGAGGCGATGAGTTGTTTTCCAACAAAGTGTCCGATTCTACACACTGCTGAATATTACCATTTCTTAAATGACAACAGTGCATTGTGCATTTGAGGAGCTGTGGAATGTAGGGTGATGGGTCTTAACATTTTTGCCCTGCTGTGTTACCTCCTGGAAAGGAAGAGAGGGAAGGGAACAAATAGTGTGAAAGTTGTGAGCTGCAGCAAAGTGCTGGCTGAGAGAGAGAGTGAGAGAGAGTGAGAGAGAGAGAGAGAGAGAGAGAGAGAGAGAGAGAGAGAGAGAGAAAAGTTCTTTCAGAGCCCTCATGAAACGTCTGTTATTTCTTTCAAAATATCAGATTTATGGGTTGCATGGAAAGGTTCTGTGGGCATTACTTGACATGAATAACTTTAGGCCTGAATACCTCTTTTCCAGTGCTAAGCATCTGGTGCAAGGCCAGATCTTGGCCCTGGAGAGCCATATAGCTGTTTGTAAACCCTACTGCTGAGGCTAGGGGCCAAAAAGACAGTACTTAGCTGACACATTCTGTAAGCATTTTAACCCCCTGTGGCATGTGGGTACAAAACAAATGCCCCAGTCAAGGTCACTCGCTTGAAAAGATGTGAGCGTCAAACAATAATGAAGAATTGATCCAGTCAAAATTTTCACTTATGTCGACTGAGTCACGCTCCATCATGAAGGGCAACTAATGTGGATGTTACAGCCACTGATGTGAAAGCTGGAACACAAATGAAGAAACTGGCTGTATCCTTCGAACATGGACCAGATACATGACTATGAAGCTGTTTTCTTGTTCAGTAGCTGGACGTGTGGAAGGAGCAGTACATAGTTGTAATAATAGAAATAGTATGTCTGTGTAATAAGCAAGAAGGTCACCTGACAGAGCCAGTTCCAACACTGTGGACAACTGCTATCTTCCAAGGTGAAAGCAGAGGTAAGGTATCAAATCGCAGTTGTGACCACCTCTACAAAAAAGCGCTTTCTCTGGTGGAGAGGTTTTTTGAGACGGACAGAGAACCAAACCACGTGGTAAATAAAACCCACAAGTGCAGAGTGGCACACCTTAAAATGGAAGGGCTACCAGCAGTCTCTCAAGGTAGCCAGCCAGTGTTAATCTGCAGAGTCGTATTGATTCCGGAGTGAATTTAAGAGGAGAGAACTTCAGAAATGCGGAAAGCAATAGTTAGGTTGCTTTAGTCTTCCAAGACCTCCTCCATTTTTTGAAACAATAAATCATAGCACGAGTCAAGGACATATCACTGCAAAATGGGTAAGCTCGTCCTTGCCTTCACTCCAGCTGCACAGAACAGCTTTGGAGCAAAGATTCAAAAGCTTTGCAAGGATATCGACTGTTACCTTCAGCAGTAGGTCCACAGTGAAGTAGGGAAGGAAGAATATAATTCTCCTATTTGAATAGTATTGCATGGACAAAACATGCTGAATTAGAAGAGGGATGTCTCAAGGCCATTTTTGTTCTCACAAATGTATCTTGCTGAAAAATACATACTGTATTTAATATCCCTTTAACAGACTCCATTCAGGAAACCTTACAGTTTTACTAGGAGGACAAAACTGTAAACATGAACGTTAATGCAATACATTAGTCAGGACTTTAAACACTCTCCATACAGTAATATCAATATAAGAATGTTCTTCAAATGGATACGCCAAGTGTCAGAAATGGCAAACAGGAATCATCACTGTAGAACAAGAGCCTGCAGTGTTCAGCGGGGTTTGGACGAACAGCTACTTCAACTTAAGAGCTGCTGAATACCATGTGGGTATACATGCACACTATAACAAAGCTCTCTCCATAAAACTGCTGTTTACTTCAGTGCAGCAAAGAAGTTGCATCTGATAAGATGTTTAATAACGGATTTAAAGATAGAAGATAAAAGTTTTGTTTTGGTGGATGTTTTTAAGTACAAGCTCTTACAGTATGTTGCAGTAAAGATGATATGAGAAGCATTTAAATTGAACTTTTATTTTCATCCATATTTTATATTGAGGAATTGATTATGTTCAAAATGTCCTCCATATTTACTCAACCCCATAAGCTAAGTCTTGAAACCTGTGTCCAAATCTCTTTGAAGATTGGTGAATACTTTTTTTTTAGGACATTTTTGGACCTAACCTGTCACTGTGACAAATCATATAAAATATAATAAGTTAATGGTAAGTGTTGCTGTCTTAGTGTGCCCTAACTATTTACTTTGGGTTAGTTTTCTTTGTGCTGCTTTTTAACAGGATGCAAATGTTTTGTTTTTTTTTAACCACCATCGATTGATTCTCGATCATGCTGCCTCACATGTTAAGGCTTCCAATCCTATAGCATAGGTTGTTTAGCTTCTTAAAGTTTGAGGTTGAATTTCAACATGAGCTTTTTTTCCCCCACATTGTTGAGCAGGAAAACATTTTCTTTTCCTTTTTGCTGTAAATCTCAGTCAGTAATAACACAAATAATGACCAGTAATCACACACTGAAAGCCAAGCTTTGCTGCGAGTAGGTGTGTGTAGTTGCATGCAGAACAGTGTTCGTCTGCATCCATGTTTGTAGCTGCACGAGTTTCTGTATGTGTCTGTGTGTGTGTGTGTGTGTGTGTATGTCAGCATGTGTGCAAGGAAAGTCCCTATTTGAGTATGGTGAACATCCCATCAGGATACGTAACCTAAACGACACAATGGAGAGAAACAGAAGGGCTTAGGGGCATGAAACACTCACCTTGAACCAGGCTGCTCCTTGCAGACACAAGGATTACCCATCTGCACATTTCTGAAGCCTTTTGATTAACAATGTGTCCAAAATGAAAGACGAAGAGGAGAAAACACAATTTAGTAATTTCAATGGCTTTCTGCAGATGGGTTGCCACCATATTTGGATAATTAATGTCTAGATATCTTCTTTATACTGTGCCCACGATGGCAATTAACATGTTTTGTGGAAAACTTTTTTCGAGGCAGTGAAGAAGGATGGAAATGCATTAGAGGAGGTCACAAAAATGGGCTTCTATTCTTTGCGCTAAAAGGATGCTTTTATGAGGTTATAGCAACTGAGGAATAAAACCCCAAGGGCAAATAAATGATAAAGAACTCATTTTTAATTGGCAATCTTTTTGGTTCATATAAATACCACTCCAAATTTCCTATCCATGTTTTCATTGACTGCATGGCAAGTCTCTCTTGAACTAGAATTATGAAAGGCAAAAGGAGTCACAATGCCGACCAAAAAGGACAACTCTATCTCTTAGCAAGCCAAAGGTATACAAATTGCCCACTCTGTTCACCATGATTCAGATTCAGAGAACTTTATTGTCATTCACTTTACGTCCCAAGTATGTATAATGAACGAGATTTCGTTGCACCGGCTCAGAAGATCACAGAAGTTAAAGGCAAAGAAAAACACAATAAGGTACAATAAACTAGAATAAGGAATGAACTAAGAATAAAGAAGGAAAAGTAAATTACCATAAAATAAAATACAAAAGTGCACCTGTGCTCTTTTATCTTATGATATTATGCAATTCAGTGAGAAGTGTAATTGACTGAAAATAGTTTAAAGGATGCATACTGCAGTTTTAGGGAAATGTTCTTTCTGGAAAGTGAATGAATGTCCTGCCACCTATTTGAACAGATTTGAGCTGAAGGTTGAAGAATCGCTTCCTGACTCAATAAGGACAAACTGTGATGACGTCTAAATCCAACACCAAGTTGGAAATCCAAAATACACTATGTGGTTACCTCGAAATTATGCTAATATGCCAGAGTTTCAACTGAAATACCAAGGGTGTCTTTTCAGAAATTTACTCTATGACCCAATTTGGCTGTGCACAAATAGTTTGTTTATATACCAGCTGTGGTGATGTGTGTGTGTATGTGAGCCATGGCTGGGACCCTCATGTCCTAAACCTCTCTTTGTCGCCACCTAATGGTAGAAGTGTGCGTTAATTCTGAGCTCTGGAGCCCAGCTGAGGAAAAGTGTGCACCAACACATCCTCCCTCTCTCAGGTAATTATGTCTTTTATCTACGAGACACATACAGCTACTTTAACATTGGATATCCAGCCGTCCTAATGGCCCATTATTCAAATAAATGGGGGAAACACTGTGTGGTTGGTGACCCCCTCCATGCGGCAGGGCCCTCCATCCAGGCACACCTGCTGAGACAAGGTAACGTTTATCACTGACACCTTCACAGGACAGAAACAAAATGGCAGGCAGGGTCAGCGGTAAGGAGCACACTGGGCCTGTCATATTGCAAACATATCCATTTGGTACAGCTCTACTCTTGTGGTTGCCAGGCTACTGCCTAATATATGGTGACTGAGTGTGCGTCAGGAAAACAGAAGTAAGATGTTGACTTTGAGATAAGTACCTCTTCAAATTAAACAGCACCATCACATTGCATTCAAAATAACATTTCCAAAGGTCAACTTTAAATGGTCCCCCATTTGGCAAAAAAAAATCCCTGTGTTCTTCAACTCACTAAATCATCAAATTTGCATACCAGTTACGTTAGTTAGTGGCATTTAATTATTTATGTTTTAATTACACAGAATGAAGGGGATAATATCACTGTAAGGTAGTTTTTTTGGTGTGTGTGCCCCAGTCATCGGCACACTCGGATGTCACCTTATTAAAGTACACAAAAAGATAATTATGTCCGGCTCTGTCTAAACATTGCCATGGTGCTGCACTAGAGAATCATCGCTGAATTGGACACAGGAGAGGGTTAGACCTCTTATGATTAATGTGCTTGGTCACACACACTCAGGAGTGGTAAAGGCATGTCAACTCCCTCTCTCTCTCTCACTCTCCTCCTGAGTCAAGGGTCAGCAAAATTGTTTTGATGGCAATGATTGTCGCATCAGCCAGACTTATGCTGTGAGCTCACCTATGGACTCGGGAGTGCAGAGCCAGCCAGCTGACATGCAGCTGAAGATGACACACCCTCTTCCCAAAAGCCACATGTCTACATGAGAAATTAACAAATTCATAAAAGGTTGGAGATAGATATAAATGGTTAGCTATGGTTGGGAAATGTGGGTATTTATATATATAGAGAGAGAGAGTCAGCAATGGGGGGGAAAGAAAGCTGTGGATCTACATTTGCAGGACTCGTTCCCACCAGCTCTCCCACGAAACACCCATCACCTGGAAAGGTCCTCCTGAATAGAGCTGCTGATGTCATTGGAGAGATGGTATTGATTGACCAAGGGGCAGCAAAGGCCAATGCAATTAAGAGACAAGAAAACATACAGCGTTAAAGACTGTGTAAATAAAGGGACTCTGCA
The DNA here is from genome assembly GCA_037833715.1 of Toxotes lorentzi. Lineage (NCBI taxonomy): Eukaryota > Metazoa > Chordata > Actinopteri > Toxotidae > Toxotes > Toxotes lorentzi. The sequence goes on along the minus strand of JBBMJY010000009.1, from coordinate 15,314,593 downwards.
GTACGGCCAGACAAAGGCCAGTCCAGGGCCCTTTCAGGAGCCCCCTTGTTCGCTGTTGGCCTGGGGTCTTCTCTAAGGACTGAGGGTCTGGGTGGGAGGCCTGGGGGAGGTGGCGAAGAAGAGAGAGACTGTGTGTGGGTGTCCGGAGGGATAAGGACAGAGGGTGTTGCTAGGCTGTCTCTGAGAGGTCGATGAGAGCTTAGCCCTCCCTGTGTCCGGAACTATCAGGTGATCACGGATGATCTGCATCTCAAGGAGGGGGCTGTTGAGAGGAAGAAGCTGTATTTTTATAGGCTTCTGTCTGGTTTGCTTTGCTGCCCTTATTACTCACTTCCTTCCACTTTCCGTCTCACCTATCTGAGTTTACTGTAGAGTGAATGGTTACTGTACCCAACTGAATACTTTGATTTTGGATCAAGTACATCATTGAGTCAATAGGTTTTTTTGCATTATGTCTTCTTTAGCTAGCCTAGCTATCTCACTGTATATCACTGTTGCTTTCTCAACCATTTTTTCAACAACAACACTGTAGATTTACCTTGAATGGGAGGTAAGTACTAAAGATTTTTTTGAGAAGATTACAATTTTGGTACACCGTAATCTTCTCATAAACATGGATTTAAAAAAAACCCTGAAAAACATTCAGACATGTCCACCGTTACACCATGTACAGATACAGTAAAGGTGGTCAGGTGGCTACAGTTCCACACAAGTCTCCAAACTGTGTCCTCAAAACAGAGGTCATGATCTAAGTCTTCAAGTCCATGAATGTCTGAACTATTCAACCTGTCCACCAAAACCACCAATGTCAACCAGAGTTGTGACCAACAAACCGACATTGGCATCTCTTAAGCCACAATGTGGCTAAAAACATGCATACATGGGCCTATATGTTCACTACAAGAGAGGTAATACATGTACTGTATAACAAGTTTAACTGTAAAATGTTTTCAGCCGGGTAAGTTAGTCCAAAGTGTGTCTCCAAGAAAAGAAAAAAAATCATGATACAATCTCAAACTTCCCATTTCCAGTGTCACAGCAAGGGTGTCATGTCCAACATTTACTTCAGAAATAAATTAAATCATCTCTGGGGTCGACCTTTCTCCACTGGATGGCACTTATATGAACTGTTACAAGAGACCTTGAATGTTAATAGAAAATCATTATACACCGAAACAATACAAGAGCCTGGTTGCCTAGTTGTTAAGACCAGATTATCACAACCCGTTGTCTCCTACCAATGAGGGATTGAACCTCATATGAATGGCACACATGCCAAAACTATTAGTATTGTCCTAAATGGTACTTTAAGTAATATTAATTTGTGAGTGCATAGTCTGTGTCAGTCTGTGTCAGTGTTAAAGGGACAGCCTGCTCAACCCCTCGGATCCCCTGTTTGATCCAGCTCTTCTTCTGGCAACAAACAGAGCTGGGGGGTCAGCTATTCTGATGTGCTTCCTCTCACCATCCTCTGCCCCCTCTCTGTCCGCATTCAGGAAAAAACAATGGCCTCTACTTCATCTGTCTCCCAGGTGACAGTGCGAACATGATCCCAGGATAATTTACCTCGCTCCTCATTTCTTGTTCATCAAATGAGGGCCAGTGTCTGCCTGTCCTTAGTCTAATTTACATTTTCTCATTAGCTCTGCACTTTTATTATTCTAATTTGTATGTTGTCTAGAAAAACGGATGGATGGGTGATGTTGTTGCCCTTGCTCTCCATATGCATCACCCTGAGCAACAAAGAGGGAACGGGTAGTGTTTGAGGGGGTCTCTATATGTCTCATAAGCCACCTGAGGATGGAGGCAGCCACTGTTTCCCCACTGATGCTGCCAAAATATAGTGGATTCTTTGCCTTCGAACCTCGTAGATATATCACATTTACTGTGCTTCACACAACAAATAAAGAGGATGACTATGGCCTTTCTTTCAGTAGCAATAACACAAAACACCTGTTTAACCCTTTTTTTAGAAAAGCACTGGTGACATCAGAATAGCGTCCCACGATATAGAGACTGCCATCTACATTGTGTTCTGTAAATTCAATGTCCTGCTGCTCAGTGAAAAGATATTAGACCCTCTCTGGTCCATTACCAGCACTTAGATGCTAGTCCTTGACCGTGATTTTAAAGGGTTTGCCACTTGACCAGGATTTTTCCCCATATTCAAGCAAATGCACAGTATATACCTTTACCCCTGCACTTCAGGGATGCTGCAACAATGAGGAATGTTTGTGAAACTGCGACCATTTCGTTTAAAAAAAAAAAAAAAAATCATTTACTTCTGTACAATGAGCCTTACTGATACAAAACCCTGCAGGCTATTTAGCTTTGGTTTTAGCTGTCAGTGTCATGGGTTTATATTTCAACAGCGCAGTCCAAACAGGAGCATGAAGGATGCTACGAATCCCCTGAGAGAACAAGCTGGTAATATACGCAGTGGCAGGAGTGGGAAAAAAATCATATACATGCACTAAATCAAGCAACTTGCAGACAGCGAAATGCACTGAGAGTCAGCGGTGATGGAGAGAGAAACTGAAGACTTGATAGGTTCAATCTAAAGAGATGGGGAGCGATTAGATTGGGTGAGGGTGGGTTCTTTGGAGACATGGGGGCAATATTCCCAGACATCTTCCTACAATAAATATATTTTTAATTTGTGCTCTTTTATTAACCAGCAAAATCACTTCAAAATGAATAGCACATTATTAAGTCTTCTAGTGGCTCTTACTGTTCTTTATCATGAGTTTGTATCGCTGTGCAATTCATCTCCAGCCATTCTTCACACTAAATATGTTTTATATGAGCCTTCATTTATCATGGCCTGTCAGCTCTTAACTGTATCATTATTCAGTCTAGAGTTATAAATTGGAATCATTAAACGTTTTTTCATATAATCTGATGCAATAACTGCTCCCCTTTATTGGCTTGTGAAAAGAAAATAGTAAATACAATTGTCTGTCAAGATCTTTGGAGATAGCCGTCTCTCTCAGGCTGAAATGAAATTAGGCCAGCCGAGGAGACAGGATCAATGTCAGCAGATTTGTTCGACTTTCATCGTGGAGGGGACGGGGCTGAGCGGATGAAGGATGGAGAGAAAAGGAAGCTGACACTGCTGAACCCGATGAGGAATGTGGGCTTAGCTGTCAATATTTTTTTTCATACTGTGTCACATCAATCAGAGGTGTCTTTTCAACTTCTCAGTGCAGTTCTGTGCAGACATTCATAATGGAGATATTACATTCCCTGAACTCAGCTAAAATGTGTGGTCTCTGTATCTTTTTGTCCGGCATCTGAGACGTTTTCATGAAAGGAGGTGTAGTGATTAACAGTGACAATGTGGGGTCAAATTTTTCATCACTTGAATCATTATTCTAATCAGAAGAGGACCTTGGCAGCGTGAGCCAGCTGTGTGACTGCAACTTACCAAACTGTAAAAAGTAAACCCAAATGCTGTGCAATCTGAAAGGTTTCAGAAATTAAACATAAACTTTGTAGAATTATTTGTAGCACCCTTTTCCAGGACACAAACATGTTTGCAGTACATTACCAGAAACACATGCACAGGGCTTAGAAAGATACATTTCCACTGAAAACTGAGGAGACTGACGCAATAAAATCTTAAAAATGGTAGACTATCAGAGTTTAGCTCTTGAGAGAAGATGCCTGCTGCTTTGAGTCATTGCCTTCTCCTCTCTCTCATCCCATAAAGAGATGGTGATAAAAGATGTCAAACCCACCCTGAGAATCGTGGGTAAAGACTGCCACCCACTGGCAACATCACAGACCATGCAGCCCTCCTTGTGTCATGTTAGTGGTTTGTGGTGGTCATACTAACGCGTTTTTAATTCAGGCCTTGAAAGAATTACACAAACAAGCCTTATTTAACGTGTGTGAATAGGCTTAGAAATGAGTTCAATGAAATAAATAAATAAATAATAAGTCAAAAGGGACAGAAGAAAATGTATTGGAGACTTGTTTTTAGAAATTGGATGAACGTCCTTTTCTGTGAGCCTATGCTGCCATCTAGAGGGTGATACAAAGAAATGATGGCGTGTATCTGAGATGAGGCCAACCTCTAAAGAAACTGGGCAGCACCTCAACTTCTCCTCTGTTCTGAATTTGACCCCCCCCCCCTCGAAAAAAAAAAAGCTTTTCGGCCCTTTACTCAAACTTCTACTAACAAGTCATCACTCATTTCCAAATAATAGCACAAGAAACTGCTTGTGCAGTAGTTTGGATCACCACTGAGATGCACACCTGGAGGTGTGAAATCCTAATGAAAATATCATTTTAATCACAATTCCTTTTTTTTTTAAAAAATCCAAGTTCTCTGATTATTTGCTGAGCAAGAGTCAAACTCACACCATCAGGCTGTCAGCATTAAAATACAACAAAATATAGCTCAAGTCTTGCAGGTAAAAGGTCAAGTCAACAGCTTCCACTTTAGGCCAGATGGTGGTGTGTTTGCACCAGGTAACACAGATATGTGGGGATCTGAGGTAGAGCTGTGTACAGTGCTGAAATTAACAGCAGACAAACAGAGTGTGCTTGTGCAGCCCTTCATCGCAGAGAAACACTCAATTATTCTCAGAAAGAATCTACAAGAGTTTGATTTTAGAGTGCTGCTGCAGTGAAAAGAAAAAAAAAAACATCAGAATTGCATTTCTGATCTGATAATTTAAAGGTAATCACTTTCTCATCAGATAGTTCAGCGACAAAACTGCAAACGTTCTAGGTTAAAGATGTTTTTTGTTTTTTTTTCTAGGGACCGTGCAAGTCCAAGTTTGTCTGAAAAATTCCGTTGTTTGCAAAATGCTCAGAACTCCAGACCAGGACTATTTATTTACCCCTACTGGCCCATATTTCCACCTGCATGTTGAAGGTGTTTATATATAAACTCCCCTAAAAGAGAGGTAGTTCACTCCAAGGTCTCTGTTCTGTCAATCTGGCAATAAAGCTCGGTCATGCTCTCTTTCCCCCCTCTTTGCCCCCCCATCTCTTCCTCCGTCTCTGTCTGACTCTGCGTCTTCCATGATACTTCTCCATTGAACTGCATGTGCCGTGTGACTAGGGGCAGGAACGTTCTGGAAAATGAGAACAAAGTGCTCAGGATGTTCCGCACGGGACGAGCAAGCTAATGCACAGTATGTTTTCCATAACTTTTTCTACAGGAACATAACAAACCTATATCTTTTTCATGCCAGAACTTGTAGAAAATAAACATAATGAATCTTTACATCTTTAACAGTAAAACCTCTCCTTTGAAAAATCAAAACATTAAACCTAAAGTATCTCATGAAAAATTCAGGGCTGTCACATTACTGGAAAAGGACCAATTTTCTGTTTTCTGTAAACTCTACAGGGCAGTGAGCAAATTTAAACACAAAGAATGAACAAGGAGAAATGATCTAATCTTTGAGTTTGATTGGTAATGTTTGAGTTTGTAGATCATGTTTTGGAAAAAGCATTTCTGAGAGGCAGCTGCCCTGAAGTCTGAGGTTGAGTTTAATACAAATGGGTGGAGCTAAAGATATGTTTATGGCACACAAGGTATCCAAGTGGGACATTTTAAAGGCAAAGAAGAAACTAACAAAGGCGCGCAGCGCTTATTTGTATTGTTCCTAGTCCTGACATTCTAAATCTTGCTAGATTTGTAGCTCAGCAACACAACTTGTCTAACGTGTTTGAAATGAAAAGGCCAGATATGGTAACCTGGAAGAAGGATGCATTTTTTTTCAGTTAGCATGAGGAACATTATCAGAATGTGATCTATTTAACTCCTTACTCCATGAAAACTCTCTTTCCGTTCAGCTTCAGTCTAATATTACTTGCATTCCCAGAATAAAACTGTGGCTCTTTGGTTTCATCCATTGAGGTTTAACACAATTAGTGCAATGATTTCTTTTGTGCAGCTCTGCCTCCAACAGTTCAGTCTGCATTTTGTAATTTTCTCAAGAGAAAAGCATGTAACTATGCCTTAGTCTCGACTTCGCTTAGCAGTGATGTCATGATTGACTGACTACGTGTTCTCAGTCACCCCCACGCTTTGTTAGACAGGCCAATTCTGCAATCGTGTCATCACTTTGCACCATCTTGTCGATGCTATCGCAACTATCTGCATTCTCCCCGAGAACTTGATATGACCCAGAGTGCTATGAAGTGAAGAAAAAAAAAAGTAGTAGGAATGTCTGCATGTACGAGAATTAAGGGCACAGTTCAAAGGGCTTAGGGGTTTCACTGCTGGTCCTCCCTTCACAGTGCACAGCCGCCCTGTAAATGTTATAGGCCACTGTGTTTAAAGGTGCCCTACCTCTGTAAACGCAGACCCATTGTGCTTAATAAATGACAGTACTTTTGCATTTTCAAACTAAAGCTATGTAAATAAATAAAATTACAAAATAACATTGTGACGAAAATCATGTCCCTTCAATAAAATTAAAAGACATATATCCTTTTATTTATCCTCAATTCAAGTGGGGAAAAAAATGGTTGTCTTTTTTCCCCCCGTTGTGTATGCTGAGAAAAGGCAACTATTAAAAGTGGTCCATCAAACCTGTCCTCCAGGACTTGCTCGCACTTGTCTCGGCTCAACTTCAGAAAAAGAGAAAGAGGGCAAAGAGTGGCTGAAAATGAATCATCTAAAGACAAGGAGACAGTGACAAATCCATTTTTAGCTTTAACTCAAACATTTTAGCTCCAGAATGCTAATAACGCCTCGCTTGGTTTAGTCAAACGGTCTCTGAAGAGTGAGTATCACTTTCAGACAGTTCCCTATTTGTTGACAGGTCGCGGCACCGCTGAAGAAATACCACTGACACCAACCTAACTCCCCCAATATTAACACTTCACTCAGTAGAGTAAAGTTATGAGACATAAGCTGAAGGTGGATTATGTGTGCTTCAGAATTTGGATCAGATGGCCCTAACACCTTTGAATATAAATCACATTTTCAGTAGGACGAGACATCTGAAAATAACTTTGTTGCTCAATGAGCAGATCATGGACATCACGGAGTCTTTCAGTTGGTGTAAAAGTCACTGTTGATCAAAATGTTTTGCTCTTTGGTGATCTTATGTGATAGGGTTGGTAGAAAAGAGTTTCTAAAAAGGTTCTAAAATTAGAGCCTGAATAAATGAGTGAAGAAACACAACAAACAAATGCAGATGTTTCCACACACACAGGTCACCGAATGGTTTGAACACTATGAAAATAATGTGAATCATATGTTATGGCTTTTGCAGTCACCACATCTTGACCCAACTCACCACCTATGGTGAGTTGGTTTTGAATAGACATGCTAAGTGACAGTTGTCCACCACCATCATCAAAGCACCACATGAGGGAATAACTTTTCAGAGAAGGGTGTTTCATCCCCCCCAGTAGAGTTTCACACACTTGAAGAATCGAAGCCAAGCTACACTGAAGCTGTTTTGGGAGCACATAGGTTTTTCCTTGAAATTGTCACTCATGTATGTAGATGGGAAGCCCACTCCTTCCTGGTGCATATAACAACATGGGCCTCTAATATTTACACTGCTAATTATCTACTGTGACTCATTTGTGGTTGTTGCATACCCGAAAGGTGGCTCAGTGGTCACAAACACTGTACTAGAAGGTTTTTTTGCTCACTTACACTCTTGGTTCTGATTATGAAGGAATAGTCTGGTGACAAGTTTTCTTTTTTTAAATATATTCAGTAAATTAATGTAACATGTACTGCCTGTATATCCAAAACCTCATATGGCTTATTCCCATGTGCCATAGAGATCCACTGTTAAACAATGAAAAACACATCAATTAGCCACGCTGTTGCACTAGCTGATTTGTTTCTTTGCTGAATATCAGCACAGTTTATTTTGAGTCAATCCCACAAACTCTGCCTTGCCGCCATAAATACTCACTAGAGCACCAAAAGTGTATTTCATGGCTGAAAATAGTCCCCAATAAATGGTTTGTTTACATCAGTTTGAATAATGTCAACTGGTTCAGGAAATCACTTAACCTTAAAAAAAAAAAAAAAAAAAATCAGGTTATATTCATGACCTGTGGCTGAGCACCACAGACAGACACGGGAAGTTGTCAAGGATTGAGAGTTAGGCTAACACATTGCTGGCTTTGGTCTTTAGTGTCAAATGAAATACTGACTGATCACTCTGACACAGATTCTCGAGTCATCTAGTGTGATTTTCTTTATCCAAATTAATTTGATAACCCATACTTCCATCAGAAACGCAAAGATTCTGCCAAGAAATTATGTCAGTAATCTGGCAAACCCGACACAAAAAAAAATCATACACTCCAGACAAAATGCATGTATTATCATCATACAACAATCACCATCATTACAGTGACAAAGAGCAGGAATGTTGGAGTTTTCAGTCTGCAACTGGCTCCATCCTCCTATCCTTGGGTAAGTATCCTGCACGTCATGGGGGAAATCCTTGCCATGTCTCTGAGTGAAGGGGGCTCTCAGCCAGTATCACTGCTCATTGCCAAGGAAAGACTCAACCCTCTGATCCTGGGAAGTGTGCCGCACTCTTTCTATTTGATGTTGTAATTGTTTCTCCATCTTGGGCAGGAGGCCTGGGACATGTTTTTCTGTAGAAGGAAACACTTGAGCGCTGAGTTCCATCTCTGTAGATGTTTTGGAGATGTGGCAGCAGGTTGTGGTCTGCAGCATATGGGCTCACTTTAAAACTTCCACAAAAGCCTCTCCTTTGAGATAATTGTACCTTGAATTAGACCGGGCTTTGATTTATCAACACAGTTGTTGACAACAAGTTTCCACTCCTTCAGAATTTCCATTGATAAATCTGCTGCAATAACCAAAACCTGCTAAAATAACACTAAACTGCATGAAATGACACTTAATTCATCATCCTGGAAAAATTGTCTTTGGTGTAATGAGTTAATGAAAGGATAGTCGTAACAAGGTGGTGGCAGAATAATTTCCTCATGTTGCAAATTTCAGCTGAGACTCCGAACGTCCTCTAATTACACCGGATGAAGGTAAGCTCTCCTTGACATCTTATAACACTGTGAGTCTTCTAGGAAGCTCACTGAGACCTTTGACCAGACCCATAATTAGCTGTAATATGGGTGTACACAATTCAAATATGGTTACATCAACAATGACATTGAGCAATGTGGTTTGTCGTTTTACATTTTCCAAAGCTGTTCCAACACATAACATCATCACATGTGGGCTCCAACACATATACCATCATAATTACAACTAATGTCAACAATATTTGACATTAATCACGATCTCGTTTGTAACTATAACCACAAACTGTTTATATTTTTCGTTGTCTTGCTGGCCACAGTAGAGTGAGTCCTCTCGGATGATATTACATTAATTAGAATTTTAAATGACATTGTGTAAAATAAACACAACAAATAACTGAATACGTATACAGTATTTTAATCAGTCACAATCCAAATATCCACTCTGAAAACAACTAATGTGGGCGCTTACAGAAAATACACAAACCAATCATGTGTCCTTCTACTGATGATTCAGTACTCTCTGTTAGAACAAGTGCTGAGGCAATTAGCTGATTTAATCCACATACAGAAAATTAAGCAGCTATCATTTTGATTATTGACGGTGCAACATGAGGATCTCTTTTACATCCCTTTAGATTCATTAGCTTTAGGTTTTTGTTGTTTGGTCAAAACAAGCACTTTGAAGATGTAACCTTGCTGCTGGGACATGTTTCTTTTGATGGACATTTTCATTTCAGAGAAATTGATCATGAAAATAACTGCAGCTCTTGTAGGAATGAAATGAACAAATAAATTGGCACTTTTTTAAAACTCTTTATTGGTAACAATCCAAAAAACAAAAACAAAAAAAAAAAACACACAGGAAGCTAGAGCAAAAGAAAAGAAACCAAAACACAATACTAACTCCAGACCTCACTGGGTTGCATTCAAGAAGAGCAGATACAGTAAAAGATAATGATGACAAAAACCAGGAAGCAAATACTCCAAGAGTTTTCTTTTTTTTTCTTCTATTGTGTTTCAAGTACAGTCTCTGTTTTATCACACAAACTGTATCCTCATGTGCTTTCAGTTTGACCCTACTTCACCTTCCCTGTTCTTTCACTTTCACCGCTCTCATCTGTCTGTTGTACACAATGCATTTTCTGCTGCCTGGTTCCATTCTGTTCTTCCTACTGTATTTACAGGCATCATAATACATATGGCAACAGTAACAAGGCAAACAATGGACAACAAAGTTATTTCACACACAGTAGTTACATATTCTCCACACACTTGCTCACTATTGTAAACCCACTGTGAGCGTGTGAGGTTAGGCAGTGCATTCATTCAGGAAGGGCCATGCTAAGGAAAATGGGGGAGCTATGAGGGGCTTTTTCTTGGCCAGCAAGTCCAGGCTTGGTTGCAGGCCTGTCTGTCCCTACTCAGCGCAAACATGTCAGACATTTCACCACCAGTATGAGTGAGCTAAGGTCCCCCCCATTCCTCTGCTGTAGGTTGAAGTGGCCTCTACACAGTGTTGTAAGCCTGATTTGTGCTCAGCATGATTAACTTGGTAATGCCACATAATTAGCTTTTAAAAGGCATATGCTTATTCTTTCTAAAAACAGAACGCTGATGAGAGACGTGAAGGATTCCTGAAATATTTGCAACTGTGAAACACACATGCATATTTGGAAAGCTGAAAGGCAATGTGTCTAATGTGACCAAAAAATAATCATGTGGGCTGAGTTTCTGACATTGGCAGAAGCAGTCTAAACGGCCCCCTTAACCAGAATCTGGGGTCACGTTTCACCTTTAAACTTTTGAATCTGGACTCCTACAGTCTGGGCACTACAATTCACGGAGGAGAGACGTCCAGTTGATTAATCCACGGGCATTGGGACAAACAGGTCTCCATTATATAGACACTGGACTCAAGTTATGCAGCTTTCAACAGATCACCACCATGACAGACGACCACAAGCAGGAATACATATGCATTTCAGGAAATCAGCCCAGCTCTCTTATGAGAAATGTGAAAGCGTGGCTCTGGTTGGAATATACTGAGAACACCCAAAACAAACCCACTTCCCGGCCCAACTGGCATCCACACAAGGGTAGAAATAAGGGAATGTATTTATGAGCATCTGGCTGTGGTTCAGTGAGGTCAATGCACTGATAGAGTACAAGGATAGATCCCTGCACCTCTACAGATTCCAGACGAAGAAGAACCAGCATGGGTTGCAGATCATGTTTTTTTTTTTTTTGCCTCATTTCTAAGTCTATTAATTTATATTTTAGCTTTGCTGAACATATTATAATTTATAGCATCATAAATATAAACCTCTTTGTGCAAAAGCAGCATCACATTAGTTTACATGTGTTCTGTTCCATGAGTAAAAAATCAAATCCAGTATGGCCATCAGCCCTCCTCGTCCTGTGCTTGCACACACACACACACACACACACACACACACACACACACACACACACACACACACACACACACACACACAC
>JBBMJY010000009.1:15282108-15298879 GCA_037833715.1 Toxotes lorentzi | reverse complement strand
AAAAACAAAACCGTGGGAAGAAAAAAAGGAGCTTGAAGAAAAAACCAGGGGTCAAAAAAGGTGGGGGAAAAAAAGAGAAACACCGGAAAAAAAAAAAAAAAAAAAAAAAAAAAAAAAAAAAAAACATATATAGATTGTGCCTTTTTTTAATGGAAAAACACATTTGTGTGAACACAGTTTACCTGAGGAGAGATACGAAGCCAATGTTGAAAATGCTGCACATTATCAGGACTAACTGCATCACAGCTACTGGATAGTTTGCAGTTTTTTCTCATGCCAAGAAGACAGCGAGGCCTTGGTGGTGTTAGAGCTGCACACACAGGCACACACACACACACACACTCAGTGCAAACTTGAATACATACAGGTTTCTTTTATTGATTTCAGCTCTTTTAACATTTACAAAGCAGCTCATGAAGTAACATCAGCGCAGTTGCACCTGAAATATCACTATAATAATCGTTTCCAACAACTCCACACTCATCCACACACACTGTCGGCCCCTGAGAGACAATGAAAAAGAGAAGTTTAAATTCGCCTTAAGACTTTTAAAGACAAAGCACACTTGAGGAAGTGAATCCTTTGATGACACTTAAAACCAGCCTCAATATTTACCGACAGGGGTCATTGCACCTTGCGAGTGTCAGGTGTCGATCGGATGAGTTAAGATGTGTGTGATATTAAGGCAATCTGGGAGGAGGTTTTACACTTTGAAGGCCTCTGTCTGTTTGTGGGCTATTAATTATCTTATGCAATAAACAAATTTTAAAAAAGGAATTAAATCATTTGAAATAAAAACATGCGCAACATAAAAAGGCCAGAACGAAATTAAGCATATTTTCTGTGCGCCAGTAAAAAGACTTGTGACTTATTTTAGCATTATATGATATAAATTCGAGATTTTTAAACACTTAGTAAAGCGCACTGTCTATGTATTACACTATAACTATTAAGACTGATAAGAAGAAATATATAATCCATGCACATGAATTTACCCTCATCTTTTAGGTAACAGAATTAATATTATTGAAATAGAGGAAAAAGTCGTCGATGTAGTTAAAAAAAAGGGGAAAAAAAGTCACAAAGAAACAATTCTATCAGCTAGAACATTCAACTGGAACAATGATAGAAATGAAACCTGCAGGTAAATATGACCTTTAGTCAGTGATCATCAAAATCAGACAAAAGAACCAACAATATCAACATGAATCTATTAGAGGTTATCACAGGGAAATATATTATATATTTACAGTTTCTCTTCCATCCTTAAAATATCCACAGCCCATTACTTAAATCATGCGCCCTGATGTACACAATGATTTCAGTTCATGTTATTTCAGGTCAGCAAAAAAGACGTCGTCTGAACATTTAAAAAACTTGGTTGGGCATTATTCAGCAGCCACCTGAGCCTCTGTAAACTACACCTCGAAGATAAAACAGAAAGAAGAACAGGGCCTCCTGAAGAAAACGTCGGTCAGTAGCGTGGATGTATGGCACATAGGCTGTGCGTCGCGCACCATCACATTTTAAAAATGCAATACCAAGAGCTGTGAATTTGGTGTTTGTGTTTATGCTGCAGTATTTATGTGGGCATATATTGTATGAATACACTTTGCATCCTGGAAAATGTGGGGAGCCGTTCAAGATTGTTTTTGTTATGTCACACATGACAAGCCTAAGGAGACGGTTGCAAAGCCGTACACCTGATACACTGTGTGTGTGCAGAATTCATAACTGCACCAACGGCTGTGGTCTTTTCTAAAACATGGATTGTTCATTTATATTTATTTCATATTCCCTTTATCCCCTTATACATTTCTGTATAGATGAACGTCCTTTTACGGATATACGCTTATATACGGATATCAAAAACATTATTAAGAAAATTATTTAGCAAAGCAGCTGTAGATTCCAGTTGAATAACTAGACCACGGACCACGCTGGATTTTGTATGGATTCTTAATGTTTATTTAACCCACATAACCTGAATTTACACTGTAGAAAAACGAATCTGCTGCAAGGTACATTTTTGCCATTGATATCATTTAAACCATCTGAAAAAAAGAAAACAAAACAAAACCAAAATTTAAAAAAAAATAAAAACGTGCAGAATTTCTCTGTTATAAGCCAATGACTTTAGATGTGCTCGTTTTTAATCTACCAACCCTATATAGGTGAATGTCTGGAATTTAAAAAAAAAAAAAAGAAAGTAGGAACCAACAAAGTAACACACAAGTAATACAAATTCTATTTAAATGGTGTGACATATAGATGCATGCATCTTTGCTTGCAATGTGTCTGTTTATTAGAGTTTTTCCAAAGACTGCCTCATATCTAACAATAAAACCTGGATACAATTATATCATGTCACAAAACGATTATAGCCTCGTGATACAATTCATCCATTAACACGGGAAAAACGTCGTAACAGAAAACATTCGTATTCAAACGTTGCTGAACAACAATAGAGGGGAAAAAATGCACAATGAGTAAAATAATTTAATATTTTAAATAATAATCGTCATAATAAAGCGGACTCGTTCAGGAAACTGGTCAAAGAAATAGAAATATAAGGTGCAAATCCACGTATCATCTCAAATTAATTCTCATATTAAATGCAAGGAAACGTGTTTATCTTTTGTTTTCTGGTGAAACATGGCGACACGGGTTTACCTACCCCGAAAATAGTGCACAAGTCAAAGAGGTAAGTCAGCGTGCTGATAAAGCCATGTAATTCCTATGTTGTCCAGATGAGGGGAGTCCTGCCAGCCAAGCCAATGGAGAAAAGACGGGGAGACACACAGAATGACAGGGAGGGAGTGAGCGACAGTGACACAGACAGAGAGAGACAGAGGAAGATGTTTAAATACCGGTTACTCAACCAACAATTTATACTCAGCAGCAACAGATGAGGTTTCCTCCACAGTGTCCCCGTACATCAACACCCTGCAACATGCATGCAAATGCAGCATGCAAATACGAGAAAGAGAAAGATATTTAGTCTCTTGATATTCAGACAAACTGTAAGTCCACGATGAAAGGAAAAAAAAAACCTTTTTCCATCACCAGTATCTAACTTTAACCTCAAAGCTCCTCTGACCCAACCTGATGCTTTCCATGTGTCCTGCTCCCAGATCTGGATGGTGTAGTGGCCAGGAGACAGAGAGTAAAGGGGTGGGTTGGGGTGGGGGGTGGGGGGTGGGGTGTGGGGTGTTTGAGGGGTAGGGGTTGGAGGGGGCAAGGACACTGCACCTTGTTACCATTGGGTCGACTGTTAAGTTTTACAAGTACCGTTTTGCGAGCTTATAAACGATACCTTCTAAACTTGCACAGGAAACTCCGAAAACATGCTGTGATAATGTATGTCTCTGGAATCCAGTCGATATCCCATAGTCTGGGAGCGCTGCGATCTACAGAGGTATCGATTACATGAGCCCCTTCCCATGTTTGATGCTCTGACACTTGGCTTATAAAAAGGACTCAGCCTGCTCGTGTGCAGGGTGTCTCTTTTTGCTCTGATGGTCAAAACGACTCGATTCTGTTCCCGTCTTCTCTCTGTCCAGCACTGCTCAGTTACGTTCTCAATGTATCCACCAATATGCAGGGGGGGAAAAATCTTATGGGTAAAATACACTATTACGCATAAACAGAACTATTTTATTGAAAGAGCCACTAAGGGAAATACATAAATTTGTTTTTTTTTATAGTATTGGCCTATAAGATGGCACTGTCTTCCATAGGCAGAGCATTTCTGTGGCACTGATGCTAATTTCAAGGGAGGAAAAAACGTTTATGTAATATGGTTTTAAATTTGCCAAGTTGTAACCTACATAACTATCTAAGTGAATGAACTACACACCAAAGACCACAAGTTTTCCCATCTTTCATGCCTATCCGGCGAAGCATAAAAAGCATCACGTGCAAGAATAAATATCAAAAAGATTTATGGGACTGATGCAGTTCAATCCCCGCTGCACCCTCTCCTTTAGTAATTCATATCATATTGATACTAGTCCCTGTGAAGCACGCTAAAAGATGTGGGTTACCAATATATGTGTCAGCTGTGAAAAGTGGTTGAACCTTAATTTTAGCGCTGAAAACTTTGGTAACCAGTTCCGGAAGGTTTACCCTCCACTGTCAACCCTGTGTGTGTTTGTCCTGTGATGTTTCAGTCCTCACCAGAAGGCTGCATGTTGCATGAAACGTCTCCCTTACTGCGACTTCCCCTATGCAAAAAAATATTCAAGGAGGGTGCACGACTGCAACCGGATGGGGTTTGCATTGGCTGACAGCGTTTCCAGCTCTGGACGACCAATGAAACCAAAGCAGAGGCTTGGCGTATAACAGCGAAGATTGACGTGGAGAATTAATTCCAGCAAACTCCGCACTCCCCGGGATAACTTCAATTTGCTTATATCGGATGAAGATCACTTTGGTGCCGTTGTACCTTGCAGTCACTTGCTTCCAAAAAAGAAGGGGGCACGCTGCAGTCGGAGGAGATTTGAAGAAGTCTCTGTTTTTTCCCTCTTCTGGGGCTCATTCCTCAAGTTCCCCCTTTCTTCTCTGCCTTCGCTCGGACGCATTCAGCCATTTGAAGGGGCACCTACATTTCCCAGCATCTCGAAACATACAGGCAAATGGGTAAGCCTGAGTGACCATCTGCATGCTTCAGTGGCAGAAGGGCTTATGGAACCGTATCCAGACTCAGCACGCCAGCGTAAAGACAGAAATAAGCATACTTTTCTCTCTCTCTCCAAGTTCACATTATGTGCAAATGAAGAGGGTCTTTTAGCGACAGCTTGTCAAGTTTATTTCATCGTGGATTTTTCCAGCTCCATTCAGCAGACTGCTGTCTGCTCAAAGCTTTAAATCTTAAATGGAAACACACCACCAATTATCCTATGAAAAGCCTTCTCTTTGAGCTCTCGATGTCTATTCCTTCAAGCTCGCCATTTTTAATGTTGTTTTTGTTGTGTACGCAGGGGATGGTGGAGAGTAAACCCAGCCACACGGTTTACACACTTAAAAAAAAAAAAAAAGAGCAAAATAGCGGTTACCAACCAGTTGTTACCAGTCCGTGTAGGGTGACACATTTTATACAACTTCATAACCTCAGTTTATGGTGTGAATTACAGCAGCTGGTCTGTGTCGAACGGGTGCATGCTGAGTGTTTTCAGGTTGTCTTGTATATTAATAAGTAACAAATATAATTGCTTTGTGAAAATATGTTTTGTGGAAGCTCATGAGTGCATTACAATTCTAACAAATTCTATTATTATTCACTATAATTGTAGATTTGTGTGCAGTGTAAATATGTTACCTGTGTGTGTGTGTGTGTCTCTATTCTCCTGCAGAGCAAACCTATGGAGAGGTGAACCAGTTAGGTGGCGTGTTCGTCAATGGGCGACCTCTGCCCAATGCCATACGGTTAAGAATAGTGGAGCTGGCTCAGCTCGGGATCAGACCCTGCGATATAAGCCGGCAACTCCGAGTCTCCCACGGCTGCGTGAGCAAGATTTTAGCGAGGTACAACGAGACGGGCTCTATCTTACCCGGTGCCATCGGTGGAAGCAAACCACGGGTCACGACGCCTAACGTGGTGAAAAATATCAGGGAATACAAACAAAACGATCCCGGGATCTTTGCCTGGGAGATCCGGGACAGGCTTTTGGCAGATGGAGTTTGTGACAAGTACAATGTCCCGTCGGTTAGTTCCATCAGCAGGATTTTACGCAACAAGATTGGAAATCTCTCCCAGCCCAACCAGTATGAGAGCAGTAAGCAAGCCTCGGCGCAGGCCGGTCTCCCTTACAACCACATATACCCTTATTCCTACCCCAACACCATGTCACCTAAAATGAGCAGCCCTCCTGGAGTACCCGTGACGGCTGGACATGTGAGCATATCCAGGGCCTGGCCTTCTGCACACACTGTCAGCAACATCCTCGGCATACGAGCCTTCATGGATCCTGCAGGTGAGGAAAACGCTGTCGCTTTCTGTTCCGTGAGAAATCTTAGGCCTGTGCGTCTCAGTGCCATACACGCAAAGCGTTTAGCTCTCTTTGTTCTCAAATAAGAGCTTAAAAAAAAAAACCTGTGCAGCTGGTGATTAGTGTGTTATTCTGCGTGATGAATTACCGTATCACTCCGCACAACCTGTTTTGGCAGCTGGCTGGACAATTTGTCCATTAGAAGTTGTACAGGCCTCAGTTTCAACATTCAGCCAGAACGTAGTAACGCCATTCTCAATGGGCCTTTTCATAGGATGATGCGTTTGCAAACACCTTGCTCACCTGCTATATCCCCTCTAATCCTTCAGATAGTCATTACAGGCATTTTTATTTGCCTGTCTGGTCCTTTAGCCGGTGTTTTCATGCGCCCTGAACCAGCAGATTTTTTTTGTGCCAAGAGGAACAGCATTTATTTATTTATTTACGAAATGTATTTACAATTACATGTTAATATCTAATTTCCAGAAGTCTAGTTGAAATAGCTAGACACTACACACACTCATCTACAAGAGAATATTGCTTCTTTTACGCGAGCTGATAAGAATAAGTAGGATATTATTGGGTGTAATAAATCTATACAATTATCAATGTGAATTGTTAAATGAAAAAATATTTATATTTTTTTCAGGAAGTTAAAACTCAGACCTAAATTTATAATACACAAGTATAACAAAACAATTAAAAACACACTTTTAAAAATAAAATAGAATAATTAGAATATTAAATAATATATTTGCTGGAGTTACTCTAACTACTCTAGTATTTTAGATAGGCCCTGAAATTTGAAAATGAAATTTGTTTAACAGCCCAGGCAGACTAATGAGTTAAGCGTTTAAAGAATGGTCACGATTTCTATAAATAATTATGAATCTAAACGTGAGGCTGCACTTTTCGTATTGGTTTTTTTTATTTTTCACATTTTAGCAAGTTGACTTTTTTTTGGTTTGTTTTTGTTAAATATATATATTTGACATTACGTTACTGTTTCTAAATCAGCCATTGCTGGGACGGAAGGATATCCACCAAAAATGGAGGAGTGGAGTAGCGTCAACAGAGCTTTCCCAGCGGGCCACACAGTCAACGGGATTGACAAGTCAGCCATTGACGCCGACATAAAATACGCTCAGGTAAAAATCAATAAAAATATTAGAATATCTACACAGCCTGTAACAAGTGTGCACACTCTGTATTGCCTTGGGCTATTCGTGTCATTTCTTGTCTTTATGGGAAACTGGGAAGTGTTTAGTGCCAAAATGGGCAGAGGCCTTTAAGTGTATTAGTGCTGTCGCTACAAAGGCCTGTGGCAGAGCTGTGAAAAAGTTTCCATATCAGAGACCCTCAACCTGAGTCACACAAGGCTACAGGCTTCAGTTTGATAAGACTTTACCTCTGAGAGTCTCATCCCACAGGATTTTATTACTTCTGATTAAATGTTTGCTCGTGTGTTAGGACTTAGATGAAACACAGAGGAGACCTAGTTGTGTATACAAACTCTAATTAGACTTCTTTATGGTAAATGGAGATATAGTGAATCTCGTCTATTCCCCAGTTTCCTTCCCTCTACTTCTAAAACCACTCAGGCACCATCTTTAAGAACCACCGCTCTAGGCCACACGCCACTGTCACATACAATTATAACTGCTGTATGTTTTAGGGGGTGTGTGTTTGTGCTGACATCGTCTTGTCCGTTTGCCTGCAGCCTTCCTCGACATTGTCCAGTTATGTCTCGGCGTGTGCTTACTCTCCCACCAACCAGTACGGGGTGTACAGCGGGTCAGCAGGCGGCTACGTGGCCCCGGGCCACCACCACTGGCAGCCGCAGAGCCCGGCCCTGTCCCACCCAGGCAGCGGGATGGGCATGCATGCAGGGGAGATCCACTCGCCGATGGCCTTCAAGCACCAGCAGGCCCGAGAAGGTACAGAGCATGGTACCGGTACCACAGCTTAATGTGAAAACTGGTGACAGATGTTTAAAAAAAATATTCTCTCCATAACAGTTATGCTAAGGTAGATTAACAGATATTATTATTATTATTATTATTATTATTATTATTATTATTATTATTATTATTATTATGCATCTTGATATATTTTTTATGTATCATATCAACTTCGATCCAGACCGAGCTGCCTCTCTCTCCCTCCCCCTTTCCTTTCTCACGCACACACTCAGTGAGCAACGACTGTAAACATTTACCAAATCCCAAAAGAAGCCTAATTATATGTCAATTATTAAATATTGACCCTCCAGCCTTGGCCAGCGCCAAGCCTGCCAGGTGGTCCGAGGACATTTTTACGAATACAAAATGAGAGAAAATAAATTTCATGAATAAAAAAAAAAGAAAATGTTTGTTAGTAGGTTAATCGAGTAGGCTATTCCTGAATATTCTGTTTGTTTAAAGCAGTTCAGACCTGCTGCAACTTACAGACGATGTAATTCACGTTAGATGCATTTATGTTGAGCAGTAAATAATCATTTTGATGGGGAGTTGCATGCACAGGCTCACTCTATTTCTCCTTTGTGTTGTGCAGGAGACAGAAAACCGCCCAGTCCCCTGAGCAAGCAGCAGCAGCAGCAACATGAAGACTTGAACAGTGTGCATGGACTTAGTCTCCCTACCTCATCATCATAACCGGGATTTATACCACCTTAATTACCAGACCCATTTAACTGAACTCATTTCAACAACTCCAACAGTAAGTCTGAACATTAACGGCTTGTTCCCCCGGGTGTTTGTAGCTTACAGTCAAACACAGGCCTATTCACATGCATTATGAATACAGTGTAGCTTTATCGGCCTTCATGGCCACATGAATGTAAGCTTGCATGGATGTATCGGTGTCTCCCCTCATTGGTTGATAGTTGTTGTTGTTTTTGTTTTTGTTTTGTTTTGTTTTTTTGTTTTTTTAATCCATTTGAAATACTTCATGTTTCTAGACTGTATATTCTCTTATGGAGACTGCAGGATAAAAGAAAACACTTTTTTTTTTGCCCATTAAGTCTGTCATGGATGATTTCTTATAAAACCAAAGGCTAGTCTATAATCCGCCATATATTATATTAATTTGTGGCCATGATCTCGATCCTACAGTAACTCAACGATGTGAACAAAGAAATAAATTGTCTAAATGTAAAATATTTGCCAAAGCTTTAATTATATATTTTTATAATTTCATTGTAAATATTAAAAAAAAATAAAATAAAATAAAGGCTTTCTTAAATGCCACACTACGGTCTTGCAGCCCACATTATTTCAGCACAGGTGCATTGTTTGGTTCCTGTTACGCTAGAAATTAAATTCGTTGCTTATGTCTGTTCACCATAGTGTCGATGAAGGCGTTGGTATTAGTTTAAAGACAGAGGAACAATGGGTAAATTCAGGTTTTCTGCTAACTCAAGTGGTTTTCGGTTGTGTTGCAACCACTGAGGGCCTCATCCCCCAAATCACCTCGTCTTCTTTCTGCTCTTTACGCTGTTGACAGTCTGGAATTCGGCCTAGAGTTTCCCAAACTCTCTGTACCTGCACGTTATTCCACTGCAGCTGTCCTTCCAACTGGAGATAACGGAAATAATGAAAGTTTAATCTGTGCATTGGCAATGACAATTTACTTTCCCTGAGGCTTTAAATGGCCTAAAACGTCAACTTTGATCAGTCATGACAAAGTAAGTGAATAATCCAAGTTTAGTCAGTCTGATACGAAAACACTTCCATACCCTAATGTAGAACATGAAAGCGATATATTGAGGGTCATTACACCTCTGGGAGAAGTAATTTCTTTACTCAGGTGTAACCTCCCTACACTTCCACAGTACTCCCCACAGGCTGGGTGCCTCTGCAGATGCTATCTGAGTTGTAAGTGATACCTGCCGTGATGGAAATCTGAAGGTCTGATCAGCACGTTTATGAACGGTGCGTGCAGGAGAGCGGCTGACACTCCAAGTCCACCCACATGCAGCCTCAGGGAAACGTTTTCCCGTATAGAAATCACGAAATTTTTTTTCCCTATACAGGCCTAAATAAGCTCTATTCACTCTCGCTAAACGTTTTACCCCAGTGGCCTGTTTACTCTTCTGTTTACTTCTCTCTAAAGAAAAGCCACCTCACAGCTTTTGTTACTGAACTGTGCGTCACTGAAAGCCTGTGCCTTTTTTTATGGTGGTCATTTGACCCTATATGGTGACCACTTTATGACATTTTTGTCCAATAATACACCCAAAAATATTACATATAATCCCAGAGTTTTGTACAGTGTGCAGATGTTGTCATAGAAGGCCTTCTAGTATCATTATTATGTGATTTCGTTATTATTAAAACGTTGGCTCAGCTCAGTAGAGAAAGGCCATGCAGAAGACTAAGTCTCAGGCAGTTTAACGTGTTATGTCGCTTTACATTATATTGGCATGATGCGCTTTATCTTTCAGGTCAGACCTGTGCGAAAAAAAATATATACATATTTTTATTTTATCACGTAGACTTTGTGAAAGTTGAGTCGTTTTTTTTTAATTACTTGCAACAAAGCAATTGGTTTTCTTCTAAGTAACATCAGCATCCCCAAAAATAAAATTACAGTCTAGTTTGTCATCCATTTGAACTAATGCTCCCTTTTAACCTTATATTTCTATCTTTGGTGTAAGTGTGAAGAAAATTTTGCATTGAACATGTCTATAATTCTAAAAGATTTTAGTTTTGAAAAATTATATTAAAAAAATATTTTAGTAGTTAATGTATTTGTATTTTTTTTGAAAATCCTGCACACAGCTTGCATCTCTTCTGTTGATGCAGGGGGACTGAGTGCAACACAGCAGGTTTGGTGACCGGCCAGTTTGGTTGAGTAAGACTGAGCATTTCTGTGGTTTTTAACGGCACCTCCAGTGTGAATGCAATCAGGGGAAAAAATATTTTATGGTGTTGTTTTTTATAACTTAGGAAGACAGAATGATTCATTATTTGATGCATAATGAAAATGTAGTTTCCCTCCCCCCTTTTCATGTCAATAGGTCTTCATTACCACAAAAACACACAGTTTTATACAGTAGTTTTCACTGGGTAGATCAAGAAATAGCTTGACTGGGTTTTCACTGAGCTCAGATGAGGCTCATCCAGAGAGATTATTGATTGTATCTGTTTATTCTAAAGAGTGATAAACCTGAGCAGTCACATTAGCTTCAAGACTTTTAATACTATATCTAAAAATAATAATATTTTTTACAAAAGGTGACAGTTGACTGAGTGATATTAAAATAATGAGTTTTACAAGATTGAGGCCGCCGAACTTTTAGTGAGAGCAGCCCTGAGACTGGAGGGAGGATCAGTTTTGGGAGTAACATTATAACTTCAGCATTTATCATGAAGATGAATAATATTTACAAGTTTATTGCTGGTCTGTAGGTTGATTGATTTTATTGTGGGATTCTTGATTATGGCTATAGGGAGAGTTGGAAATAAACTTCAACCACCCCCAAAACCAAAAAATATGCAATTCATAAGAAGGCACTGCTGTATTATTTCAACATAGGTTCTTTCCAAAGTAAAAGGAAAAAATCCAGATAGATAATCCAATAAATTGTTTGAAAATCTGTAGTCCAAAAATGACAAATTAAATGGATTTTACTTTCCATTGTTTCAGCTCTCCGTATTCAGGCAGATTGATATTAAATGTTGGCAATGATCAGCCTTTGTTGAGAGGTCCATGGCAGTATCTTTAAAGGATCAGTATGTCAAATATCATTCTGTTTGATGCTGTACAGAATTATTCATGTTCATCTGAGATTTATGAAAAGAAATCCCCTGAAATTAGGAGTTTATTCATAGGTTACATTGCTGAAGTCCCTCAAACGAGGTCCGAAACACAAAGCACAAGGTGTCATACTGATCAGCTCTGAGAGCAAGTTTTAGAACACACCCTGGAATTTGGATGCCCTCTGAACTCTGTTTTGCAGTCACTGAGTCCTTTCCCCTTTTGCAGCAAAACCCCAAGTGACTCAGTGTATCCAAACATTAAGATGGCCTATGAGTACACACGCTCCCTGACTGGAGTCGTTCATGTTTTCCCGGATACCGCTTGGGGTTCAGAAAATACTCCTTCATGGTGGCGGGGTTACTTCCTGCGGGACCTATGGTCATCAATCAGGGCAGCAAGTGATACCCCCCACTGTGTCTTCTGCAGACCCTCTGTGTTAGAAGGGCAGCAGGTGGGCTGGTTCTAAACACATATTTCCTATTTGTACAGGACGCAAAACATAATATTTCTCTCATTTGTAATGTGTATACTTTGAGATAGGTGCAATGTGACGATATACCACTGAGGCCACTTTTTTTCATACCAGAATAGCCATAGGAAGTTTTTGTGTATTTTAAACATTGTTCCAATTGTTCCCACTGAGCCATCACTTCATTAGTTTGTCCACGAGTTTCACAAGGTAAAACTCCTGTAGTGGAAGTTTTTATATCTACAGCTATTTCAGTAAAATATTCAGCTTTCACTGTGAAATTATTTCTGTTGTTTTTACATTCTGGTGAGCAGTGTAAGTGTTAAGGCTGATCAGAAAGTCAAAGAGATAATTTCTTATTTGCATCAGTCTTGCCATAAAAGAATACGAATGTGATGTGTGAGTATTAGACCTGTAACCATATATTTTTGCAAAAATACAGTTTCTCCCTCTAAATTTTTCCCCCATCTGTTCAAGATTATACAAAAAAGCACTTGGTTGTGAGCAAAGGAGACAAACAGAGACTTTTAGCACTGTAACATGTCAAACTGACAATGAAACCAGTGACACACAAGTGTGCAGATGCGCAGATTTAAAAACACTGTGCAGTGCTCTGATCTCTATGGCCTTAAGAGTGTTACCTCTGCAACTTAAACTTGAAAGGATTCTCAGATACCACAAGCTTAAACAGATACTTGGAGAGATGGATAGGGGACTTGGCCTCCTTGATCCTAATGGATATGATATTAAGCACTATTCATAACCCAGGCAGCGGTGAAACAATGACAGTGATTCCTTAAAAAGCAAGAACAGGCGCCGCTATCTTCAACTTCAACAATTCATCAATGTCTGCCATGTGTACAGGAGGGATTGAGTGTTCTTTACAGACCAAAGTTCAGTTTATGTCTTTGACACTTTGCTGGGTATGATTTAAGACATTTTACATTATCTCTGCTTTTTGTGTTGGGGGAGGAGGGGAGGGAGACTACCCCCAGGTTGGCCAGGAGTCATTCGCTCAATCTGCCTTCGCATGACTAAAAATCAACAAGAGAGCATCTCAGGACAGGCGACATGGCAGGCCAGACAGGTCTTGGAACAAGCCGCGAAAGATACGAGAGAAAGCTTTTAAAAAGAGAGTGGCAAGTTGGCAAAGTATCAAATTTTGAAAAGTGTTGGCAGTTCTCATGTCTAAAATTTCAAATTAATTGACTTGCCATGGAAACATAGTGAATGCAAACATGTACAATGCTGAAACATGTGCCTGTCACGCGCTTTGACAAGCAGGGTGTAATTTTTTGACAAGAATGTGAGTCATAAAATAGTTAAGTCATAAATTAGATATAGACATCACAGCATGATGTTTACACTGTGTGACACAATTGGATGCATTTAGGGAACAAAGAGAGGAAGTAAGGCAGCAGAGAAAGTTTTACAGATCCATAATGAAATACTGTTATTAGAAGAATTTGTAAGTGATGCGTTCATGTTTTTACCACCCAAAACTAAAACACCAAAGCAATGGGTCCGTAACGATGTCATCCTTGTAATGCAATCACCAGTGACTGTTTTTTTTTTTTTTTTTTTTTTTCCATTGACTGTCCACAGGATTTCCAAGCAGGCTGAGTTACAGCTCTGTAGTCTAGAGGATGATAAATGTCTCCCTCCCATGTTCTTACTTGCTCTGCCAGCTCACCACATCAACCAGATGCTCGAAAAGCAAAAGGGACAGAGACATGATGATGATATTTGGCTTTCTAAATGAAAACGTATCATTTCACTTTTGCTCTCAGGAGATTCTGCCGCTGTTTTTGGTCCTCAGAGGATACAGCTATACGGCAATAAAGAGAATAACCACAGGATCACATTGAATTGCAGAGCCCAGCTTTGATTATTACATACAGATGACTAAAAGAGCATGAAATTATGTTTGCAAACACAATTAAAATGCACTCTTTGAAAGCTCTGCCATGAAAGCTGGCATATTTTTGTAAAACTAGAAGAATGCTTGTAATTTGTTGTAATTTGTGTGTATTGTCAGTAATTGGTATGTAAATATCAACGTCTAGACGAGTGTGCAGTCCTTTACTGGAAAGTCAAAACACAGACTTTCATTATGGAAATTTGTCAGCAGTTTTGCAGTGGAAGTCTATTTTAGTGAAGATCTGGGCAAAGACAGAGACAGTCCTCAGTGCAGCAGGATCCTCTCTAATTTGTGGAGACTATAGAATTAATGTTCTGCCCGACTGCCCATCTGTGACTTATTTAAAGTATGCTGAAACATATACTGTGCTACATGTTGCCACACACGACAAACGCTACCAGCAAAAAGAAAAAAAAAAAAAGCTATACAGCGCTGGATTTTAAAGGGTTGCCTTCAAGTTAATTTTTGGCTCAAATTCTTATTAGGTGATAATAAGATGATGACTTTTTTCCCAAAAATGTGTGTGGTAAGCCACCGTACTGTCTGTTGGTTTGGGGAGGAAAATCCTGCCTGAAGCTCTGTTGAAGCCACGAAGTGAGTGAATGGACGTTTCTGTTTCTGAGAGAAGTTCAAAACGCAGCAATCTCACTCACTGGATGTTGTACCTGATGCACTGGAATATGCTTAGTGACCAAATAAATGCATTCTTCTTGAAATCTTTGTTGGGCTGGTGTTTTTTCTATACTTTTGTTAATGTCGATCCCATGAAAGGACCATGTGTGGAAAAATCCCATGTGTTTCTTAATATTTTTATGACCTCCCTACTCTGTATGGCTCTCAGCTCAAAGCCTGTTTGTTCCTACTGAAGACATAAATCTTCAAACATGGGCCACAAATATATACTTTCATTTTTTAAAGAATGGCTGTTTAATCTCCCAAATCTTGTACCTCGTATGTGTACTCATCTTGTTTTTTA
Organism: Toxotes lorentzi; assembly: GCA_037833715.1. Classification (NCBI taxonomy): domain Eukaryota; kingdom Metazoa; phylum Chordata; class Actinopteri; family Toxotidae; genus Toxotes; species Toxotes lorentzi. The sequence goes on along the minus strand of JBBMJY010000009.1, from coordinate 15,283,760 downwards.
ATGTGGCTCCTCCGCACAAGAGATCTGATGTTAATGCAATAACAAAACAGCGTATGAGGCCAAAAATGGTAGAAAAATCACAAAGGCGATTGAGGTTCTGTTATGTTTGAAGCTTTGTCATGTTGGCAACTCAACTTGCATATGTCAACAGGGTGTAAAAGAAGTTCCATTCATTATAAGCACATGAAAACCCAGTTTGTGGTTTGTACGCAGTGCGTGGGCATCACCTCAGTATTCAGATGAGATATCAGGAACAGAATGTGTATAGCAAGATCGGCAGTAAACACGTCACCATGTAGTGAGTTGAAGAGATAATGAAACAAAAGGTGGGTGAGAAGTAAACAACGCTGACTACCATTAATCAACCTTTTGACCATGCCCTGCTGCTGCTGCCACTCCCTAGGCGTTCGTGACAACGGCGCCAGTCATAGCTGCCAGCCCGTATCAGTTGTCAGATTTTAAGGAACTTGTTTGGCTGATAACCAAGACAGGCTCATGTCTAAATCAACACAAACTTAAATGACCTACTGACTTTAGCAACATCCAGGATGAAATAAAACAAGTACATATACTGTATGACCTTTCCCATATTGACAGTGTCATCAGGTTTAAAACAGCCAATATTTCTGTTTGGTCTGTTCATGAGCAGTGAGGCCCAGGAAGCCTGACCTGTTGCGCAGCTGACTGCAGCTACAAACAAGCTCACAATAAAAGAAGGAAAAAAAAACAGAAGAGAGAGACGGAGAGAAAGAAGGCCCTTTGAAGAACACGGAGTGCAGCCAGTTGTGGAGAACCATGCATGTTGCCCTTATTGGTGCTTTTCACTCAGACAAGCCTCTCCCATCTCAGCAATCGCACGCAGCATTGACCCAAAGGGTGGCTGTTAATTTGGCATGGCGAAAACATGGGTTTAAACTGTATGAAGGGTCTGATATAAGAGAGCACAGCTCCACAAGCAAAACCAAATGAAATCACACCAATTTCAAAATAACAGAAAGACAACATGACAGGGTGACCATACAAGAAGAAATGGAAATTAAGAAAATGTCAGTCTGCCGAAGTTGAAATGAGCTTGGTACAAGAGAATGTTGGATGGTTTAGTTATTATTTAAAACATCAAATTATAAGTACAGGAGCATTATAAGAAAATGTATGCTTTTAGTGCAAGTATTAAAGTACTCATTATCCAGAGTGGCCCCTTACATAGTGTTATATTGTTGTGTATTTTATATTTTGTTGTGTGTTGTGTATTTATATTTTTTATAAGAACGAGCAACTATAGGTGCCATACACGGTAAATGTAGAAGGGTAAAAAGTAAATATTTGCCTCTGAAACATACTGGAGTAGAGTAAAAGGCAGCAAAAAAATGATATGAAGAAAAAGTTTGACAAAATAAGAATTGCATTTAGTTGTCTAGTAAATGGATAAATTTACTTAGAGGTGTTGTGAATAAACATATTTTTTAAAAAGTAAAAGTAAATGTATATGCGTCAAAGGTTACATTCTCACCACTGTGTTCTGGCAAATTATAGTTTAATATTCAGCTAAATAAGCTTATAAAACAATACTAAATTATCAGGCAGGTCAGGAGAATCTAGTTTCTCTATTTGGTGTTGGGGGGGGGTGATGGGGGGGTTAAAGGAAGATTGAT
>JBBMJY010000009.1:15264350-15279262 GCA_037833715.1 Toxotes lorentzi | reverse complement strand
CCCCCCCCCCCCCCCCCCCCCCCCCCCCCCCCCCCCCCCCCCCCCCCCCCCCCCCCCCCCCCCCCCCCCCAAACCACTTTTTATTCAAAGCAGACCTGACTCAAACGGAGATTCACCGCACTGTGGTCAGACTTCAGACCAACTGGTTAACTTGCCTTTTTCATGTTCAGACTGCTGCAAATCTCCTCTCCCTCTGAACACAGCTGAAAAAAAAAGAAAGAAACAGACTGGTGTTGATTTTGTTTTCATCTTTGTGGGAGGCTGTCTTCTTAATAATGTGAACATTGATGGTGAAGCAGCTGATCAGTAATTTGTGAGCAAAGGTCTTGTCTTAGTCTGCCACTTTTTCACAGATTTCGACTTTTATTTGACATCAGCTGTTCTGCAGCTTTAACCGATTATTATCTTTTGTTGTCTAGGTGTAAAACGGTTTCTAGTCATTTCACTTGTAAGTGAATGCTGCAGAGCACCCTCAGAAGTGAAGCCTTTAGATCAAAGATGAGAAGATGAGAAGATGGGTTAGATTTCATTATTAGAGTTAATCCATCAACAATGCCAGAGCACTGAATAAAGCCAGAGTAAATGAATGTGTTTGCTCTGTCTTGGAGTAAATATTAGTTTGTCCAGATAATGCCACAGGGCTGCCGGGGGACTCCACAATGCTTAAGTTACACCAGCGTCAGCTCTTTTCTACCAGAAGAATGGTTTCCCACTCTTTCTTCTTCTTGAAAGCCAAACATCAGTAGCAGTCTCAAGTGGCTGAAAGTTTTAGTTGATAATTCGGTCTGTCACTCAGACCCACAGTAAGATTAATGACAGGGGAACTCCTATCTGGCAAACATCTTACTCCATCAAAACACATAACTTGGGTTGAGAAACTGTCCTAAAATACAAAGCGGAAGCACAAATTGTTGCTGTACTTTGTGTGGGAGCATACTGAGGGAATGTGTTGTTCAAAAGTAGAAAAATAATAATGTTATTTTAAGAAACAGGCAGTGCAAGGCGATGTTAGTCCTGCATTTAGTGTTTATGGTGAGTGTATAGTAAGCTGTAAAAAAAAAAAAAAAAACATTATCAAGACACTCTTGAAAGGTTAAAATTCACTTTACACTTTGATTAATGAAAGTTTAGATACTGTTATTTGTGGGATCTCTCCTTTGGAGGTGACCAGTGTCAAATTAGGAGCACAGGGGGAAAAGGGAGCCCTCTACTGCTGAGTCAGGCTACCGTACAGGCCTGAACACACACTCTCCCTCTGCCTTACTGCCTGTAGTAATGAACCAGGAAGTGTTCGCTGCTTCATTAGGTCAATGAGTGCATGAGCTGCTTGGAGATCAGACATTTTACACAAAAAGAAACTGACTCAATCTTCAAAGGTAAAAAAAAGACATAACATTGACAGGCTGATAATGCATTCAGACATTTAGAAACATATGCCTGAGAAATAACTCCCCCTGCTTTCTAACTTAAACATGCAATCACTTGACCATGAAAATAACCTACAAAGATCAGCTCCACACTGACGCATGAGCTGCTGTATGAACAAGATAGGCAGACTACTGAGTAATGGAAAATATAGGGTCTTGATATGACATTCACAGAGATAATAGCAGCTTCACGCTACGCTGAGTCCAAAGGGAGTTCAGCATAGCTAATTCTTAGCAGCACTGCCTTGATCTTTTGTTGCATCAGCGAGGCATTTTATGTTTACTTGTTAGAGGACGCTGGGCAATTTCGTATTCCTTTGAGCATGTTTTATGAGTACGAACTCATTAGTTCCTTTTTTGCTCTCAGTGACATCCAAGGAGGCAAAAGGATACATGTGAGACTGTTTGAAGTAGTTTTAATTGTAAAAGAGCATGCAGAAAAATGTCAGGCAAGCCTGTCTTAGATGCTACCCAATGATCTCGCCTCGTTGACTGCCCCTGAAAACCCTGCTCTCACCTCAGACCCACGATTACAATCTTTAATGAATAGCTGTGTGCTTCAAGGAGTGCTGGCTGATAGAGATCATTTCAGGAACAGTGGGGTCCAGGTCTCAATAACAATCAGGGAATTCCATCTTAACCATTTGGATGTCCTCCATAATGCCACACACTCAGAGATTGCTCTTGCAATGGACCTACACCAAAATAAAACTTGGCACCAGCGAGGCATTCTTGCCCAACTCAACAACTCCAAGTCTGAACACCACAGGCCCCCTCCCAGCCCCGGGATCTATCTTTCGATGTGAATGCTGACTCTTTGTTGGAGCCTTCTGATTTCAGGTGGAGATAGTGCACTGCTAGGCTGGCGACTGGATGCACAAGCACAGCTCCCTGTGAGTGCGTCTGAAAGGCCCAAATTGAGCCATTTCCCCAATCTCCAGGGAGAGTCCTTATCGTCTGCAAGATCCAGAGTAGACTGTGTATAATTTGCAAAATACTATGCTGATACTGCAAATGAGGTTTAATAGCTGTTGAGGCCCAGTTAAGCTTCATAATGTAGGTTTGTGGTCTTTGATAAGCAGTAGCAGAGACATTTTCTCGTAGAACAAAAAAAAACACAAGAGAAAAGTTGAGGCATCAGTCAGTGGGTGTCTGCTGTCATACTTGACTGATATTTGTGGGATTGCTCATCCTGTCATGTCAAAATAATTAGACATGAACAACACAAGCAAACTGCTCTGTAGTTTCTTCTTCCCCCAGGGTAGATGAGAACTGTAATTAGTCAGTCCCACTTTGACAAGCTGTCAACCGTAATACTGTGTTTTGCAACACCCAGAGCTCTGTTTTTTAATTTCTAACCTAACCCTAAAAAAGGGTGTAATGAATTGAGACAAAATGACTTATTTGACAATTACTGTAATCATGGCTGATGCTGTCATCGCTGCTATCAATCATGCCAAGCAAATCTACTTTAAGCAGCCATAATTTCAAGAGAACATATCTGCCCAGTACCTGATGTTTATAAAATTAAAGGATTACTTTGCAGGGAACCTTTTTTGTTTCCATTTGAAATTTTGTAATATGTGACAGACTATAGTTGTAGATAGAGATTTTTTTGATTGCAGGCACATCGTAATTTTTTTTATGTGTTTCCGGAGCAGCATTTGGTGTGTCCCATAGTCTGGTTACAAGGGTTAATGAGGATTAGAGTCCTCCATTTATTATCTTATTTCAACAGCAATTTAAGGTATTAAAATATGAAATAAAAACTTAAAAAATAAAAGGGCTTAGTGGTGATTTGACCACAAATGTAGAAGGACACATTTAACAATACTGCTGGTCAACAGCCATTCTAACAGCTCTGAGGCTGTAATTAGGCACAGGGGCTCAATGCTAATGTTAGCATGCTAACATTGGCTGTAATTAGGCACAGGGGCTCAATGGTAATGTTAGCATGCTAACATGCTCACAATGACAACGATATTGACCAGGCTTCTATTTATCAGGTGTAATGTTTACCATGTTCACCATCTCAGTTTAGTGTGTTAGCATGCTGACATTTGCTAATTAGCTCTAAACACAAAGTACAGCTACGGCTGATGTGAATGTCCTTTGGTCATGAACCAAAACATCGGACAATGTGAACCTGATGATGGGACTAGATGAAATAAAGTTATTAGGATTTATAATTAGAGGGAAATGAATGTCTGTGCCAAATTTCATAGCAAGCCATTCAATAGTTTTCAAGACCTGCTGGCGAAAAAAAAAAAAAAAAGCCAACCTGCTAGTGTTGCTAGAGGAAAAGTGAGGGAATCACCATCACGATTCATCCACTGGGACCAAGGGATTTTCTGTACAAATCTTTATGAAAATTCATTCTGTAGTTGTTGAAATATTTTTGTCTTAACTAAAGTAGTGGCCAGACCAACATTTCCATCCCTAGGGTCATGTGGCTAGCTTGGCTAAAAGTTGGTTTATTCTGCCCAGCTCATTTAAGCATTTCAGTGAACAACCTCTCATACACTTTGTCAGTCCTTTTCTTTCCTCTTATTTCACATAATAAAACAGCAATATTAAGTTTCTCACATACCCATTAAAGACTGGCTTATCTGAGTAAAGAAGAGATAAAGTAGGAGATGAGATGCTGCAGAGAGAAAAGCTTTACCAGGTGTGACAGGTGGTGACCTGCCCAAAACAGGTAAGGAATAGTTTTCTCTCTGTTTGAACAGATAATGAAGCTTTGGTTAAGTGTGGGAGGCTAAACTTAAATCCACTGATCCAAGTTTGTCTTATGATGCTCTTGGCAGTTCAACACAAGCGATATAGAAACCCCATTAAGTAGAACTAATTTAAAATCAAACAGGTTCCTTTTTGAATAATCAAGATGAAAAATTGGTTAAATAGTAGTATTGGATAGATAGTATCAACGATAGATTATCCATTCAGGATGAAATACCTTGGGCTTCCATGAGACCGGAGATAGGTCTGAGCAAACACATTCCCATCCGCTAGTGAAAATGGATATGTTGTTGACCTGTCCAGCCACACAAAAGCCATTCCCAGTGCTCAGGTGAGTAACCCTCCTCCAGCCTGAAATCTCTTAACTAAATATTGTGAGTGTCCCTCTTTACATCCGAGAGTCTGTCTGTTTACTTTCAGATCCAGGGGATTAGGAGATCAGCACTGCAAGTTGGTTGGGGGAGTCCCATTTCAGGTAGACAGAAAAATTCAAAAGAAAACTGTACAATAAAATTACAAACGTACTATATTTTATGACTGAGAAAAAAATGGATCGGTGAAAATGTTTAATCTAATATAAAAATGTCTCATAAAGTTGTTCAAAAAATGTGACAATCCCACTAATTTAATTTCTGTCCTTGTGCATCCTAGCTGAGTCAGCCTCTTGAATCCAGTTAAGGGCTTTACTCCAATATAACCCATTCAGCAATTATTGTTGTGAGTTGGATTTAGTTCTGTAATGACCCAACTGAGCTGGCCTGCACTTCAGTGCTGCGCAGTAAGCCAGATGGGAGCGAAGATCTTCCTCTGTGGCTAGAGCAATGGAGCAAGAGCCAAAACGAGAATTAGAGTAAACTTCAACATGTCAGCACGTCCTCATATCATTTATTTTCCACTGGTTTGGATGGATGTGGCTAAGATCATTGCTGATGATTTTCAAAAAGGCCTATGCACATCCCCACGAACTTGTACAACATGATCTCTCATGTGTTCAGCTAGTGTTTTTTGGAACAGCTGGGAGAAAGCTGGATTTTTATCTTAGATGTTCAAACATTCCTTCCTCATTCATGTGATGTTGGTTGTGAAACCCTGTCACTCACTGCTGTTCTTACTGCTTCTATCATACTTTTATACAGATTTTATTTACAATCTTTTCAGGGGCCATCAGCCATTCTGTGAAGGAATATTGTGTTTTGCATACCAATTATACACTGCAGTAGAAAAATGCTACCCATGCAAGAGCAAACACGCGTTTTTTATCCTCATTACCGTCAGCATCATTCTTTTACTCAGCCCAAGCAAAACTGCCAAAATGTGCTTTCTCCAATCTCAACCGATCTGTATAGGCTGCGGTCCAACTGATTGTGTAGGGTTTGTCCTACATGAGGGCACATTGACTGTGTGCAGTGGAGGGAGGTATCTCAATCTAGGAGACATCCACATGGGTGGTAAAAGAGGAAAATGGAAATAGTATCCATGTTTGCCTTTTCTGCATACTGAAAGCAAAACAAACCAAAGCCTACAAGTCAATGCAAAAACTGATTTCTACTTATGCATCGTATAATGTCTGTGCAGTATTTTAAAATTCTGGGATCGCTCTGATTTGTCCTCAACTCTCTCCAGCTGCTGACAGTGCAGCTGTACATTAACACTGACCTTTACATCTGTCTCCATAGGGTAGCACAATAGTCTGCCTATTTCCAGCCACTGACCCCTGCTGCCAGGCTGAAGCAGATGGAAAGTGTCTGTTTCTAACAGCTGCCCTCCAGAGGTGGCAGAGGGGGCTTGTTAGCACTTATTTCTTTACCTGATATCATCTTCTCTACTTCAGCGAAGGATTTTTTCGCAAGATAGATAACCTGATTAAACTTGTAGAGGCCAATATTGTCCAAAAGTCAGGCACATACCACACTAGTTCACTTGCAGTTGACGTTATTACAGTAAAGTGTGAGTTTGTGTGTTTGTGTATCAGCTTCATAATTTGATATAGGTAATACGTTCAAATTGATGGCCCTAGACCAAAATTGTGTCCAGTGTGTTCCTGTGTGCAGAAGCTAAACTATTGTCAAAACTGATAGAAGTCAAATGATCTAATGTAACACTTGTTGAGCTCTGCGCAATATTAATTATGTCAATTCATATTTAAATTGCAAATTTTTTGTTCTGTATCGCTGCATGCAAGACACAATGACCAAATTGTACTGTATCTGTTGGAATACACTAAGCGGTCAGTGTTGTGTTGTAAATTTTTTCCTTTACTCTTGTGGTGAGCCCTTTTTTCCAAGGACATTTAGCCTAATCCATTTCAGCTGCCTTCATTCAGTGTTGGTAAAAGACACTCCGGCACTGACTCTGTTGGCAAAATTGCGAGACTGGTTTTCATAAAACATAAATATCTGTTAAGAGTCTGGGTACAATCCATTTTTATGAAATGATGAGTAACATTTCCTTATTGTCACTTGTACTCCATGCCGCACTGTGAGAAGTTGCTGCCACAGATACAACCCTCATTACATTCTGTAGCCAAGGGATAGAAATTGTGCTGCACAGTCCTGTGCAACTCAACATCTCCACTTTCACAATAGCAAAATTTCCATTGCCTTTCAAAACAGAAAGCATGCAGTGCAATTTAATATCTCCCTCTTAAAAAAACAAACATTTAAGTTGTTTCTAACAAATGGATATGAAGTGCTATGTGATGTAGAAAGCAAAAGGAAAACAGATGAAATGCCACATCTTCATGGAATCTTTTTTATTGAGTTATGTACAATATTTACACAGAAAATAGATATATTAAATATCTGACTACTGCATGTGTATGACAACTGGAAGGACATATGATTTGAGTTGTGTGTTGAACTGCAGAAATTTATTTCCAATTATAATGTGAAAAACGTTTGTGGCAAAACACAGAGATTCTTGTGTTTTATGTGGAAAGGTTCCAGTCTTTACTCATGATGCCTGTTTTGCTGTCATTTTTCATTCTGAAAGTGTTAAATATACACATCTATTGAAGCAAGCACTTCCTTTTCAAAATAAGCAAATTATGTTGCATCTTCATCATTTGGGATTTGGACATTTGGACAGCTTTATTCCTTTGTGCTTCCTTCTGTCGGTGAGCTTTCTCTCCTGAAATGGGAACTGCAGAGAGCTGGGTACAGCACTGCTGGGTATTCTACCAGATGGATACTCGGTATGAATCAGGTCTAAGTTTCAGCCAAGGCCTGAATGTGTGTGTTGGACTGCACATTGCATATCTGGAGACCACACAGGTTCCATAAGCACGTCTAAATCTCTCTGCTGCCCTCTATCTTTGTCTGAACATCTCCCTCAGGGACCAGGGTCATAAGTTCAATACCAGCAGGCAACCTGTGCTAAGATGAACACATGCTGTTGAGCTGCTAATTATCCTTCAACATCTCTTTACTCTCTACTAATACAACAAACACGAATTTCCTTTTTACAACAAATTAGTTTAAAAAAAAAACATTGCTCTGTCTTTCACCTGCATTTACATGATTTACATGTGAGTGAAAGACAATACACAGCAATCAAATCTCCCAAATTCGAGAGTCACACACACCAGTGATCAACATTTTCCTACATTCAAAAGACACAGTATTTTCTGTCACTGCTTTTTACCAAGTCCATCAGTGAGCTACAGCGACAACAAGTGGTCCCAGCCTGCCCCTTCTCTCATATGATCTCAAAAGTGTTTAACAAGTGTGGGAGAAATGGCCCCCCAGCCAGCGACTGCACACCAACAACAGTGATCCCCCAGTCCATCGTATTCCTGCGCAAATATACAGATAAACAGATGATTTCATTACCTACGGAGCTTGGTGTCTGGGCAGCCAGGGAGAGGGAGGAAGGCACAAGTGATCTCATGCAACGTGCTGAAGCCTCACCATTATAAACGAGTTTGTCATACCACCATGGTTGGCCATAAATGACCTCACCAGACGTGCTGCTGTAATAAACTAAACTAATAAGAATGTGCAGGAAGAAAAACACTGCCTGCAGTGAGCGTGGCTACTAAGAAGCAAGAGCTGGCTGCTAAAAACATAAATCTTGCCCTGATAAATCTCAACGGACGGCTGTCACTTGACATGTGCAGAGAGTTGAAGTGTAAGGCAGGAGCAGGTATGTGGTAAAAGGGGACACACACCCTGGACATCCGCAGTCATGGAGGAAAAGCCCCCTCTGCTGTGAAAAGAGACTTCCATATGTACTTGTACCTTCTGTGGCCCTTTAACCTGGAACAGATGTTATCAATAAACAGCCCTGACCCATGGAGGCATTCCAGCATGTGATCGAGGCCTTTTTTTTTTTTTTTTTTTTTGTAGTGTGCTAGGCTGACTTGCCTAGCTGGTCAACACCTGACCAAACTGCAACGTTTACAATATAGACGTGTAAAGCCTCTTTTCATGTAATCATGGGCATAGGTGTTCGAGAAACAGTAATATACTTTAAAAACTCATTGGGTAAAGTAACAGCTTAGCTTACACACACTGCCAGCTCCTGTGGGAGCAGTGCGAGAGCTGCTACAATCTGCCTCCCGTTACAAGGTCTGCTACTAAGTTACGACCTATCGCCTTGCCATTCTAATCCTTCCACAAACATTTGTAAGGAGAGATTTACATGTCCTCTTGTGATTTATTGCAACATGTCCTCAGTTTTCCGTTGGCTTTGAAACCAGGACTGGTCCCGTGAAATGTGGCATTTGCATGTTAGTGTGTCTGTTAGTCCTCTTTTGTCCTCCATCAGACATGCAAGGCTTGACTTGGATTAATATAGGGATTCATCCTCAGTTGATTACAGTGTTGTGGTGCACTGTCACAATCACTTGGGCCAATCTGGAATCATAATTTCTTTCTTTTTTCTTTTTTCTTTTTTTATTTAACTGTCAGGAGAAAGGTTTGTCAAGCTGCAATGTACCTGTCAGATGTTTGTTTTAAGTAGTCATTAGATTTAGGAAGTAATAGTGACTTAGCCAGCTACAGGCATAACAGGGTCACTGGGAAGTCCTTAGTGAGGGCTGGACTGTGATGCTCACTGAGCTGCATCTGATAACCATCACAAATGGTGCATTTCAAAGGACACAAACTTCCACATAAAGTGACTTCCACTTCTCTCTTTCTAAGGGTGGTCTCTCTTTGTCGGCCATGCATGGAGGTTAAAGACATGTTCACATGCTATCATACAGTATCCATGTCGGATAAGTATGATAATCTATTCAATATGTAAAATGTTTATTTTGTGGAGGGACCTCAAACAAACTGAACCAATATTTACAGAGAATGGCAGCCAAATATTCTGCCTTTTTCCCAGACATTCTGCTCCCTCATTTATCTTCTATTCTCTTGAGCAAAATGTCAACAAGGAAACTAATGCGTCTGAAGCCGTAAGGACACTATAACATTTTCCCTGTATTATTTTTACATATCTCACAGGCTCTCTTTAAAAAGTCATTTCCCTGATGTATTTGCCTTTCTTAGAATACAGTATGTCAACACATCATCCAGATATTGTGTAATATTAATATCACTATATTTCTGCTGCTATTGCTGCTACTGAAACTACAAAGACAAAGATGAAAAAGCAGATTATACCAAAATACTGTAAATCCTAATCTAACTTAATTTACAAAGCCTTGTATAAATACTACTGTTTGTAATGCCTTCAGTGTAAAGTTTTTTTCAGATGTGTGCTGTTCTGGTTATGTTGCCCCCACAATAAATAGAATATGTATCAAGTGTTGCCACAACACCTTAATTGTATGATACTATTCTAATATTAGAAGAAAAAAATAACCAAAAGAGGCAAGAGCTCAAACTGCTTTCAGTTGAAATGCTTTGCCAGAGGTAACAATGCAATAATCACTATCAATCAATCACAAATACTTACACAGCCCCTTTTACATTACTGAAGCATTGCAGTAGAGTGTTATTCACAACCAAACAAAAGTAATGAAGAACAATTAGTTTCGGTGGAACAGCTTATTGCGTGCAGATCACTAATGGTGAACCATTAAGACATCTGTGTCATTCTTCCAGACCATTTGTTCAAAAGCTTTCATTTAAGAAGAAGAACAATTACAACATACAATATCACTACCAATATAAGGAAGTAATCATCTACTGGAGTTGCCATAATCTAACCACAGCTTTATTAAATGAGTTGAATCCTGATGCTTGAAGACGCCTGACATATTTGGTGACTCAGAACTTTGCATGCAACAGGAGGAAACCTTGGTGGTCCATTGTTGGTCACTATTAAAGCTGCATTATTTTTCTTCCTCTTGACCCTTGGAAATGTCTACAACACCAAGATGCCCTCTCTTGGAAATAGCAGCTGTGTGTAGTTACATAACAGGAAACAGCTGTCAGAGGCAATCCCAGTGTCGGGCTCTTTAGGTCTGGGTCTGGACTTCTGTACAGGTTGTGCTGTTTGTTTTGAGAACATGCTCGGTTCTTGTAGAGGCGTCCTGGACTCAATGGACTGGAGGGTTCACCGAGAGACGCTGCGTGTCTGGGTGTCAGATAGTAATATGGCCCACTATATGATGCATCAATGCTGAAATTTCATAATTTTTCTTATATTTTTTTCACTTCTGTCTTCTCCCTCAATGAACCAAGCAACTTCACAAGTTCTTCATGCATCCCTACAACAAGTCCTCCTACCAAACATTCAGAACGTTTGTTCCTACCCTCTGATAAAACCCTTAGAAGCCTCTCCTAAAATAGTGACCCTATGGCAAGAGGCGTACCAGACCTTTGTCATCATGGTTACAATAATAAACACATGGAGTGTACCGGACATTTGTTCATCATAGCAACAATTATAAACATATGGTTAAGCTTATGGAACAGTCACAGTTTGGTTAGGTTTAGGCAAAGATCATGGTTTGAGTTTAAATAAGTACTTCTACCTTTGTCAACAATAATAAGCATACAGTTAAGATTGTGGAATGGTTTCGGTTAAAAGACACAACAATGACTATCAATTTCACACAGGAAATGAACAGCGGCCTTCAGTGTCAAAATCATTCGCTTTGGGGAACCGTCCATCCATCTCAGCCTCCTCCTATTGCAGACTTTGTTGCTCTTTATAAAATGCCTGTGGGTCGATTCAAATCCAAAACTTAAAACTATTCTATTAATATTTTTAAATGAGCAAATGATTAAACAACAATGTGTAATATGAAAGGAGTCACCCAGACTAGCAAAATTACGCAAATTATCTTCTGACTCTGGATTTCCTCTCAGCTTTACAAAGTGTTTCAGCGTCTTTTATCTCAATGTCTTGTTTCTACAGCTCCCAGCTTTACTCTTTCCAGTTCAGTCTCACTGTCATTAGCATCATTTTCAGAAGCATGAGACAGTTATTTTCAGAAAAAAATGCTCTTATCCATTGTACGCTACCTAAATAAAAACCAAACAAAAGACAGACACAGTTAGTGACTAGCTGGAGAACATATTTGATCATTCAGAAGCTAAAATTTAGTGCGATATCGGATCTGCATTCGCCAGGTGGACAGAAACATGACTCCAAATAAATGCTTATGTTTCTCTGCATTTGCTAGATGTTTAAAAAGGCAACTGTTTTCTGACAATTTTGCCATGTCAACTGTTTGTCTGTGTTGTGTTTAGAGCTGCTTTTTGCCCCAAGTGCAAAAAAAAAAATCTGTAAACGTTGCAGTTCAGTCTCCAGAAGAGCAATGTCTTCTCAACTTGCTTCACTTGCAGAAGTATTTAGGGATAAATTATGTTTTTGAATGTGACAAATTCTGCAAACATAAGAAAAAAAACAAGGTAAATTGAAATAATCCTGTCAATGACATCAAAGCTGCCCTTGGCCTTTTCCTGTGGAAAGGCCCCAAAATCACAAGAAAAATATTTAACTTGAACTGTGCTATTAAATTGAACACAGTTATGTATCAAGCCAATCAGTGCTGTACTGCACGTTATATTACAGGATACCATGAGGATTAGAGAGCTAAAAACTCTAGTAATGGTTTGTCCAATTTTTATTTAATGGTGGGGTTCTGCAATGAGTTTGTGATTCATCATCCTCTGTGGGTGGAAATTTCACTCTGAAACCAGATTTTTATCCAGGCAGTTACATTTTTAAAATAAATATATGTCCTTGCTGTGAAACTATAACTGTCTAGCTTTGCTCCTGTTCAATCTTAACCAGCAGAGCAAATTGTAATAGGAAATGTGTGTCCAATAAAAACTTACCACAACAGTCATGTGAACTTTGTCCTTAAAGTAAATTTGTCAACAAAGTTCACACTAATTTTTTTTTTTTTTTTTTTTTCATGTTCCATGTTCCTTTATATCAAACTTCAAATTATTCTTCCTTGGTGGTCCAGCATCACAATTTTGACTCACTTTGAACAGTATCACATGTCTCTGTAGCAAGAGAAAAAGTAACCACTTTGTGGTTTTGTTCAGCAGTGAATAGCAGTAAAATAAACATGACAATCAAAGCCACAATTTCCTGCTGTTTGTTCGAGAATCTAAGGTGCAAACTGTATGCAACCAATCTGTCTGATTTATAAGGTTGCCTGTCCCTGCTTTAGCTGGCCCTCAAAGAAAGCAGTCCACTAAACCTGAAAGGGCGTCCATCATGTGTGATGGTGAATTCCTAATGAGAGCTGAAAATCTAACCGTTGTGTAACCAGACACTGTACTGTACACAGTAAAGATTCTCCAACTCGTTTTCCCCTCAACAGCTTCAGCACCTGATCAAAAGTTTGCTGAAGGTCATAAAAATTCCTCACCTTCAGTTAAATTTATGGCAGTACTCATTAGTTGAAATAAAACAGATTAATGCAAGTGCAATTAAATGTGACCTATAGGTTTAATAATGAAGTGGAGTCTACTTAAGCATGTCTTTTCCATTCTCCCCAGCCGTCCTGGAGCTCATATAAAACTCTTTTTAGGGACGGTGTACACTGGAAACAGCAGTGAAGGAGACTGCAGAGAAATGTTTAACTGCCCTGGGTTCTGTTTGCAACCTTTAAGCAGAGCAGCTTAGAAAAAAAAGTACTTGAACTCTATATTTTGTAACACTTGACATTTTTATGCTTTTACAGGATATTTCTTTTTTACATTTGTGCTACACTTCTTTCCAAAGTAAAGGCACCAGAGCTAAATTCTGTCTTCTCAGTTTTTAAATGTTCTGTCCTGGGGCCTTAAGTGTCAGTGTGAGATTTTTCTGTTGATCTCGAGTGTTAGTCCACATCATGCTGTCCCACAGGGATGGGGTATTAGTTCAGAGAAAAGGAAGCCACTACCTCATTATGCTGCTAATTTTAGGCACCAGGAAAAGATGTTTGGAAACTTTTGGCCCAGATTCCAAGTGCTGGAGTGGTACCCGCTCTGCTCTCTATTCCCATCGGTGAAGCAGGGGTGATTTTGGTACTTGAGCAAGCTCAAAGAAACAATTTACAACATATACAGTGGAACTTCAAAAGTGTCTTATCAGAGTCAGGCATCAAACATGAATGATTCCATATGAAATAGCAACTTTCTGTTTACTGTAATTAGGGGAATATTTTTCCATTAGGGAAGTAAAAATAAATTAGCATGGCTTTGGTTGAGAAGCCGACGTGTAACTACACACGTTGTTAGTTTTTTTTTTCGTCCTCAGTAAATTTCAGGTGGTGGTTCAGGCAAATAATACAAAGTTAAAGTGATGCTTTAGTTTGTAAGTTTTTGTACAATGTACAAAATTTAAACCTACATGACTGAATTTTTTTGGCCTATTGGAAGTAACTCAACAATACTGACATCAAATAAAGGTCATATGGTGAACGTGTTTCTGTCCACCTGGTGATTGTAGTACATAAACTTTTCCAATCCTTTTTAGCTCTGCTTTTGTTTCCACAAACTCACGTGCTGAATATCTAGAATATCTGCTCCCCTATCATCACCACCCAGTTGATAACTTTGTCTGTCTGTAGATTGGTACAGGGCAGGTATCAAACTGTGGCTTTTTTGCTGTAAACTGCTGCCTGCTGCAGCTGGAAACCAGAGCAGTAAGACTGAAGCAAAAAATTTAAGTTGCCAGTCATAAAACCAAAACAATGAGCTGAACAACACTAAAACCCTCCATAGAGCTGAGAGGAAATGCAGGATCGGGTGATAATTATGTGTGGGCTTTTCATCACATGCAACCCCTTTCATATTAGGTGCAATCATTTGATCCACTGTTAATATTTAAATATTGATAAGAGCAGTGACATCTAGAAGAAAAAAATCCTCTTGTTGCTTTTCTCAGTCATCTGTTTATAGGGTGTTACAGGGGGATAAAAACTTGAAAAGCTTGTTGAGTGGCAGAACTCTCTTAAATCCTGGCGTCGGCTCTGTGTTGACCATAAACCTGGCAGGAGCTGTGGGGAGGGATGTGGAGGTAAACCTAACAAACTCATAATAAACATGATGGTTGATTAATTGCAGATGAAACAATTGACACGCAGACACTGAGCTCTAAGGGAATGTTCTCGAGGAGCACAGCTGACCGGAGAGATGTGGCACTGGGCCTCCTATAAAAGTCTGTGATGGCTATTAAGACTCGGCCTATGAAAAGGTATTACAGTGTCTTCAGAGGACACCCTGCAGGTCAGAGTAATGGGTGGGGGGGGGGGGGGGGGGGGGGGGGCTCCCTCCCCTAACCTCCCCTTTTTTTCTCCTCCCACTACAGGCCAACCTACAGAAAAAAAAGAAGACAAGTAAA
>JBBMJY010000009.1:15209710-15264250 GCA_037833715.1 Toxotes lorentzi | reverse complement strand
CCCCCCCCCCCCCCCCCCCCCCCCCCCCCCCCCCCCCCCCCCCCCCCCCCCCCCCCACCAACTATCTGTATAAAACTCTCAGTTGGTTCTCCTTCAAGTCCAGGTTAACCTCATGGCAAAAAATGAGGATGATGAAGTATCAAAAATAATGTGATACAAAATGTTATCGGTGGGAAATCGTAAGTAACCTCTTTCAGAAAACAAACAATTTAGGGCCATCACATAAATACACAACGTGACCTAATCTGGTACTTTCCTGGGATGGTGAAGAGAAAAGTGTTTGTTGTTCTGTCGAAACATCCATTTACTGCACTGTACATCAGAGTTCCGTCCCTGCCCGGTCGTGTCAGACCACCCACCCACACAGTGTTGAAACACAGTCAAAAAACAGTCATTAAACCGTTTCCCCAGGTCACTCAAAATCAGACTTGTTAAAGCTGTGAACTGAAGGAAAGACACCCTGCTGGTAGCCGTCCAAGCTCCAGTCTCAGTACACTGACTGACCTCGATTCATAATATCTCTGTTTGCTTGTGCTGAAGGCCCAGCATGCATCAGTCATCATTATGTCGTCTGTCTCTTGTTGTCATGTCTTTAAAAGTGATGACTGTATGGCTGACATAATATCAATAAGAAGAGTACTGAATAAATGCTTATACTCTTGCCTTGTAAGACCCTGAATCCTCTCCTTCCTCTGATGTGTCTGCTGTCACTTGTGGGCATTGCTTTCTGTAGCATAGAATTTTGCAGGAAGTGCACAAACCATAACCAACATTACTAGTAGTAAATTGTTAAACGATATACGATAAATTGATAAAAGCTTAGAATAGTTAAAACCAGCCCCATTTCATATATGATTCAATTTGCTTTTGTTAATATAATCTTCACAGAATTGTTATTTCTGTTATAATCCTTACCAGAGATCCCTGGACTCTCTGAAATTATCTGCCTTTTTTATTCTTTCTCTTGTTCCTGTAAATAGACAATAGACAGCTATATAAACAGCTATGGTCACAATATTTCTTACTCCATTTTGCAATGCAAACAGATAAATGGAAAGTCAAGAGAAGTTTTATTGCAAAAGAACATGGCTGAATATATCTTGTAACTGACCCGGCAGATTTGCCTAAAGTTGAACTCAACTTGCCATTGTCACTCTATCACTAAGATCTCTTCTGTCAATCAGTCCTTATCTCCCAGAGACTAAATCACAGGAAGAAATACTGGCTGCTTTGTCTTATGCTGTCTGTGCAGCCATGAGCACACTGGCTACCTTTTTTGAATGACAGGATCTCTGGCAGAAGCAACAGTGCAACATGGGTGCAGATTTGGGTATGGACAGTAGGGACATGTCCCTATCAATGTCAAGGTGTTGCTGAATTGCCTGTACTAATATTTTTACCCATCTCAAACAATCTTGCCATTTCAACTCTCGTCTGTGTTACTGGTAAGATCTATGCAACTCTGAGTTGCCAGATTTGTGTGTTTTCTGCAAAACGTTGGTTTTTAGGTCACAAAGGTTTCAAATGTCACAGAATTGAAAACATCTTCAGTGGACAAAATTAACATCAGTTGACATTATATTTAAATTTCAGTGGTTTGGTGTTTGCTAATTTGTGAGGGGAAAATGCCTCCCAAAGCAAATTAAGACATCAGGTCCTTCTTGAAGAATTGTAAGTAACAGCTGAGCTCAGCTAATAAGAATGTTCTGTAATCAATCCAAACATGTCCTGTATGAAATTAGCTGGGGAAATATTTACTAGTTAATGCCTCCCTCTCCCTTTTTCATGAGAGGATCAAGGGCTGAGCTCTAACTGCATGAGGGTAATTAAGACATGAACATTATTCATAAAGTAAATTAGCCACAGCTTGTCCAAGTGATTTATTTGTTAATGCCATTTTATTCTGAGAATCCTGTCAGAAGCAGCCTTAGCAACACAGATGACTCTGTCATGAAACTCTTGAGTTGTGTCGCCCAGATCAGAAAGCAAAGTCAGGGCTCTTTATGTGCATATGTCTGTGCACACGTGTATATATGAATAAGAAAGGAGAGAGTACAATTGTGCATGTTATTTTGGCCATCTGACAAAAAATGTCCCTAACAAAGATAAAACCAAACCTACGCCCTTGCAGCCCTCACTGTGGCTGCCAGCGCCAAACCCTTCATGTTTGCATGTTGTTTAGCCCCATTTCCCGCACACTGGGGCCACACAGCTAAAGTGGCCAGCATCAAAGTCCATACACTTTTTTTGTCAGCTAAACTGAGCAGGAGCTTACAGTAGCTGAGGGACTTGTCTTTTGCCAGAAGGAAATACAATTTTAAGAAAAAAAAAAAAAAAAAGGCCAGATGGCCTCAAACAGAAATACATTTATATCCCTAACAACAGCTACCAGGTCTATTTTAAATCCTCAGCTGTTATGTTGAAACAGCCTTTTCTAGGCAGCCATTATCCATTTCATTACTCTAATAAACAATGAGTGATTCCCAGCACTATGCAAAGTTTAGCAGCACAGGCTTGATTGCAATTGGATAAATGACTATAACAACAATAGGGCTCCCAAAGTCGAACAGTCAAGCTCTGCTTTTCACAGCTTCAACAATGGCATACTTTATCATAAATAACAGGGTGAATGGATATCACACTGGCATTCACACTGGAATTCAAAGCTCACCCTGACACTGGGAAGAATGCTTCCTCTGTTGTGGTTATGAGTGTGCTGAATAAACGTCATTTTGACTACTGGACTGATTTTCACACAGATAGTGCAACAGTCTTTTCATACTTGGACAAAATGGTGAGAAGATTACTTAATTGGTATCAAAGGCGGTATGGCAGGGGTCATGACATCTTTCTTTTCATGAGCAGCAGCCCGCACAGGTGAAGTTGAGTTCATGACGTCAGCTCCTCAGCCTGTCACACCAGTGAGGAGTTCACACGGCACACAACAACTATACTGCACATATTTGATGATCAAAAACATGGAGATAACTAGCTGAAATTTAGATTATGATACTACAGATAATGAAATTGTTGTATTTTAGAGGAGTATGGCTTTATTTTTGAAATAGGAAAAAAAAAGGGAAGTCAAAAGCATGAGTGGGGACACCAGTCAAAGCAAAGTGTGTTACCAAATCATAGCCTTGCTGCTTCTGTTTTAAAGCCAATGTCTTTGGAATGATGGATGAGCTACGCAGTCAATGGGCTTTTTTCACTGTAGGAGGAATTTATGTCTGGCAGTAGCAAAGTCCATAAATAGGTGCCAGTTTGAGACTAGTTTCTCCCTACGTGGTGAAGTGTGGGTGGCTTTTTGGAACTACAGTGTAAGCACACAAAAAAGCAATGAGGAAAATCTCGTGCGGCCACATTTTTGGCTCTCTTGTCTCTCGCTTTCATTGTCTGTCCCTCTTTCTGCAAATTCTGTGTGATAACTTTCAATTTGATGTATAACAAACATGTGTAGGATATCCCATGTAATGCTTGAGCACAGCATCCTTTTAGTGCTTTTTAACCAAAGCAGGCACACTGACAAGAACATGGGTAGAACATTGGTGGATGGTTTCCCTGGTTGCCTCTCTGTCTTTGATTTTTGTATATTATATGTTAACATGCATTCCTACAAGGATTCCACGGGACTCAGCCTCATTACTCTGTGGTGAGTAGATCTGAAATGTAGTCGACATCTTGCAAATGTTAACGTTTAAAAGTAATCTGTTGAGAAATTGGAGAAAATCTGCCAGTTTGTTACCGCAGCAACAAATAGCTGTTAATAGTTTTCTGAATAAAATCAGAGAGCTTTAACACCAGTTCTTTATTTATAACGTGCTGATTTCTGTGCATAGTCTCCATGTTTCAAGATAATATTTTGAATATTAGAGGTATTCAGGAGGTACCTGGTGTATTGGAAATGTAAACAGTAAAATACAGTATTCAGAAATTAATTTTTAAAATATGCATCACAGTGCTGCTTTAAAGTACTTTAAGCTACCTTGCTTTGCAGACCACTGGCGCCACAGTGTAATTGTACTTACCTGTATGTAAAAGCGTTTTGTTAATGTTGAAGGAAAGGGTGGAGGTGCTTGTGTCAGATGCTGCTATGATAGCGCTGCACTGTGAAAACATTTGCATTGCACAAAATGAATAGATGGTATGCTTACATCATAGACATACTTCTATGTCTGGATTTGGAGGTCACGTTAACCCACTGTTGTAGATCAACACTGTTGTGGTGTAAATTATCAAATTTACATATGTTGTACTTGTATGGCCATGAAAGTCATTGTGTCTTTGCTACTGTACCTACAGGATGAATTGTGTGAATATTTTGAGAGTGTGACACAGTCTGTGTCACACTCTCAAAATAAAATAATTAAACACAATCAAGATTGCGAAAGATTAGAAACTTTCCAGAAACCATTTGCTGCCTGTCAAAGCTGCATTGGCAGAACTTATTTCAACATAAAGAGCTCTGGATAAATTCTTTGGCTTTTGCATCACTATGCAGGTGATGGCTCTGCCAAGACACTCATAGCCCGGGCTTCTGTGCAAGAGTCAGCCTGCAAAATGAGCCAAAGATAAAGTGATGTTTGAATGTTTTGGTTTTTTTCCCCCTCCTACTTCAGCAGAAGGTGAGAAAGCAAGCTACCAGCATTGCTCTCGTATTTGTAAGCACAGTTCTTTAGGAGCGATATGAAGTCTGTAGAAGCTGGGGGTTGTTATAAATTACCTTGTGATGCAAGTGATAATCCTTGTCAAAACAGCTCCTATACTGGCATGAGCAGGGTCCAGATCGCTGCCCATCTTTCCCTGCAAAGCTTTGTCACATTTGATTAGATCATGATCTGGATGTGGTTGACTTAGGGGAAAAAGACTGCAGTCACATAGGATGAATACTTGTAAGTAAATGCAGAACTGTAGCCACAGAGTTGTGTCTTCACCATAGGATGGAAAACGAGCAAAATGCCACTGATATTAAAATTATGATTTCTGATCACAAACCTATAAAAATTCATCCAGAATCACTGCAAATCATTAGGATGCAGTTGGAATTCTTAATGAAAATGAACATATTATATTAAATGTAACAGGTAATCTTTCCGCTGTAGTTAGCAGCTTTGCAGACCCCACTAACAATTTCCTGGGTCAAAGCACAGTCTGTTTATGCTCCTTTAATCAGGACATGCTTGTCACACAAGAAGGATTAGAGTATGAGGTATCGTTTAAGGATTAATTACTTTGTTTAACATACATGCACCCTGAAAGCATTTGTAAACCACTATACCCAAACACATTAAAGGCTAGGTTGTACTGTGCCTTACATTTCCCAATTTTAGACTTTTTTTTTTTACAAATAGCCAGACATTTAACCACGTAATCACTGTGATAAGTTCTCTTTATCGAGCCAGAGAAAATGCTTTGAGGATAAGGTTCTGTAGATAATAATTAAGATGATACAGTCAGTCGGAGCTTGCAGAGGGCAACTTCATGTTTAATTGCTTAAATCAACATGATAAGATGCTCTTTAAATGTCTGCGTGGCTCTGACAAAGCATGCTGACATTGTGAACAGGCATTCACTGTTTACTTATTCAAGACCTCTATTATAAAGATTCAATCAGCTACAAACACCGAGATGAAGAACAATGTGAGCGCGCACAGGATTTGTTTGATATCTGCAAAAACTGAAACAAACGTATTAGATCAGATTATCTCCAGCATAGTTTACTGCGTGGGACTCTAAAATACAATATTCCAAAAAAGCAGATGAAATCTCAGCTACAGCAGTCATATCATTCCACTCTTACTCATCAGACTAGACTGCTCAGCACAAACACAATCTCATAATCATTACCATTACAGATGAAAGGCAAGGCTCAATTAAAGTGGCTCCAATTGCCGCAATTAAATAAGTGTGGTTGAATGATAATATCTTTTCCCCCCAGAAATAAAAGAAAAAGACTGCAGCATTGAATAATCATACAATCAAAAACAATCAAGTCGGACTTTGAAGTCGTTGCACTACCCAATCTTACAAATACATCTGGTGTAGAAATGGTGTTTTGGGCTCAGCCGACAGGCGCCGTTGGACCACTGCGTCGCGGGCCACGGGGTCGGGCCTACTTATTCCAGCACTATAGGGCTGCTTTTGGGTTGCTGAGGACACTGGTGTGTGTTCCCACCCACAGAGCGCTGCAGCAGACTGCCAGAGTCCACAGCCCTTTCACAGACATCCAAGACTTGTCCCATGATCCCATCCGTGCATCAAAACCAGCTGAGTGAGAGCGCGGCGTGGTAAGCACTCGTGCTCACACATAATTTGTAGCTGACTGCTCTTCTTGCAACCAGTTGATCACTGTGTAAACAAACATGATATGAATGAAACAAAACTTTACTGCTTCGCTCAAACCTTTTGTCCTTGCTTTACATTCACAAAGCTTTGAGTTCCCTTTTTAAAGTATTTAAACACTGATTTCAAGTTTTCAGTTACTGTCTCGCTATTTCATCTGAGCTCATACAGTTTGCTGTGTCAAATGCAGACTGTCCATTTCACAGCTGAAGAGCTGCTCACAGGACAGTTTTCCAGCTGGGCTGAAATCCAGTGTAGTTCCCCTTCACCGAGTGGACTTCAGGAGCACTCATGCGTGCCAAACAGTATACACCCTGATTGCTCCAGACTGGGACAGGAGATATTTCGTCAGTTGTTAGAGATTAGTGGAGCAAACAAACACGGCAACCAATTTACTATATCTCAAATCAACAAAAAAAAATCCTGAGGTGGACCCATCTCAATAGAACTAATTATCATTATGATGGTGTGCAGCTGCAGGAAATGATAGAGTGGATATTTGAGGTGCAGGTCTGTTGAAGATATTCTTTCTTCTTAATCATTTGGGGAATTTCTGGCTGTGCCACTCTGAGGAAAAAAAAACAAACTTGTTTCATCAAAAAACAATGTCATTAATGACTCTCCTGTTCTGTACTTTTGGAGTGTTTATAGTAGCTACTTCTACATTCATCTCTTTTACTCCAATTGCTGGACAATTTACAATGTCTTCCTTGTAGTTTAAGCACAAATGCAGCTGACACTGACAGACAAACTGACTCGAGTGTGAACTGGAATCAGCACTGAAACTACCTAACTTAATGTCTTCTGAATCACCCACTTTGGACGAGTTGCTTCATCCAACCCCTATCTTAAACTATGAATAGCTGGCAAAAGCCTTTGCACATGAAACCCAGCTACTCAACTAGAGCACTTAAAGGGCATTAAAGGACAGTTAGGAGCTTTTGAACCAACTCTGATCTAGAAGAAAAAATGAGATTAAATGTCCGATTAAGGACGACCAGAAGCTGAAGTTTATTATTCCAAAGGTTGAGTGGGTCTAATCATAGGCTCCAGTACTTAGGGATTTGCTGCTGCTACTGGGCTAAGCAGCCATTTTCCACTGTGTTTACATAAACTACCCAGTTGCTTGCATAGTTTACTTTAGTACCAACATGTGGGTCAGAGAGATTTAGCATGGGTCGTAGTCAACATGTGTGCATAAGATATTTAAAAGATTGCAGAAAGAGAAATTAAGGGTTAAAACCACCAGTCTTTTTAATTAGCATTCAGATCACATATAAATACAAAAAAAAAAGAACAGTGTAGGGGTTCAAAAAGCAAAAATAACAGGACATTTTCACAATAACTTGTCTTATGTTACATACTGTATATGATTATCATTATTGATAGCAGTAGGGTGTACACACAACACACTCTTCACACTAAATTTGGTGCAGTTGTGCTTTTCCTTAGAGTCCTTCTTTGGGGGTACAATCTGTCACATATTACGAGCTTTGACAGAAGTGTGAAGGAAATACATGAAATTGCCTCAGGGTTACCCATGGCCAACTTAACCACAAACAGACCGTGCCAGACTTCTCACAACAGGTATTTTTGTAGAGTACAACTGAGAGGTGAAAGTTTAGCTTAAGTTACTTCAAATGAGAAAATGCTGTCACGCACCTTTCATGTCTTCCACTCAAATGTTTTGTGTCACTCCACACGATGATAGCCATGAAAAACTGTTTTGATGATGATGTCACTACGTCCTAATCTGATTGCTCTTTTTTCGCCCTGCTCTAGGGCACCTCTCCTACATCCTGTCAGAAATGCATTTCAGTTACACAAAGATGTTCCTACACAGCGGTGCACACATAGGTTCAGTTACAGTAAGCGATGACTAAACAATCGAACAATATTTACATAGGCTGTTATGCAAGTCAAACAATTACACTGTCATGTCACACGCCTGAAAATAACCAGGAACTCCACAGGATGATACTAAATTGTTAAATGGGTTTATGCTGAAATACATGCCAGAGTGGAGTTTTAGATTTTTTTCGGTCCAATAATGAAATCATGTGTCATAAAATTTAACACATATCATCTTGTGAAGTTACATG
Organism: Toxotes lorentzi; assembly: GCA_037833715.1. Classification (NCBI taxonomy): domain Eukaryota; kingdom Metazoa; phylum Chordata; class Actinopteri; family Toxotidae; genus Toxotes; species Toxotes lorentzi. The sequence goes on along the minus strand of JBBMJY010000009.1, from coordinate 15,255,806 downwards.
GCAAATGTACTTATCTTATATTCACGGCTTTTACCTCCATTTTGGTCTCCACCAACTCCGAAGTGAAATATCTGGCTTTTTAGCTTCTAAATGCTCCACTATGTTCAGAAGTTAGTTACTAATTTTTTCACAGAGCTTTTTCACTGAGTAATGTAAAAATATTGATGAGTGCAGCCTTAAAGCGATGCGTGTAATGTAATGCTTTCATAGACTGCACTGAATCATATTAGACAACTAGCATTAGTTGTCTTCTGATCTGTGTATCGCAGCAGCTGTGTATCAGAAGTAATGATCTCACACATGAGCCACATCAGTTTGGCAGTCTTGTGATGGAGATTAGGGAAACATACATGAAATAGTGCATAAAAACAATATTTGGATTAGAATGACCACAGACCACTGCTGTTAGCCAATGATATTTCATTTCATGACACAAATCATCAAGCTATAACATTTGACTGACTGACAAGGTTTTGAGCCTTAACACATCTCAAAATTGAGTTTCCAAACATTAACATGGTGCTGAGAAGACATTTGGGGATTTGCGGGTGCTATTTGGTGACATAAGTGATGGTATCTTTAAGCTTAGTTCTATTACCCTCCTAAAGTATTTAATGAGTCTCCATAAAATCTTTTTGTCATTAAAATGCTAGCGTTCCTGCCTCTGAAAAATCCAGATGCAAATTATCACTTCACACGCTACATGGCTAGCATGTACAGAAGAGAATGATCTTCCAGGGACAGGAATGATTTTAGCATCCATGCTGTGCATCCAGCAGTTAAGTTGACTAACGGCCAATCATTCAGCAGTCTGAGTATTATTCCTTCAACTGTGAACTAAGTTCAAGCTGGAAACACTATTAAAAGCTGTCAGCATCACCACCATTGCCACGGACACTACTGAGCCTCTGACTCACTCAGTTTCTCTCTGACTCTTGGTATTTGTAGAGAGAGATTTAAAGTGTCATTACATCACATCTGTGGTACTTTGGTTTTCCTCACAAGTCTGCTGTCTTCTTATAGTTCAAAAGAAATAACCCTCAACAAAACAGTCCTAAAATGTCCCAACTTCTAACAGTTTCCTGTTACGTTTATACAGAAGAGTTTTCATTTGACTGTTTTTGTATTTTTCATTATTCCTAACTCACTTTTCAGTGGCAAGGTACTTCCTTCCTGACCCCAAGCAGTGTGTTTCTGTGTGTGCCTTTTTGCATGTCTCCGGGCTTATTTCTGAATATGGCCCTCTTCAGTGCAGAAAATTGCATTACAGTCCTGGCAGGAAAACATTTGAAAGCGGACGGTTTTCTTGACTCAGTTTACCGTTTTTGTTGCAAAATAGGTAACTTAATCTTTCATCCTTAATGAGGACATATTTCATGGCAAATGCATGATCACTTAAACAGTTCACCTCACCTTATTCAAATCACATTTTCCTGATTGGGACAAGTGATACCCACACATTTCAAATGTACAGAAATGTTTGTAGGCCAAAGGCTGATATATGGTATAAGAAGAAATAATAGGAGTGTCATGTAGCTGACATACTGAGAGCATTTTCACTTCTGAGGTTTTCTTCAGAGAGAAACGGCCTGGACTGAGACTACACTGGGTTTAACAATGAGAAATCTTTCCTGTTGGCTCTGAGCCATTTTCACATTTCTTTCTACCGTGCTAACAAGGTGCAGTGTTTGCTAAATGTAGCCCATCATTCTGTGTCTTTTAGTAGCACAGAGAGAGAAAGAAAAATATATACATCCTAACTGCATCATGATCTGGTGTTCATTTGATAGTTTTGCACATGGGCAGCCCACCTGGTTTCGATTTTGCAGCTTGCATGCTGGTCAGAGTTGCCTTGTTTTATTGGAAATCTTGTTCGTATATTCCCTGCCCAGTCTTCACTGACTTCTGACAGCTCCCATGGGGCTCATGGGTACATCCTGGAAGCACTAGGCTGCCGTGCTACATGGACACGGATGCTGTTTGCCAAGATGACACTCAACTGAAGTTGCTCAACAATTTAGACTGTGTTTGTGTAGCCCTGCTATTTAGCTACTCATGGTTCCACAGAAGAGGGAGGGGGCGTTGTCTTTTCGTTGAACTGTGACGAGTTGTTCACCGATTCTGAATAAGAGGTGTGGCTCTTGAGTGTCTATATTAGAGACTATAAATTCACACCTAAATGTTTTTTTGTTTTTTTAAATTCACTACAAAAATCACTTATATTACTAATTACATGAAAGTGTACTGGAGTAAAATTATTTTGGATACCAGCTATATGAGAATTGTTACAACTTAGAAAATAAAACTTTTTAATCTTCTACAAAGAACAATGTTCTTTGTAGAAGAACACTTTGTAGAAGCCCAGATTTTAAATAAAACTTTTAAATAGACCAGAAACCTAAGTCTTCTACTGGTACCTCCCTCTTCTGCTGTGGCCATAACATGAGAACAGACGCAGTAAATGGTCTGCAGATATATTGAAAATGACACACTGCTTTAGATAAGGCGCACAAATCCCATAATGATTACGATGGCTATTAAAGCATAGAGATATTTTGTGGCCTTGCGGGAGGGAGCAATAGAGTGCATCTCATTCCAGACAGTATAACTTTAATGATAAAAATGTAGATTTTAACTTTGCACAATATGAGTTTGGTTTATTTTATATTCCACACACAAATGATCAAGGTTGAAATTTGATATTGTTGTATATCAATCTTTACAAAGATACATTTTAAATGCTGACTTTCACATTTATTATATGCTGTTCTCAACAGTTTGTGTCAAGTCTTTCATCAGTAAGTATACATATACAATATATCTACCTATATATTTGTACTGTATATACATATATGGGTATACACACAGTATATATACACTCAATGCATCTTCTATTTTTTTCACAAAATAAAAAATATCACCACTTCTTTTAGTAGTGTTTGGTGTACTGTTTTTGAGAATAAAATACACCAAATCATTTGAGTCCCCACAAAGCTCTGCTGTGCTGTGTGCAATGTGAAATAGTAAATAATAGCCTTGGACTTAGCGAGGATAGACCCTGACACTGGGTCGTTGCTTTGCTTCAAACATACGGTTTCTTTTCCTTGACATGGATCACTATCCTGATGTAAAGCTGGCATTCTGTTCTGATTTAGACTAATAATTTATTGCATCTGGCATCAGAGTCTGCACAACAAGACCAAAGGCACAGCGCAAGCTTTCAAAAAGAACCTGATATTTCTGCAACCTAATCAGTTTAAGATGACCCTCTTCTTTGTGAAAAAGCTCTATTTGTTCGATCTAGCACACAAAACATCTTTCTAGACTTACAGAGCCATTAATATAGATATAATCATAGGTCTCTTCCAGAGGATTTTTACCCTCAGAGGGAATTCCTCTCAAGTGAGCGCCTGACTCCCTTCAAAGCCAAAGTGTGACTTACAAATGACTTGCTTTGAATGAGTGACGGAGGACATGAGAGATGGCTGAGATCCCTTTTGTGGAATGTTAATTTTGCTCAAACGGTTTCAGGAGAAGCACATACATTGAACACACCCAACCACCGTAGTATATTTAAATCAAACTCCATTCTTCCTATCAAGACACCATCAAACATATTTTTGACATAAATAGAAGCTTCTGAAAGTGAGAAAGTTGAAGTCTTAGTCCACTTTAAATCAAATAAGTCCTGAATGACTTCCAAACATGCTATCAGTCATCACCTCTCTGCTTCACAGTTTGCATTTAAAGTACTTACCAGATTTAGACATTTTAAAAGATATTTTAAAAACAATTTAAAGAGAGAATGCCAAGTTAATTTAAGGGGCTACACTACATTTGACTAACGACATCCTGTCCTGGTTCACCTTACAACATCATGGTGGTTGCAAGACTCAGCAGATTAGAATGCAAAGAGACTCATCAGAATGACAAAGTGAAATGAGGACCAGCTTCCCGGCCATCAAAGCAAGTTCTGAGCTGCCTTTTTAAAAACAACGGAGCAACTCCTAATGTGGCTCATTGAGACACTTGGCTGAACATGAATGGCCACATTTTCCCATGTTAAAAGACATCTTCAGAGCTGATCTTAGTGGAGGTGTCACTGTGTAAATTCTACAGGCGCCTGGTCTCACCTGGCTGCATTACTTCACCGGTGTCGAGCCAACAATCTCCATAGCCAAGCACACACTCTTACTGTATATGTGAGTGCTGCCAAATACAAACACTTCAACACTTTCCATTTGTTCGCCAGTCTGATGGTTTGCTTTAATACCAAATTCCCTAAAAGCGTAAATGTCTTAGGGGGGTCTGTTGTATATGTTACATAGTTTTGTTAAATTATGATACATATATATATATTTTGCATGGCATGCCTCTAACTCTCCAGCATTTTAAAGAACTAATTTTGTCCTCTTATACAGGTACAATTAAACAATGCTTATATTTCTTCCATTTAAAATATTTGTGTGAGCGTACTGTAGAAGTGGCGCATATATTGGTATGAATGGATCTGTGTGTGCATACTTAAATGCGTGCATTGCACTTGTGCACATGTAAGTGTGGTACCACAGGGAGTATGTTCACCCTTGGTAACCCACAAAGAGAGGGAGCGGTGGGGCCTGGGCCACAAACTTTGGGCCGCACTTGGCTGAATTATACAGCTTGGTGAGATCCACAGAGGGTGACCCCACTTGCTGAAAGCAAACATACAAATAGGACCTGCCCTCTGAGTGCCGAGACAGGCTCAGAGTCGTCCCATGCACATTCAGTTGAGGAATTAGTTTGCTCTTAGTTTGTTCCTAGTTTTCATTTAATTTGCCAGGTATGTATAATTATTTTAATATAATGTGTAGCCAGTTGTTTGAAAATATTTTTCATTATGTATTGTACAATATATTTTGACTTTAATTAGTTTAGGTGGGTTATTTGACTACAATGGCTCTTTTCTAATGCTTAGTAAAAAGGAAAATGATAGTGTTTTTAGGGTTGTGTGTCATCTTTAGAGATAAGAGTCAAATCTTACTTTTCCTGAGGGATTTTATATCAATTGTCCCATTTCAGGGAACCCCAGCTTCACCAGAACTGTATCATGGACGGAACATCTTACATGCCCGGAAATATTTCAGCTGGTGTTTTTATATTTACCTAGCTGCAAATGAAGCATTGAAATGAAATAATGCCTTCCACTTGTGCCCCAGAACAACCCATAATGTTGGCAATTAAGCTATTAAGTTGAAGAAAAAATGTTGGGAGATTTACCCCCCCAAAAAATGTGGGTTACATCATAGTTTTCAAAGGAGATAATAATCTTTATGTTGACCTGATGGCTCTGAACACACCCCACTGATTCAGTTCCACATAACGTCCATTTCACAAACATCTCATAGTTTCTTTTTTAACACATTAAAGGGATGAAAATAAAGAAAATTCACATGGGCTGAACTGTGAATGATGTGAAATAATAAGCACCAATTATTTAAGATCAGTGACTATCTTCCTCTGAATACTGATGTTAGTGTACAGCTTCACTGCACATTTTCAGTCCCTCAGTGCTGGGACCATTAAACCAGCATCAATACTCCCACCTACTGGCCAATGTCTGTCAGTGAGCATCCTTGAATTCCTCCTGCCCCTTTCCCAGCCCCCCCACCGCCCACCTCGAGGCTTCCCTTCCTGCTGGAGGAATGGTAAAGTGATCTGTTGGTCCCTAAGTGCTTTTTGCTTTCAGTGGTGTTGACGTGGGATGCAATAGAAACCCAGCTGAGGCCACCTTGATGGAGGAGACTTGTTGGGCTGCAGTGTACACAGTCTCTCCCAGACATGTTGGACCTTTAGTGATTTTTTTTTGCCCCAGTCCCTCTCTCTTTCAGTTAATTCTTTGTTTTTCAATCTTTCAATGAAAGCATTCAAATTTGGCCAATTATATTATTTAATGCAGGACCCCAAAAAGTGTTGCTAAGTAACTGTAGTACATACATCACACCGCACACAAAAATAGTATCCATGTTTGACCAAATCAATTTAACTGATTAACATCTGCTCTAACTGTTCCTGCTACAAAGAATAAACAAAAATGATAAAACTCTGGCACAAACTGTAAATGTGTGTTTTTGTTTCCATCAAGCTCCATCCTGGAAACTGGGCCCCTTCGGAACGATGGACTGTATGGGAAAATCCCCCCTAACTGGAGGAGGAAGCCACGGACACAAACAGAGGAGAGTTGGGGACTACCTGCTGTTTAAACAGATAGCGGGGTCTGTGTGGCCACGGCTGCAAAAGCTCCTGAACTTCACTCAACTTTAGATGTTTAAGAGTCCCAGCGAGGGCATTGGAGTTCTCCTGAGAAATGAAGAACTACTTGGCCAGAACAGCCTTTGGATCCCAGGGTGGACCTCCAGCAGAGATGCAAACCGTTTTGCTGATTGGTTGGCGGATATTCAGAACATCCTCCAGGGAGCTGATGCTTGGGTGGTTCAGGAGATTGCCAGGCAGCCGCACAATTAACCCAAATAAGCTTGTGGAGAATTACTTAATGTGTGTCAGGCCCTTGCTATCCAAATTGTAGAGAATATCTTCTACTATCTATACCGCAGGAGCCAAACAGAAATCATTCATCTTCACAGTCTTTTCCATACCACTGTGTTTTTGTAACATTTCACATTAGAGACAACATGTAAATGATGGGAATAAGGGCAATTAACAGCATGTGTACCAGTGCCCATAGAGATGGTGTAGTGAGAACAGTTTTACTTCTGGGGCAGGCTGTACTAGCAAAACACCTTTAGCCCAGCGAGGACAAGCTCTGAACTTTATACGCTGTGTGGGGGCCAAGGGCATGACTCCCTCCTCACAGAGCTGATGACTGGCCAGGGACCCAGAAAAGCACTTGTAAAAATAGATGCAAAAACAATACATGCCCAGTCATGGAAGACACCTCCCATGTGGAGAAAGCAGCAGGTGATGAACTGATGTAGATACAATGTATCATTGCTGAGGAACTAGTTTTTAGTTTGGGTGGATAAATAACGATTTCAAATCTCTGCAAACCTTCATTTTCAAAAAGAGTATTCGAGAAGGGAGAAAGCCCTCAAAGCCAGGAAGACAAACCCTTCTTTGTAAAACTTGCATCATTAAGGTGGACAGAACAACACCATATTCCTCATAGCTGTGTGGCCACCTAAACTTATTTTATTGCACCCATTTCTGGTTCACAGGAAATCTGCATTTATTTAGGGACACATGAAAATGTCAATAAGCAAAAGTATTAATTGCGAGCCAACCAACCTCACCTCAACAGTAACTGGCTGTTATTCCAAGCACCTTACGCGTGCATTTCCTCTAACTAACTGTGGTACTGAGCTAATCATAATATATTAACTGACCATACAGGAAGCCATGTCCCACTGTGCAGTTTTAGTTACCATGTATGTCTTTCAGTTTTTAAAGGCCATTTAAGGTAAAAGCAGTTAAGGCCAGCGTTTTTTAACTACTCCATTTGTTTGTGGATGCCAAAAACCCACGGCCACTGTTGAACACAGTCGCTTTCACCCTCAAACTCCACCTTTAGAAGAAACAAATTTATAGAGACTCGGTGACATCATTTACACGAATATGTTGTTTAAAATCCAAGAACGTTCCATTGTATATTTGATTTGGCTTTGGGCACCTCAGCTGACCAATACATCACATGTCCTGGGCTACGACTATTTAATGTAGAATCTCCAAAACTCACAAATGCAGTGTGACCAAATGTTCCAGTGATGTACCAGTATACTAAACAGGCCATATATCTCGCTCTCCTCTCCAAACAGAAATAGATTTCGCTGAATTGTTTGATAAATTCGGTCTAGGTTTTCCAGCCATCCTTATTGGAGCTCCTACTGTTTTTCTGGCTGTTGGTGGCCTAAGCCCTAATCACCCTCCGTTCCCTCTGAGGCCATAAATTACTCCGATGAGATGGTGCTTTGTGTTCCTACTGCTGGGGAGTGGGGCGAATTCACAGCGCCATATTTTGACAACCCGTACTTTAAATCATTGTTTTATGACAGATGGGAAAACTTCTGCACTTTCACCGGCCTGATTTATGTTCATTTGGGTCTGGAGGACACTATAATTTGCAAGTAATGTGAAAACAGATGGATAGAGAGATACCAAAGGGTAAGACTGACCTATACATTCTGAGTGCAGCTTACAAATGGCATCCATATGCCGCGAGAACTCTTCCAGTTACATCTCCATTACTGTGGATGCACGTGTGCATACATATGTGTGTCTGTGTTTGAATGCCTGTGCATGTTTATTCTGTTAAAAAAAAAAAAGATGAAGGAAAATAGGGAAGAAGCCTGTGAAAATTTAGCGCTGAAGCAGGTTTTTGTTGAAGGAAGTTTGATGTTCTACCAAATCATCTAAAGAATCTATCAACGGCAAAAGTCAGTGGTGCAACATGTTAGATTTATGCAGTCTTGTTTTATTGTTGATCTAATATACAAGTGACAGTTACTCATTTGGATATGTTTAACATGAACAAGCAAACCCTTTGATAATTTGACCTTGGTTCACAGTGCAGCTTCCCATCTCCAGTGAGGCATGAAAAATGGAAGTGAATTAATTTAAGCCATACTGGACTAGATTTCCTCTCTGGTCAGATGTCAGTTTGGAGAAATTACAAAGTTGGTCTGCTTCAGTTCCACTGCCTCAGGTCATGTAGCAAACTCAGTATTTCAGCAAAGCTGATTCTCTGTTCTTATCAACACATCAAAAATCACATCAGACGCTCTCTGTGGGGGCAGGTTTCAGCATCATCACCATGTCTTCAGGTTCACACGGCAGCTAACTGGACTAATGACAACATCCATTCTCTTAAAAAAGGATCTGAAAGATCGTTTCCTTGACAAAAAAAAAAAAAAGTTTGCCTCTGGGCTTTTCCAAACATCAGGACTAGGATGTTTTTCATTAAGTAGTTTTTAATGAGCTATGATAATGAGCTTAATTTGTCAGATTACAGATTACATTACATTCTTGTACAGAAAATATTTCAGGATAAAGACAGAGGTTAATAAAAAAAAATGCATTCAGTCTTCTGGCAGAAAACCATCAAATGTAAGGTAATCTGTGAGGAAACAGAAAACTCAAAATATATCATGCACAGCCTGGGAGCCCTGGACGACTCGTGTTTTATGGCTTTTCCAATGAGGCAGGACAGTATGTGAGTGAGCAGTGTCTGGTGTAGCCATTGTATTCCAGCAAGGCGGGACCACCCACATGAAGTCAGTGATGAAGTAAATACTGTTGCATGGCCACGTCCCCTTCCCTCGCTCACAGAGTAAACTGTGGTCGAACGGCAGCTCTCTGCGATCTCAGCTTGCCTCCAGATCACAGGGCAGAGGCTTGAGGCAGAGAGGATGATCACGCCAGCCCCCTGTCCTGCTGAATCCCCCAGTCCTGGTCAGGAAGCCAGCTAATAGTAGTCGATGTCTCTGGACTGGGTTGAACTTGGCAGAGCCTCACATCTTTCAAGCAGAAGACAAACCGCTCACGCCCCTCTGGAGCCGAAGGCAATGCGAGGCCCAGAGGGAATGAGGTGCCTACTGACGCCCATGTCACAGGATGACGCCCTTGGTTTTCTTCCCTTTAATACAGGACATCAGACAGAGCGCATCATGGGAGGGCACCACATGTTCAGATGATACTTGTTGAAACGACTGGTATCCCTGTTCCAGTAGCAACGTTGCAATCATAGAGCGAAAACTATGTGAAATACTGAATTAAAGCAAGTGAACTAACAACCAAATCTCTTGTGTCCTACATGCCAGAGCCCCTTAATCATATCCTCCCTTTTTGTTTATTTGGACTGTTTGGACATCAGACTTTTCAAGGGGGAATAATATCCCAGAAGCATGGAAAAGAACGAGCCAGTTGGCTTCTTACAGGAGGTCTCTGAAGACAGCATTTGGGTTCTACCGACAGGAACATGCTATTTCCATTTTTACAAAATGTAAGGCTGATTACCACCACCATCAGGAGTCCAGCTCCCTGTTTCGTTAGGAACCGATGTATCATCTCTTTGCCTGTTTCTTGTGGGAACCAGCTGCAAACATCCTACAGGCAAATCCCTGTCAGTCGACCCTACACCACAAGGGTGAACAAGACACAAAAGAGCTTAATTTCTGCGTCTTTTACGCGAGGCTTGTTCCAACCTTGTTGCACCTTTGTCCTATTTCTAAAACAGTGTGATCCCATGAAAGCCACATGGAGAAATGTCTAATGACATGACAGTTAGTGACAGTTATATGTGAGGAGGTTGTTCGTACAAATGGGCGCTTTATTGGTCTTAGATGATAGCATCGACCACAATGTCTTTTGCTTTCATAATGATTTACTGCTGCCTGGTGGGATGAGCTCAGTGAATATGTGTGGTTGGCTGCCAATTGCACTTTTTCCTCTGTTTCTTTTTGGTCTTTGTGGGCCCTGGAGGTTTCTTAACTGTTATAGAGCCGTTTGGATGGGAGGCCAGGCAGTATAAAGCTGTATTTGGCAAAAGATCTCACTGCGCCTCCAAAAATAAGAGAGAGCAGGGTGAACATATTTGTCTACGTCTGCATGTGTGTGTGTCTGTGTAAGTGTGTGCGCGCACATGTGTGAGACAGACAGAAAGTAGTGCTGGTCCAGTAACAGTGGTACCTAAAAATACAAATGGGCATTTTATAGTAAAACCAACTTGCAACTTACCAGACCTTACAAATTCGAGTTGAGTTGTCAAGTCCTCTCATTAAGCTTTTATATTGACCATACAAGCTGTAATTTGTGTACTTAGCCAAGCCTTTTTGAATGTTAAGGGAGGAGAAATTACGATTTTACAAATGTTTTAGAACTTTCGCATGACAGTGTTAATGTTTCTGCACCAGCTGCGGTTAGTGCTCTACCTGCAGCTGTTCCTGCTGGCAGCCATCTTGAGGAAACATCGATAAAAAAACAGAGCCCTGACCCAGCCACCGCTGTTGTTTTAAAGGGAGAGAGGTGAGGATCCTTCCTCCTGAGGGACCGGTGGTCTGACCCGAGGACCAACGGTCAGGGACGTGAACCACAAAGAGCAAGCGCAGGGCCATGTCTTTATAGGGAGCTTCAGCTGGAGGGGAGGGAGCAACATGTGGCGGCAGGTAAAAAGACAACTCTCTGTCGCAGAGGTGGAAAAATACACATCGTATGTATTTTGTTTTATTTTTTTTTATAATTAAAGCACTATGCTTAATTTTTAGAAAAATATATAATCCATTAGTGCTATCCAGTGTATTCTTCACTTACATAACCATGCAAATCTTATATTTTTACACTGTGAATGCTGAATTGAGGAATATGTCAAGCAAGACAACCCTAAAATAGGAGTACAGTGTTGTAGGCCTGTCTGCTGCTGGCTGATCATGTTATCTGTGGTGTGACTGTTGCGACCTCTAGTGGTCACTGCATTTATTCCACATTGCTGTGCCATATGGAACTGGTTTACATCAGTGGTTAAATATGCTGCACCACACAATATTTGGCATGTTGGGCAGAAGTTGTGGCAACCCCTACCTACAAATCATATGATCTAAAAATTTGTTGCACAAAGCCAACTCCACAGTTAGCTTATTGTAGGGAATCGTGTCAGTCTCAAAGCAAGGGTCATATTGAAAGGAACTGAACTGCAGCCAGATCTAAACATTACATTTATTGCAGCCATAGTCAAGCTGCTCTGTATTTTCCTGGCAGGAGTCATTCCAGTGTCAAATGATCCAAATGCATAAATTAGGCCAGTAATTGGTCTGTTTTGCTCCAAATGGCAAAATGACATAATGAATAGTGGATGTGTTTCATAGTTGTTCTGCAGCATGCTGTTACTTGAACTTGACAGACGCCTCCTCCCCTTTTACACCACACTGACTGACCCCTTCACTCAGTGAGCATGAAGAAAGCCGCAAAGCCACTTCTATCTTTCACCTCACACAGAATTTTATTAGTGACTTTCTGAATACAGAAAGACTACCCAGGCTGAGGCCGCCTGCCTGGCCAGCAGACAAACAGAGCCCTGTTCATCTGTTTTTCCTGGCCACCCTCAAACAGCGCTGTTACATCATCCATGGTTTCTCTTTCAACAGGAAAGTGCCATTTATGTTGCGTTCGCCCTCCCTCGCAGCGCATCAGATAGTAATCACATCATGAAAAGCCATTTGTTTGAAGACACTGTTTTGGTGACCACCCCTGTTCATGCGGGGCCCTGGCCTGAGGCCTGCTGATGACTTTTCCAATCTTCCCTCACAGGCTGGCAAGCGGAGTGGAGCAAAGCAGGCAGCCCAAGTCCCACAGCCCTTTTAGCCCCAGACCCAGACCTCAGACAGGGTCCAGCCTACCAGTTTCCAGCGTTCATGTTTGTTCTTCTTCACCTTGATTCCTGTAAGAGTCTACCATCTGATGTACAGGTCAGAGGGAGAGGAAATGGCAATCCCAGCTGAGGACGAGGATATAACATATTAATTTTCTCATCTGTGGAAAGGAAGAATGGATCACTCAGTAAGTCTTCTCCTCTAACTGGTGGCTGGTTTCCTTCCCCAGGGGACATTAACAGTTACTGTAGAACTAAAAGGTGAGAAACTCTGCTGTGTGTGTGAGAACGTGTGCACATGCATGTCTCAGTGGTATAGAAAAAGATGGGATCATGTTAAACAAGGCAATCATTTTCTGTAATTTGGGGCAGTTTTTTTACTGCAGTACATTACACGTTGTTTTGTTGTTCGGTGAATCCAAATGTTTTTGTTCGAAAGGAGATAATTTGGGAAAAAAAAATGTTTTCCGATCTCAATGTAGGTTTCCTACAGCGGCTCTGGATGTTCGTGCCTTCCAAATAAAAGCAGGAATTCAGAGGTGATTTATGACTATTTAGACAAGTGGTTAACAGAGAGATGTAGGATTATGGAAATACTGCTTTCATATGAAATACACAGAACACGTCATGTGGGCTTCAGTGACCACTTAATCTGTTGGCAGGCCAAAGCCCCCCTTGAGCTAGTCAGATGCACAGGGCTGCTTTTCACTCCTCACACTGAATATTTGACTTCCTTATGAACTTGACAGCTATTGCTAGTTGGAAGTCTTGAGACCCTGTGTCTCCACCAAGGAGAGAAATGTGGATCAACACAGAGGCTGTAGAAGTAAAAGCATCACCTTGGTAATAAGTTAATTTGTCATAAGGCCTAAAGATAGAGTCTAAATTCTTGTGTAAACTAAAGATTAATGCTTACTGCAGAAGAGTCACTCAAATAACACACATTGCTTATGTCATGAGGTCACTAATGATGTGATCATCAGAGGGTGTAACACAATAGATGTAACAGATTATATGGAGGACAATTAATTAGCCCTCATACAACAAACACCAAAAATACTAAATGTGGCTTCTTGAGATTGCAGGGGACAAACAGACGTGAAATACTCTGTAATGGCTCTTCACGCTAAAATGCACTTTCAGAGAAGGTGCGTGTTTGGTTGTCAGCAGCTGCCATGTTTCTGATGTGGTGAAAAGGGGGAATGGAGAGTAGGAGAGGATGTCACAGGCTGCAGAGAGACGACCGTCTGGCCCACCTCTTCTCTAAACCCCCCCCCATCACTCAACAACACTGAGGGGCTTTTCTTGTAGCAGAGGCGGGAGCCAGGAGATGACCAGGGGTCAGACTGACACGCAGACATGAATTTTTCAAAGCTATATTTTCTTTGGGTAAATAATCCAGCAGAGCGTTGCCCACAGGCAGATGGTAACTTATAAATCTTGGATCAGAAAATAAATACTTTTCAAAACAAAATCTGGTTTTGGGTGTATGTGTATATGGTGGGGGACTTCACTGCAACCTGAGAAAGAAAATTCCAGTTGTAGTGTTATTCCAGGAAAAGAGTTAGTTAAACTCAGTCTATCTGAGTTGCATCTTAAAACAAAAGCAATTTTGTTTTCTTTTTTTTTTTTTTTTTGCCCAATTGGCAGTGGGAAAAATGCCGCAATAACACACATACATTAAAAACAAGTCATGCAAAAGTAACAACAAACATATTATGTTATCGAGTTAACATGTTAGCAAACAACTACCACATCCAGCAGTCAGAGAGCACCATTAGTATTCATTTGGAGTCTACCTGAAAAATCAAAGTCCAATTTTCATCCTCCTTTTAGCTCTGTTCAGCTCTTCTCTAGCTCATGAGGGGGATTTCTGGCTCTTTAGCTCCACTATGTTGACCAGCCAGTCTCTTGGTACCAGGCAGGAACGGTGGTGTTAACAGAGCCTTTTCATTGAAAACAGCCGCCTGCTGCATCCCAAACACAGGGCGTTAAAGCGTCCTTAGAGCTGAGGGTGACTGCAGAGTCAGGAGATTCTCTGTGAGTTTGCCACTACAAGTGACCCCTTTCACATCATATCTAGTCATGTCATTTATTGTTCAGATGGAAAAAAAAATGTCAATGCAGCTTTAAGGCTCTTTGGTTCTTTAGGGATAACGTGCAATGAACACTAGGCCCTTCCAAGTTCAGTAAATTTAAGTCCATAATGTGTTGAACAGCAAAGCCACACAACCAAAAGTAAAAGTGGTGCACATCTGTAACACTGCGTGATACTGTTAGTTGTCTGCATTGCATATAAATCATACCCACATGAATCACTAAGAAACATCTATTGAGGAAGAAATTAATTCCAGTTTTTCTTCCCAGAGAAATCCTGAAGCTCATGAAAGCACAGTCCAGCAGTTTACTTGGTCCTCATGAGGTCTTTTTTTTACACAGGTATCCCTATGTTTGATGGTGTATCTGCACCCTGTCAGGAAACTGGGGCTGTGCCAGCATCTCAGTGGGTGTGTTGCAGAAGCATACCACTTGTAATGAGTTCCACTAGCAGGACAGAAAGTCATCCCTGCACTAGAGTCAGAGAAACTTTCATTTCTGCTGAGTTGTCCCCCAAAAAATCTCCTGTAAAGAAATACCCTGATGACTGTACCTCCTATTTCTGCAGTTTACTGCCTCTTTTAAAAAAATATGTTTGAAGCTAATAACCCCCTGAAATCATGCTGAAATCATATTTGGATCTTTTGGCAAAACATCACAAACATTCCTCCTGTGATGTACTCTGCTGTTGTATTTATTGGTCTCCTACCTAACAGTAAATGTCAAACTTTGGTCATGTCCTGCAGGGTTCAGCTGCTCAGTGTGTTCAAGCACATGAGAAGAATGTTTAAGCAACATAAAAGTTTAGCAAATAAAAAAGTGTGATGTTATTTCTACTTTTCAGTCTGATGATTAACCTCTTGCCTCTTTTTTCCTCAAGAACAAGCCTGAATCTCATTCTAAATATCACTTTTCTTAAAAAAAAAAAAAAATCTTATCTTTTCCTTTCATCTCCTGAGCAAACACTCAGGCTTGGAAGAGTAATGTGTTTTTTATGACTATTTTCCATTTTAGAAACTCTGAAACATCCCTTGTTTGCCTGAAAACGATAATCACCTAACCCATGAAATGTTGATGAGCAAAATGAGCGGAGCTATGTTTACCGTACGAAGAGGCTCATTAGAGGGCCAATCCCAGTGACGAGTTGTATGAGGTGGCAAGCACCTGCCTTCTGTCTGAGGCATGCCTCTCTTATTTACTCACTTTCAAATTATTTTTGGCCCTTAGTTGACAAAGATAAATGGGAGGATTAATATATATTGGACTAATCTGGAGCCTTGCAGTGGGGGTAGCAGAGAGCCTGGATAGTATTTCCCTCAGGTAACCAAACGCAGGCCCACTGGATTAAGAGCCATTTGCAGTAAGGCTTAGCCATGATCCAAAGCCATTAGCAGAACATGGATGTTGGCAAAAAAAAATAAGGGGAAGAGAACCAAAGAGCTTTTTAACTGCCTCCTGCTGATTATAATTCGAAGGTGCTCCTTAATGCTCAATTGCACTCACGTTTGAGTAGATAAGATAGTTAAAATTCAGACTGTGGGCTTCAAAACACAAGTGGGAATTACACAGAAAAATTCAAATTCTTTGTTTTCAACGACCTAAGATAACCTAGGAAATGACTGCTTCCGAGGAATTCTACTTTTGATCACTGACCTCCAAATCATTTACAAATCATAACTGCTTTTTTTTTTTTCCTTCAGTTGATTTCGCAAGATTTAAACCAAGTGGTCTTTCCACAGAAGCCTCTCTCAGTTGGGTTTCTGAGACAGGGGTCACAAATATAATTTTTTTGTTTCGTTTTGTTTTTTTCCCCAAGGTCCAATGACACTATTCTTAGATGTGTTTTTAGTGAGAGTGAGTCATACTGGTGAAATCAACACCCGTTGATTGCCTTTTCCCAAGCCTGTTGAAATCTAATTCAAGAAACATAAATTAGGTCTAATTCAAGATCCTATTTAAATGACTCTTTTATGTCCTTTTGTTTGTCTTCCTTTGTAGTTTTGCCATTTTTATGGAAATAAGATTGTCATGACATTCTCTTGTCACAAATGAGGGGATGAAAAAACATGACCTCTTGTGTACAGCACATGTTAGGAGCTGCACAGGTGCAGGTAACAGCGCTGATAAAGACTATGGTTGTCAGTGATTGGCTCACATAAAGATGGTGAACTGAGTCAGTCTTACTTGATTGGATGGAGTGAAGTGGGCGGGAGCTTAAAGTGACAGCATGATAGAGGGAGGATTAAAAATAGACAGTACATGAAATATTTTTATATATGAAGCAGCCAAGTGGTGTGAGTGAGAAGAGGTAATGAAAGGAAGAGACAGGGGAGTAAAGTAGTCTTGCTTAACACACTGTCACCAAGCTCAGTCTCAGAGTGGGTCTAACATGCCCACAATCAACTGCACAGGTGTTTTCAGTTACCTGATGAGACCTCCTCTCAGGGCTGAACAAGTGAAAACACCTGTGTGGGTGTGCAGACACTTTTTAAAAGAATGCTCTACTTTCCAGGTTGTGTTCATTGCTTTGCAGATGTTTCAGAGGGCAGAAACAACTGAGCAATTTCCAGTGACAACATCAACATCAGTATAACCACTGTAAATTGAAGCGACAGTGCAAAAAAAAAAAAAAAATCATAAAGTATTACTAGAACTCGTTTTTGCCATAAAATAAAATATCCTTCAGCTGAAATAGAAAAAACAGCCAGTTTAATGATGAGCAGAGGAAAAAGATCTGAGGCACTGAAAACTGCTGAACTTCCCATCCTTATCTCACACACTTGTTTGACAATTTTTAAGTGGTGATGGATATTAACTTTTATTATGACATTAGATTTGTTTTTTTTTCTGAGTCAGATAATGGAAGTGAAGATAATCAGCCAGATATGTCACATCACATATGCACACATTTTTCCAAGTACAACTTTATGAAAGAGACTAATGCTGGTAGTTCTAGGAGAGGATGTGAGCAGATTCTGTGGGACAATGGGAATGAGTCAAATGGACAAAAATTATGATGACTTTGTGGCCAACCTGACCCAGTAAAAGGTTCAGTTGCCATCATGAAAGATTTTTTAAAAATCAAGGCTTTAAATACAATATATTTATAAAATGTATGTCTTCAGTTGTTTACATGCCTTTTGTTGGGCTGCAAGGTTTCTCTTAATGATTTTTTGCTGTGAAAAGAAATGTGTACATGCAGTCATTGCTTGTCATCTTTACACGATATACTCAAAAACATTTATCTTTGTGATCTAAATTTCATGTTGTCACCACAATATTGTGACAGAATGCTAGCACAGTTAGCGGCACCAGTCTATCCAACCCTAATGTGCAGAACTGTGCATATCCATATTTTCTGCCACCAAAAACTTAAAAACTGACATTACCAAGAGAGAAATTATAATGAGACCCTAATCGCTGTTTTGCATAAAATCTTTATTTTCTTGCATGGAATAAAGTTAACTTAGCTGCAGCCAATCAGCCTGAGGCAAGCTCTAATCAGCCAAGTGAATTTAAAACAGCTGTGTGAAGAACCAGAGCTGATTTTAACAGTTTCTTCCTACTTTTTTAAAATACCTTTTTTGTTGTTCAGTGTAACAGCTGATTTTATTTATTGGTTTTACCGGTTGGCTTCCACAACCCTAATCCTAGCCATTGTTTCTTGAGTCTTATCCAAAATGTTTCAAAAATGTTTCTTTCTTGGTGAAACAAATTAAAATTGTAATTCTGTTGAGCTTTTATGCCTTAAACTTCAGCCAATCAGCCTGACCTCTAATCAGGCAAGACAACTTGAAACACCTGCATGTGTGAAGAACCAGAGCTGATTTTGGCAATTTCCTCATTCTTTTTCAAATAATTTTTTTGTGTAAGTGTTTTAATATGTTGAGCTGATAATCATCTATTAATGTAATGTACCTGCAGATTTGACTTGCTTCTGTGTTTGCATCACTGACATTATTCAAACAGCGTATCACTGACACTGTCACTGGAGAAAACACACATACAGTGCACATCTTTGAGCCCTACAGACACTTGTCTCCACTACAGAACAACACATAATGAGACTCTGTAAAACCTAACTTTAAACCGCACAGAAACATGTTTGAAACAGGCCTCGAGAGACTTTATCTCAGCTCAGTGTTATTCAAAGATAAACCACTGCAATTCACCATGTCCAACACAAGGTGGTGCCACAGAATAAGGTGTGATTAAACGTGTCTCAGTCCAGCTCCAGCATGAAGCACAGAAAAACAGACCCATGCAGGCTAAGGCTTGACTGACACATTAAGTGTTTTACCAGATACGAACTCTGTATCACACACCCAGATGATGACAGGTTCTCCATTTTCCTGCTGACCTTTTCTGCTAATCACAGCCACTGTAAAAGAAGTGCTATAAAACACTGGCCAGCTGGTGATAAAGAGCCCTCACATCTAGCAGGTGGTGCTCCGTATGTACCGTCTCCTCCATACAAGCAGCCGGTTATGGCTTTATTGCCCCACACATCCCGTTCATATCTGCCTGCTTCCAATTCACAGTCAGGTAAAACCACCTGTCAGAGCAACAATAAGACAATAAGAGGGATTGTATGTGGTGATAGCCTGGCAAGCACTGGATATGACCGTAGTAATAATAAAAGTGTGTGTCTGGATGTCTGTGGCCATGTTGGTTTAATTCAGTTGTTGGTGTTCATTTAGTAGTTATTTGTATTTTTTCTGATATGTACATATAGATGTTTAAAATGTGATTGTTTGAAATGTGTTTGTTTTTCTTTCCTACATGATTTGTAGCAGGGTTCATATGTGTACTATAGCTCAAGGTCCACCGGGGGCAGTGTTACTCACTATCGCATTAATCTTTTTAATTGTTTTAATCTCTCTCATTTTTTTAAATGGGGGGTTTTCATTTGAGCATTGGTCTTTTTTTTTTTTTTTAGATTTATTCAAATTTTAAAAACTCAAAAACTTTAAATTATGAGAGAGAAGGTGAGAATGGCAGGCCAGTTTCAGTGTATGAACTCGGAGTGGTTGCATTAAGCAAATATGGCTCCCTGTTGTCCATTTTGCTAAGATAATCTGCACGATATCACAGCTGGAGTTGTACACAATACTCACTCACTTGCCGTGGCTTGGTCGGCTTAGCAGCTATACAAACAGACCTGACTGATTATTTTTTTGCCTTGATTTACCAACATGCCTTCGAGATCAGCAGATCAACAGCTAGCTTTTTTGAGTGCTCTACTTTTCAGCATGATGTGCAGTAAGTCTGAGGATCTCTGTGCAAACAGCCTCTTTATGACAGAGAGCGAGGTGAGTGGCTTCAGACACTACAAGCCAGACAACTCATCAAACAAACACACTAAAGGCACTGAGTACACTCACTCTGTACCGTCTGATTTGTGTTATTAGAGAATTTATTGACATTAGCACAATATTACAGCTTGCCATCAATCACTACTGTGCTGATGTTGTCCATTTACACATCTACGTTTTGTGGTCTTACCTTCACAAAATGTTTTCCTATTCGCTAAAACACAACAGTATTTTAGCGCACTGGTATTAGGTGTGAACATGCATTTAACTTTTTTTTTTTTTTTTTCATCTTCTTCCCGATGTTGATGAGATCATAAGCCGTTGACTTTATTCTTTTCTTGACACTTGTAGCATTAAGAAACATTTGGTGTTTATACAGCATCTAGGGAGGTGCCATCTTTTCTGTGTGGGCTTTGGCACCTTTCAGCACCTTGCTAGCCGGCTCAACTTGCTATCTGAATCTCACCTGATGAACCTGCACAGCTCCCAGCTGCACAGTAGAGAGGTTTCTTTTCACCAGTAAAGCTGGCAACAGCTTCAGCACTGATCTGTCACTCCTCTGATTTCTCTTTCAGTCATTTCACTTTATTGTTTCTTGAATGGGAAAGTTGATGAGTGACTATTTTTCGTGTTCTGCCACCTTTCAAATCTCTCAGCGCACCTTATCTCAAGATAAAAGCCAGTGCCTGTTAATGGTTGAAGTGAATGCAGGTGCATTGCAAATCATAGCAGGGAGAAACTAAATCCTTACAACCACAGAGATATAAACCTAAATCACACTGTATATACTTAAAAGAAATGTGCCAAGATTTCTGCCTGACAAAAGCAAACAAGCTTAACATTAACACTACCTGCTCATTCAAACTAAATCAGTCTTAGCAGTCAATATGTAGCCTAAACCCTGTCAAACTCTCTATGGCAACTATGACAACACAGAGTTCAAAGCAGAGGCAGCAGCATCAGAGTCCAAGCAGCATCAGTAACACGATAACCGTGATGATGCCATCGCATATCATGAAAAACACACGTTCTCCCTGGGTGAAGCATTTTATATTTCAGTGTTTTAGAGCAAGCACTCAGATATGAGAAGGCCGAACAAAGGGGGCAGCGCAGCCGTCTTCCAACAGCCAATCACGTCAAACAAACTGACGATGTTCGCCCATCAGCATCGTTTTTTCTCATATCCGTAAACGGATGTGTCGAAGCTGCTTTTAAGGTGCTTAAACAAATTAGCAGTCAAATGAGCAACAACATCTGCTACACGTTAACGTCACAATATTTTCCAGACACCATACAAAACAAGACGTGACCGCAGATTCAAATGCCTCTATTTTCTTTTCAATCACCGGATTTAAGATGGTTCCATCATTCTGATGACTATTGTGAGGAATAGGAAAATATCATTCACGGAATCAGTATCCATTTCCATATGACAGAAGAATGATAAAAGGCCTTCAGGCTCATACAGATTGTTCAACAAGGAATGGTGGTTAGGAGGTGAATCACTGGTTCGTGTCCATGAAAACACATCGTACTATGGTGAATCCTGTGGTCTACTGTTTTCTACAACAGCGAGAAATGAAGCAACTGCCACAACTGTCAGTCTGGGGCTCTTAATTCAGCCATGTGCAGCTTTCTAACTGCCAACAATCTATCTCGTTCACATTCTTGATAAGCCTGACGTCCCATGCTGAATCTATAATACAGCTTTTTTTTTCTTTTATAAAATGTCGCTCAAAACTGTGAACGTCCCCTCTGGGTCCATAAATTGGGAATCAAATCTCAATTGCATCTTTACTGGATAACCCCTGAATGCATTGATGGATGTTTAAGGCAACCTTGGTGAAAACACTGAGATGGCCCTTTCTGTGCTGTTTTGCTTGGGCTCTTTCCACTGTGCTGTAGTGGGCCTGGTTTGCAGCCATGTGTGACTGGAGCACTTACTGGCTCACACTAATGACCCTAATTGGGAAAGTGGGCTCCGTTTCAGGGTCACCGACAGACTGACTGGCATGTGAGGAATGTGACCGAGTGGCACCCGCCTATTGTCTGGGCCACCATATCAATTAGCTGCTTACTGCAATGGACACCTTCCCTCATGCTTGTCTCCACAGGCGGAAAAACTGACCCTAGTGTTTTTCAAACTAGCTGGTTCTCCAAGCCACAAATTTTCAGGTGTGCATCTTGCATTTGGCTTGTGTTATATTTATCCTTTTTTTTTTTTTTTTTTTTTTTCATCTGAGTGACTTAGAGCTTTTTAAAGACACACATGGAAGAAATATACACCTATACATTTGTCTGAAGCCTCCAAACATGTCTACATAGACCTCTCTCTGTCATGGGAAACTTGCTCTCACCTGATCTGAGATGGCTTCAGCTCATTCAGAGATTACCTCTGAAACCCACTGGTACAGTGCAGACATGCTTTGTCCCTTTGTTGCGCCGCTCTGCTACAGATAGATGTGCTTTGTTACTGAAGGGAGTGGTGGGCTGTTTGTCAGTGTTTCACTCTAAACTGGAATTAAGTTTGGTGCAGTACTGCGTGGGATGAAGTTCAGAATTCAGAGAAACTAGAGTCACTGAGTGAGACACCCCCCACCCCTTTGGAATCACATTGTCAATTAATCAAGTGTTTGATGTGGTTGGCCTTGCATTGTGCTCCACACCCTAAAAGCCTTCATGAATGAACCCGTTGTAGCAGCTTCAGTCAGGAATTTTCAAACATTTCTTTTGTTTTTCATGTTAGATGAATATATTTGCACAGCTATTTCAGTCGTGATTGCATGCTGTCAGATGTCTTGTACTATTGGAACGCTTTTCGTTAATAAACAAAATGTTTTTTTAAGCTTTTGCTTTATTTAAAAGTAACAGAACACATTAGGTTGAACTGTTTGAATAATTCTAGTAACATACAGTATATTATCTACCACTACCTTTGCATTGTTGGATCTGCAAGAGCTTTGTTACCATCTCTAAGGAACGATGTGTACAAGAAACAGGCTTCTGTGTGCATCTGTGATCTCTGTTGGCTGCGGTATCCATTCAGCTCTCTGTCTGAGCTCGCTAATGTCTGCCACCTGCATCCCTGCAGTGCCACTCAGATGTGGCTTCTAATACCTGCGCTATAGTCCTCTTATTTCAGACTGGTAGGTGTGCATGAAATAAAAGCCCTCTTTGGAAGATGCAGTCTCTCATGATTTGAGGACAATGTAACCGTCACCACATTTCAGAGTGCAGATGGTCACAACAGCGACACGCAGAGCTGTGTGGCTCTGTGAAGGTGGTGGGAAACGCTTTGTGATTTAAAAATAACAGAAGAAATATATTTTTGGGGGGCATGCACCTCGAAAAAAAGAAATGCATACATGACGTTTGTACAAAGCCT
Source organism: Toxotes lorentzi (assembly GCA_037833715.1). Taxonomy (NCBI): domain Eukaryota; kingdom Metazoa; phylum Chordata; class Actinopteri; family Toxotidae; genus Toxotes; species Toxotes lorentzi. The sequence continues at coordinate 15,232,654 of JBBMJY010000009.1, read as the reverse complement.
ACAATACATTCTATGATGATTTTTCCTTGCTGCAGCTTAGCACAAGTCTCTGAAAGACATGGGTGTTAGCCACGCGCAATAAGGTATGTGTGTCAACATTGCTGGCCTGGAGGTGAACCCTTGGATACACCTTGTGTGGAGGGAGAAGAAAAGGGAAAGGCAGAGAGAGATGGAGAAAAGCGGGTGTGGCCTGCTAAGTGACTCAGCCGGAGCCCGAGTCTGCTGAGTGACAAATCAAATGCCAATTGACAGAGCGCACTCTGGCTCCGAATTCACTGGCTCCCTCCACTGCACAGGTGGTCTTTGTCTCACACGCGCACACATGAGCACACACACACACACGTTCGCACATACACACACACACACGTCGACAACTTACAACGCAGCGCAACCTCAATGGGTGATTGCTCTCTGCATTAAACAGGTTAATCTCTGCAGGAAAAACAATACTATTTGAGTTTGACAAACATTCCTGATCACACATAGTGAATCAATATTCAACAGGAAAACAACAACACAAATCGCACTTTTTTTTTTTCATTATTAAGATATTGTGGGTCTAATCCAGTGCCCTGTACATGACCTAGCAGTTGCAACACATGTCAGATCTGACCTCATCCACACACAACCATGACACTTGATTAATGGGCTCTGAGGTGAACCCTGTGTGTCTGTCCCAGGTCAGTCTTTTTGTGCTGATCCTTGAAGGGAGTGGTCAAGTCGTCCCCAGTAAATTGATGGTGCTTCCAGGAAGGAGGGAGGTAAAATTAGTGCCACACAGTGAGACTGGCTGAACCTCTTTATGTATGGCTTTTCTTGCTGACTCTCTCTCTCTCACTCACACCCTCTCACTCACACCCTCTCTCTCTCTCTCTCTCTCTCACACACACACACACACAGGAACAAAGAGAAACCACTTTCAGTTGTCAGTCACAGTTCCTAGTTTACCTTGATAACTTTGGCATACTGTCAAACTTTAATCTATAATAGGTGTGTTTGCAAAGCAAAGAATCCCTAAGAATGATCTATTTGCTCATTTCTTAGGTCTTGTTTAAATAAATGCATTACATAAACTCTTTCTGTATTTGTTTGTAAACATCAGGAGATGACGTGCTGAGCAAATTTACTCTCGTGTGTGGTCACGGGGGTGCTGAAGTAGCTCCAATTCATAATGCCACCTAGCAACTAGGGACTTTAATGCATATTGCCATTTGAAGATTTCACTTAGACTTGGTTTTTCATAAATGGAAGATGAGTTTGTAAACATTATAGACCAGCTTACTCCTGAGTTTTATCAAATTAAGAAGAAAAATACTTTTCTGTAAAAACATGAAATATGAAATTGTTTTCCACCAGTCATAAAAAACATGGATGGACCTTTTTTTTTTTTTTTAGCTCAAGGTCAGAATCAGCAGCACCCACTCATAACCCTTAACCCAGTTTCGCAGCATCTGGAAAGTCAGATGGGAAATTCAGTATTTTTCCCCCTCCTCATCTTTGAACTCATGCATTTGCACATCATTGTATGAATCAGGATTTCCACTTGCAGGAAAAACCCGCTATTTTGCAGCATCACTCTCATGCCATTTCTGAAATTTTGTAAATGTGAAATGCTCTGTCATGCTCAGCGTGTTAAACATCTTATGAACAGACTTGCAACCTGCCTGCCTGTCTGCTTCCCTGTCTGTACTCCACCTCGGGAGACAGGGATTAGAGGCCTTGGAGGACTGACTGTATGGATGGTGTATGAATAACTTGGAGAGAGGTGACAGACGGGACAGATCGCGTCTCATCACCAGTAAAGCCTTGGGGCTCCCATAGGGGACCAGTGCATCACACAGAGAGCTACATAAAGGGCCGCCGCAGACGAAGGCCTGGTCAAGGCCTAAGCTATAGAAGCCCTGACATCTGGCTTTCTTCTATGCTTCACCGCCAACCTGCTACCCCAGTCTGGCAGCTATATGCACTTCATTATTGCGCCTTAATGCGCTCTTGAATCACAGTCAAAATTTAGTCCTGATATGTGTCTTTATTGCCAATATAAATTTCTTTGAAATGAATTATCTGCCATAAGATATACAGAAAGTTATACCAGCATACAGTATATGTCACTTACAGCATCATTATATTGCCCATTTAAGTACAAAATGTGCAATGTGTGTTACGTTTTGGCCAACAAACTGTAAAGATAAAATTATGATGAAACAATAAAGGCAGGCTCAATCATTTTGAGGGGAAGATACACAGCAGGTGGTATGAAAATCTCTGACAGAACCCCTGATTTGTGCAGAATTGTGTTGCTTAAAGGATATGGCCACCAGATGCCCATTTGGATGAAAATCTAGGTTTCAGTCTGTCAATTTCGGAAGCCAAAAACGTGTCAGCTTCGTGAGCAATGCAAGAAACTTTGGTGTGAACACTGTTCCAAAACACTTTTTTACTTTACTAGATTGAGAATTGTCAGGCATGTGTTTACAATTTTATGATTACAATTATATTTTATTAATCTTATTTACAAATATCAAGCCATAGCATTTTTTTTTTTCTGGGAATAGTTGATTCCCTTTGTGCTGGGTGCACAGGACCTCAGCAGTCCTAGGAACATAGCCATAGATGGCAGTGTTTTGCCTTATTTTTAACAGCCCACTCAGCTGTGTGGCTGTGCAGAAATTAAATATTGTTTGTTTGAAATATGATTTCTTTTTTGTGGAGGGGGTGTACATTTTAATTTTTTATTTGACAGTTTTGTCTGCTCTTCTCTAAACTGCTAAAGGCAAATTTTCTAAATTAATCAAACACATGATTATAGGAAATAGTGATTTTCACATGGTACATGGATAACAGTGCCTCATACTCTGAGTGTGTCTTCTTACCGTTTTAAATTTTACATCTTAACATCAGATCATACACTTTACTCGCAACTATCATTTCCACTTGGAGCTGTTTTTTACTTTAACATAAGTAATTTGTGGCTTCAAGTGTGGCAGACAGATTCCCCTGTTCTTTAGTGGAACAAAGTATATTCATAAATGGGTCAATTGTCTATTTTAGAGGTTTTTCTATTTTTATTTTTGTTAATTGATCATTTTTTTCAAGTACATGATAAGTTAAAAGTGCCCCTCCTTTGAACATCCAATTTTATTTGTGGGTATTAAATAAGAATATTACTTTATAATAGTCACTGATTGGGGCATTATTTAGGATGGGGAAATTAATAAATAGAGAAACAATTAAGAGCTACACTTTAAAATGGGGATTCACTGATCCATTTCCAGTAAAAACATCCTGATATTCTTCTTGTATTTGCCTAGTTATAGAAGATTTGTTGACAAGTTCTACTTGAATAAATAGTGTTTAAACAACAGTAAATTTCCTTGGTCTTTTGCTCCGACTGGGCCAAGGTCGGTTTTATATTCGACTGAAATCATAAATTGACACTTGAGATAAACAGAATGTTTACCCTCCCCATGTGAGCTGAGGCTGATATGTAAATGCAGCCTTATTCTTTCATCAAATTTGCATTTACCCTCTTAACCAAACACTACAGGGCTCCAATTCAAACAGCACTAATGATGGCTGGCCCTTTATGACCGATTGCCGTATCGGCGAAAAAGGGGAAGAGCAATTTAGCCTGGAATGAAAGGAGTAAAGCATAGTAGCTATCTGTGAGTGGCTGACAATAATTGGATCAACTTTGCAGAGAAATGGATGTGTTTTGATGCTCTAGTGGCTGACTGGCAATCGGCTGGCTTTTCGCCTATTTATCATTCCCCTTTTATCTGCTGCTGCCAGACCTTTCCACAGCCTCCATTCCAGGGCCGGCTAATCAAACAACTTTTTAATAAGACTAAACGGCATCTCCACCAACAGAGAACAGAGCAGGGCTTCACAGCACAGGGAGGAGAATCTTGGGGTGAATATCAATTAACACTCTGACACGCTGTTTTTCTGCGATGAGAAGTTTGACACTGTATCAAGAAGATTCAGCTGACTTTGTTTGCTGCTTTCAGATCTGTCAGGCAAGCTGTGCTTTACAGGGCCGCAGCATTTGTGCATTAGGCTGCTTATTGCTCATCAGCCAGAAAAGACTCAACTTAGCTGGACTTGACTTTTCAGTAGGATGTCTTCCAGGGTTGCTTTGTTTGCTGCAGCTGCGTTCACACCTTTACTGCAAGGACTCTGCTGCTGCTGCTGCTGCTGCTGCTGCTGCTGACATCTTTTAAATACATTTGCCTTTTTTTCTTTTTTTTTTTTGTTTTGCATTTTCCCAGCATAACTTAAACACGTCAGACATTTCAGTGAACCCCTGCTGGCACTGTCAATAAACTAGTTTTTACATTTCATGTTTTTTTGTGGAAAGTCAGTTTTTAATTTTTAATTTTTCACAGAACTCAATAGAAATGTTACCAGTGACACTGACAGTTACCAATGACAGGTGACATTGCCTGTGGTCCTTTAGCACCTTTGCACGACTCACTAGTCACTAATCTGTGCCGGACTCGTGGCTGCTTGGCAACAGGGACAGATGACATTACAGTGAGAAGGTTCAAGGTGCTGTCAAAAGCAAGCCTGGCCTGTTTTCTGTCCTTGTCCTGGGATAAAATTGATGCCTTACAGCTCACCACAAGCTCACCAGCTGCTGCTTGTCCATGCGACTATAGAGAAGTTAACAAGCTCAAAACAAAACAAGTGACAAAATGCAACAAAGGGTGGCAGGGAGTGAACGGGACCTAACGGGGCTGTCTTTTAAGGAGGATTCTCCCTGTTGGTCTTCTACCACCAAAGGAGGGCAAAGCAGAAAAGAGGGACCTTGATTCGAGTCCTTGCTAGGTAACTGAGGGTCTTATGTTTGGAATGTGTCTCCCTACGCTTGTGATATCCCACCCTGCGAGTCCTCTGGCCATAGGTCACACAATTTGTCTTTGTTCCCAATGCCTCAATTATGTATTTCCTTTCTGATGAAGAAAAAAATAAAAAAAGACATGGTGCCCTTGGAAGAGAACAACTAACTCACATTTTGAGTGTGCCTGTCAAATTGCTATCTAATTGTTGCAGGGCTGCAGGGGGAGCTGATATCTGCTTTTCTCTCGCCGCCGGCTGCCGGCCCTGCCGTTCACAAAGCCTGGGGATGCCACACACATTCTGTTTGTTCTACATGAGCAAACAGATTGTAAACTGGCTGATAATTTTTGTACTGACAATGTCATTTACGGCTGTCAGCCTTTTGTCTGCTCTGTTTGCTTTATTCAAATATGAACCGAGTGGACCTCCCCTCCACCGCTCACTTCTGCATTAAAATCACATCAATTCACTTCCATTTTGTCTTATCTGAAATTCATTGGAGGCAATCACTTGGTTGAATGCCCTGCAGTTGCCATGGTGACCAAAGGTCCCGTGTGGACTTCAGAAGGATTAGGAACTTGTAAGATTTAAGTCTTGAAGTACACACTTGCTTTGTTGTGTCTTCCTTTGATTTGATGGGGAGGAATTTGCCTTTTCTAACTTTGGACTGAGGTAAAATAAATCTGTATATGTATTAGCATCTTCTGACAGGATTGATAAATATTCATCTGTTTCCCCTTTCACTTATTTACCAGTCTCTGTAAAAGGCACTCCTATAGTTATTTGCCTGACCCTGATCTTCATTCATATGGCATGGGGATCCCAGCAGTGCACCATTCTGAAAATGACATTTTATTCCTGCACCGCTCTGCTTCATTTGACAAGCAGCCATCTTTGTGCTGAAACTATGACAGTCCAAGTGGCATGCAGTGCCTGGGTGCCCTGGTGGCACCTCTCTGCCCTGCCTGGGGACAATAACTCCAACTCAGCGAAACGAGCAGGGGTGCTCTCTGGGCGCTCGCATCCCGGGGTGTCCCGCTCTGCTCCTGAGGCATCCCCCCCACCCCCCCACCCCCGCCTTTGTTCGCCAAGGTCAGGGCACAAAGTGCTGAGTTATTCACATCAAACTGTCTGGCTGGAAGCGGCTGCAGATGTTACTGTTTTTGTGTTTGGTTTTGTCTCCTCGCTCCGTCTTTTCTCTCTCCCCTGCATCTTGTCAGCGCTGGCTGCCAGGGTGCTTGGCGTGTGAGTTTTTAAAAAGCTGAAAAAACGTGGCCTATGAAAGAGAAGTTGAGGCCTTGGCTCCTGCACCTCGTGAATTGGGGTTTTTTTATTTTCTTTGCCTTTACAGCCAAAAGTACAAAGTAAACAGTCTGAAGTAAATGGATTCATTTTTAGTTGCGCCAGGCAGTTTGTGCACAACAGAGAGCCGCTTCTTTTTGTCCTCTTTACCATCAGCGCTAACATTTATTAGGCTAGCCTTTATTGTCGGCCATGACAGGCGGTTTTCAGAACTTAATGCATTCCAAATATTTTCTCCACTTTCTAACAAAGGTTAAGAACAAAAGAAATCTTTTGAATAGTTTGTACATTTTAACTAACAAAAGGATAGTCTAGATCAAAACACTGAATAACGTTCCTAAAATATGCTGTAGATGTATGGAGTAATTTGCATCTCATTTCCTTACTGAATTGCACCGTACACACTGGCCAGCCTGCTTGCTGCCGAGACAGCCAGAAGAATAATGTGTTTGGGAAAACACTTTTTTTTTTTTTTTTAGAGGAAATGTGCTGTGTGTTTTTTCACAATTTAAAAAGAATGTTTAACTTTACGTAAAATAATTATTGCTCAATCTGTCTTTTAGCACAGACACTTTCGCAATATGTCAATAATTTTTTAGTGCCACTTCAACATTCTGTGAAATTTGAGAGGTAAACAAAAGTTCTCTCTACTGGCATGGTGTCACCTGGAGCATCTAAACAATCAATGCACATTTGCAACTTGGTATTTACCTGATGTTGACATCAATGGCAGCCCTTTAAATTAAGGTCATTTTGTCAGATATTGCATGACATTACACGTGGCATTTTGAAAGGATAACTAGACGCTGAATATAAAGTCAAGGCATCTATTTCACTTTCACATGTTAGTTCATCTCATGTTGTGTTTCCAAATAATAGAAAAATTTGTTTAAAAAAAAAAACATGTAAATTGCTCATGAATTACTTCTCCACTGTAGAGGAAAGCATTCAGTACAACAGCAAACAAAGCAAACATCCAACTGCTTGCCCAGGCTTTAATTGCACATTTCCTGTATTCAAAGCCAGGTGGCAAGTTTACATCACTTGTTTTGTCATTAACAAGACATATTTCAGCCTTGAACATTGCAGATCTCACAAAGATTCGCCTCTGGAAAAGGTTTTGACAGAGTCTTGCCGCTGCCTGTCGAGGCACTATTTCATCTATGGAAGGAGGATTATTCTCAAATACCAGCCCCTGTTTGAACAAAAGAAGCTGATGATGGCAAATTAGGCTTGGGCTTTTTACTGTTGGGAAAAAGGAGAGAAACCTCTAAAGACTAACTTGGTGGTCTCCATTTATTCATAATGATATATTCATCTACAGTTTACACGATTACAGAAGGGAATCATCAAAGTCACAGTAATGGACAGTTAAATCTGCATTTTATTCAATGGATCATTGCACCCTGAGCAAGCCTTTTTACTGAGTTAAAAGCTCCAAAGTAGACATGACAAAACAGTGTGGGTTACACTTTGGTCAAGGACACATCTCAGTGGTTCGTTGACAGTCTTTATTGTGCCAAGAGGGAATGGGAAATCAATGCAACTGACCTGTCCAAGCCAGTGTACCTATAGTCTGACTGAGGTCACTGTCAGGAAAGATCTGGCTCAGCAGAGTACACAGAAAACTTTGAAAGGTCCTCAGGGACATTTTCAACTAAATGGAGATATGGCACATCAATATTGCCCCTGGACTGCAGTGTTCCATTTCCTACACAGCAAAAGCAACAGAGGAACAGGACTGAAAAGTTCTATATAAAAGCAGAGGGTGCACAAGTAGATCAAAGATAGAGATCTGACAATGTGTCGAGTCTGATCAGCTTTATCTTCTCTGTCTTGCAGCTCTGCGCGGCTGCTGCTGCCACTGGCTGCTGCACAGTTGGCCGTGCTATTGATCTCATTGTGGCTAAAGACACTTCATGTACCCTGAAAGACTGCTGCACAAAGCGGTGACATTGATAGGGCCACACTGAGGTGGTTCTTTTTGTTCCTGCCTGTGTGTGGGAGTTGGGCTAAGCATGGGGGTTGGGGCAGTGCCTTGAGCTGACCCACACAGGACAACACATAAAGTTCAAGAAACTTAGAAGCTGCTTACGGGTTAAACTGAAACGTTGGGCTGCCTTTTAATCTGTCTGTCTAACTTCTTCTTTTTTTGACTCATTTAAAGTCAGTGACTAATCCAGTTAATCTACTTTGTTGTCTAGACATGCCATCTTTCATATTCCAAGCATCAAATTTTATATTTTGAAAAATGTAACAGATATTGTATGTTATCACCCACACAAACACGGCATGACTGATGTTCTGCCAAGTTCAGTTCTCACAGTGTCAGTAGTGTTTGTACATTTTGTTAGTACTAAAGGGTTAAACCTTTCTTTGTACACTGTCTGAAAGGGAAAGTCAGTTTGCAAAGCAATGGCTGTCGACAAGACTGCCACACACACAAGTAGCCTACATGTAGCCACATGAGACTGCTGCCTTCACATCTGGCCTTTATTTTCGTAGCTAAGGAGTATCTAAACAGTGCTGAATTCGAAAACGGCTTTGTTGTTTTAGGCCCAGGTGGAAGGGATGTTGGTCGCAACACAAGGAATTTTCATTGCACGTTGATTTCTGCCTTCCTTGCATTCCTTGCGTAACACATCACTGTCGTTAGTGTGCACTTGCTTTTATTGTTTTTCTAAAAGGAGTCCATTTTGATAGGATTAGCCATTGCCAGGAGCCTTGTTGTAGTAGATTTAGTTTATCCAAATGTAGGAGCTGCATTGTGCTGTTTTGAAAGAGCCGTGGCCACCCAGATTTCTGGTGTTGCAGAGGATGAGGCAGGGCGTGACTGATGCGCCTCCCAGAGGAGAACAACAACTTCCGAAAGGCAAGTGGGTAATTGATTTGGTGCTTTGTTAATAGCTCATGGCTAATTGGGCATACCATGAGTGGCAAAATCAACATAAAGTACAGAAAGGGTTTACACAAGCCAAAACTACCAAGAGGCATCAATGAATATCCCTTTTCCAACTGATAAAAAAAGTGCTGTTCTTTTTCTGCGGCTGGAAATAAAGCATATGACATGTTGTGAGACAGTGCCCTTCCATGGCTGACCTCTGACCTTTTCATCATCTTTTATGTCAAGAGTGGCCTCTGGCTGCCATGGAACAGAAAAAAAAAAAGAAAAAACAAACCCTGTGAAAAGAACCACACTGAGTCAGGTCAGTTTTTTGAGAAGTCTTCATTGTAAAGATTTGTAAAATCTTACATAATTCATGTCTTGATTCTGTAATTAATTCAGCTCTGTCTCATTTAACTTGTTGCTATTTAGTTATTTTGGCTGTGTTGGTTTGAGCTAGGATTGTGCCACAGCATTACACTGAGCCTTTTCTTCTTGTCTAGCATTTCAATGCCATCCTCTACTGTTTACAATGCTCTGGCATTTCACTTCTGTGGCACATAGGGTGTCCCTAATTAGATAATAATGCTGATCTGTTGTCCTGATTAGCATTGAATAGACTTTGATCAGCATGTATTATCAGATTACTGTGATAGCCCACCTTTGGATTAAGACAAGGTCCACGCTCATTGTGCTGTCTTGCTGGGAAGAAAGAAGGGGGTGTGGGTTGGCTGAGGATTAAGCCCGATGCCTCCTTTGTATGCGGGAAATACCACTTTATCAGGGAGGGCTGTGTCGAGCCGCGGGGTCCAGCAATGAGAAGGGGGAGCGGGCTGCTCTTTCAGGAGAAGCAGTCTTCTGTACCCTGGTCTCTCTTCCAGGCCCCAGCCCCCTTTGTGGAGGCCCAGTGACCAGCAAGGCACACAAGGGATGACACATCCCAATCTGGCCTGTTTACCCAGGGAAATAATCACTAATTTTGGAATAATCATGCCTCCTGCTGACCAAGACTAATTGAATGGTGGTATGCCATGGAGGCGCTGAACACAGCTTTGCATTGCGTCTGTCTTGTCAGTTGTGTTTGGCCAGGCAGCTCAGAGTGATTGATCCCCAGGGCCAGAACACACCATGGAGCTCTGAACACAGAGAGGCGGAGAAGGAAGATGTAGAAACATAATTAGTCATGAATATGCCTCCATACCCCTGCTGTGATGATCCTGAGATTTTAGGATTGAGGAATGTTGGATTACCCATCAGTGCTATTTGGACAAGTTGGTGCATTGTGGTGCTGAGGGATAGTCCGAAGAAATATGTGACCCAGCCTAACCCTCTCTATAAATCCAAATTTCATAAATAGAGATTGCCTATTCATAACCATTGAGAGCACTTGCATTTCTTCATTATGATGTGATGCTTCAATCTTACTGCCAGCTTTAGAAAAGAAAGAACCATCCCTTGCCAATAAATGGGTCATTCCTGTTGACATTTTTCCCAGCGTGAGCCATTTTGATCACCCAAAATATCTATGAGTCCAGACTCAAAGAAAGAGGATTTAAGAACTTTATTCCTTCATTCAGCTGATAGACAAGGTATCATTTCGTCTCCCCAGTTATTTTACCATCCAGCTAAGTCACTAAAACCGAAAGGGGAGCTTTGAGTGAAGTAATGGAAAATTTCAATCCATCCTTTCTCTCTCACAACCCTTCCCTCTTTTACGTGCAGCTTAATGCAACAAAAGAAGCTGATGCATGTGTTTCATGCTTTGTTTGGTATTTTTTGAGAGAAAAGAAAATGCCTCTAGGTTTGGATTATTGTGAGGGAGAGCAAAAGTTCAATTCGGGGAAAAAAGTCAAAGAATGTCCTATCAGATGTAAATCTCCAAACTAGATGTGAACTGCTGTTCCTGACTTGTGTCCATCTTATGTGTGGTTGCTTTTATCTGTTATCTTGTAAATCAGCGGGCATAAAGGGCCCAATGCATCATCAGTTCAACTAATTTTTGGGGTTAGGACTGTGAAGTTACAGCCAGCAGTTTGGAGGTGATGAGCAGAACAGATATGAACTAACTAAACATGATCACCAATTCAGCGTGAACTGCACAAAACATTTCTGTGGCTGAAGCTTTTTCCATGTAAAATAATAAATAATAATATTAAAATGAATAATGAAGTAATCTGTCAGCCCATGTGCATTCATCTTTATTACTAATGGAAGAACAAAGCATCCTATCATGCGCTAAAACTGAAATTGGACGTTAAATATTCTGGATTAACGTCAGGCAAAACAAACACACAATATGTGCTTTTAAATATTTTCCCAAACACATTTGCCACAAATGTTCCAACACATGCACACACATAAGAATACACAGACACAGGAAAACTGAATGGCTGATATCAAGGTTCCCATCTGCTGTCAGATCAATATTTTGTGCAAGCCTTGTAGGCCTGTCTGTTTACCCTAGGCATCTGTGCCTAGCATACCAACCCAGTGCACTGTTTGAGCATGTGACTGTGTAATAATGGCAGATAGGGGAACTAATAGCCACTGCAATATCTGTAGCTTGACCCAGTGTGCCTCTCCCTAATTGATCTATAGATTAACATCAGACACATCAGTCAGGGGTTAACCTTTTCTGTTAGCTGCACTGTCTTTGCTGTGGATTATCAAGCAATTGGATGGCTGACAGCGACTGGCAAGAAGAAAGCCATCCACAGTCTTCATTTTAATGTATTTCAAAGGAGGGGTGAAAGGAAAACGGCAGAAACATTCGAACCACATTAAATGATAAACCTAAAAGATTAAACACTTTTTTAAAAAATATTGTGATATGTTTTCTGATACGTTGCAGTGTTGATGTTATGATTTTTTAAATTTATTTTTTAGGTTAACCCACAGCGTGCAGACAGAAACTTTATCTTCAGACAATCTTCCCTCTTAGCCCGGGTCTTTGAGTAATCTTCCTCCTCTGTGGCTTCTCTCACAAAGTGTCTATTTCACCAGCATAGACTCACTGAGGTCAGGCCAGTTCAGCCCCACTCTGCCCCACAGTTCTCCTGCCCTATATGTACACTTGGTCCGGCTATGTAAACTTTGACATGTGGGTGTCAATCTCTCCCATATTTACCATGGGCTTTATCAGACCATGATTAGTTTTCAGAGCAAATTTGGAGGTAAAAAGAAAAACACCACTAGCAGTATGTAAGCCAATACTGCGTGTGCCACTGTTGGACACTGCATATTTACAAGGGTCCTGCTTGTTTTGCTAAGGCTTTCTCTCTAGGTACATGTCAACTGAGGGCTTTTGGAAGAAGCAGGGGTTTATCCACAAGCAAGAAAGGGTACGGTCACGCATGCCGTCAACCCCGGCAGGTTTGTGTTTGTTAGCTGTGCCGTTCCTCTACTTGTACTGTAAATACTTCAAGCATGGCGCATGTCAACAGTAGAATTTCAGTGAAACCGTCCCAGTGTCTTCGACGAGTTTGTGCAGCACTCTGACAAATAGAAGAGCGGACTTGAGGAAGTTCATAATGCACTCAAAAAAGGAGATAGCTCTATATTGAAACAAGGCAGATAGGATTATTTTCATTTATTGCATTAGGAAAACAATGGCGTAGAACATCCTAAGATTGAACTTGATAGGATTATATTTGTGGACACTGGTCAATGACATACGAGGGCCCTAAGTGTTTGCCTCAAACAAATGGTCCCCACTAAACGTGTACTCAAGCCAGAGTAAATTTGATTGTGGTGAATGGAGAGAGGAGGGGTGGCCTGGCCATTCCTGTAAACACTGGAGAAAGAGAAACATTTGCTATGACACGGATAAAGCAAAGATGATAATAGCATGCAAATGTTGGCAGATGCAACAAAGCAGTTTGCTTTTACAGACCTTGAAGAGTCCTCATAGAATAATGACACTGACGGCACGTTTGTACACTCTAGTAATACTGCTCGTGGTTTGCAATGATGTCAGGAAACTAATGTTCCTTTTAATATGTATTTTACAGGAAATAAAACCCTTTTGAATGCCCGATATTGCAAATCTCAGTGACTTACCTGCAGTACAACAGGTAAGTTTGCAGTCTTTCAGAATGACCTCTGATTGTATTCTCAGTGTGACTTATAAACCCAACTACGAATACGCCTCCCTGTGCTGAACCTAATCTAGAGTCAACTCTCCGTATCCATGTACAATCTCATAACCACTGACACAGATCTTATTAAAAGTTATTAATGTTGAAGTTTGACTTCCTCACTCCCATGTTACCATCTAGTCTAGACCAATCCCGTTCCGCGCTGCGTGGTGTCATGGTAACCGGGGGAACGCTTGGTCTCTGTTTAATAAATGTGGTCGGACCAGAGTGAGGGTCCCATATTGACCACTCAGGAAGAGATTAAACGCTGGTGACATTTCCGAGGTGGAATTTGCAATTTCCACAAATATGAGGGCGTCCTCGAGCCCGGCATGACAGCACATAAAATCAATACAAATAACCTGAATCCCTAATACCTTGATCCCTGTTAGTGGAGGGATGCATTACAACTAAGACACTGGGAAGTGGAAGACACAGCCCTCCATAACCCCCACCACCACCGCCGCCGCCACCCCCACGCCACCACCAGGCTCTCTGCTGATTCCTATCGACTGTCTCCAGGCCAAACACAGACGCAATAACAATTAGGTGGGACACTGGCCCAATTCTCTCCCTCGCCCTCTTCTCTCTCACACATACACAAACACACACGTGTCAGAAACACACACAGTCATACAACACAACATACATCTAAAAAAAAAAAAGTAGAACAAATATGAGAAATGGCATATGGCATTATTCAGTTTAGACATGTAAATACTAACATAAGAAGAGGTGTTCACCAGTCATTAGAAACTATTAACTGCCACACAACATGATTCACAAAGCCATCATAAACATTCCTATTGATATTCAGACTGTGGCAAAGATATCTTTGGGAACACATTGGCCACACCCGTTGTGAGTCATCACACCAAGCAGGATTAGCGGGCTTACCCCAGACTTAGCCGAGGGGAGACACTGAAAAGAAAACAGCTCTCCTTCTTTATATCCTTTTTTTCTGTCTGTTGCAAGAGCCAAAATTGAGGGGGGATTTTGAAGGTGTGCTGCACTGTACAGGAGCTACTGGGCAGGGTCTATAGCTGACACTGGAACTCGGGAGTTTTTATTCACTAAGCCTTCACAGAAGGGCAGGTGAGGCGAGGCAGGTGGCTCTTTTACTGCTTGGAGAGCAGTTGGCTCCTCTTCAAAGCAGGCGCCCGTAAATGTCACACCACTTTGAGTCTACATGGAGCACTCGTTAACAAAAGGGATACAACTGCAAGGCGCAGAAGTTAGGAAATTTTCCCTTATCAAGAGTGTTTATGTCTGATCATAGGCAGTCCCTTATACATGTGTAAAATGTTCAGTGCTATAGAGCGGGCTATCAGACTCAGCTGTGCTGCTTCATTTCCTGCTGATTGTGATGTGGCTTCATTACCTTTCTATGGAGGCGATAACAGTGCACCTGCTGTCTCTGCTTCCTGTGTTTGACCACAGCTAGTTGAGCCACTCCCAGTGAGCATGGTTGTCTGCCTACAGGTGGCAGAGGAGCTGCTGACCCTGCAGCAGTGCCATATACACACACACACACATAGACAGATAAACACTTATGGCAAATAGCTCTTGTAATGAGTGTGTGTTCATTTCGGATTAGCTGTTTATAGTCACCTTCCTTTCCAGGAACAAGTGAACTATTTCAAATACAAGTAGCCTCAACTGTTTTTGCAGCTTGACTCTTACTAAAGAGTAAAAGTAAAACCTCTATGACAGGATACAAATATCTTGAATAAGATAGGTGTCTGCATCTGCTGTTATATGACATTTATTTGTATGTTACTGCTCTCAGTGAGTTATTATACACCACAGAGGCCTGTTTGGTGCCCCACACAAAATTTGTTTGTTTGTCCTTTGCTTGTTTACTTTTTCTTAGTGCATGTCTGTGCATTTTATTGCTATTAAATTTTGTTTAATACAGTAAGTGACAATGATAGTATTAGAAATGTGATGCATTGAAAATTATACAAGGTATCTAAGATGTGTTATTTATGCTTATTTATGCACACATTGTGTACAAAATAACCACATGCAAAATCAACTTTGCAACATGGAAATATGAAGATCAGCAATCAACTGAAATTCAAATCATTACTAAAAGAAAATGAACACAATAAAATGTTCACGGTGCAGTTTTTAAAAAAAAAAAAAAAGAAGAAGAAGAAGAAAGAAATCAGCTGTGAGTATTTAAAATAAATACAACTGTTTTCCTATTCATCCTGTGTCCTGTGTCTGGTCGGTGCGTAGAATGCATCAAACGTGTGCACTGAAATGGGTATTATCAGCCTCATGTGCAAACTTTCTCCCCTCAAAACAAACACAGACACACAAGCATCACATTCTAGCAGAGCGGCCCTCCATCCTTCCCTCGTGCACTTCTTCCTCATGTGTGCAGCGAAGTCCACATATTTATGTGAGTTGTTTCTTTTTCCGACTCGCTGAGATGAGGGATCACTGATGGATGTGAGAATCTGAGGCCTGGCTCTAAAGCTTGCCTGTCAGGAGGCATTACTGCTCCGTCTTGTGCAGGAGGACAGTTGGAATCCTTCCGCACTGATATCTTAATCTGCGTCTTTCAGGAGTGCGACTCCTGATGAAGTGGTCACTAGAGAGGGAGGGGAGGGTGGCAGACAATCCAGGTGACCCGTGACGTTCACCGGCAGGTAAATCTGTAGGAAATGACATGCCCGGACACAGAGGCACCTCACTCCTCCCCTCAGCTTTTACCCCCCACCCCCACCTCAGGAGAATGTTTGCAGGAGAGGGATTTTAAAAGCTGCGCCCCAGTTAAAGCTACCATCATCATTACACTAAGAGGTTGAACTGTGGCGGCGTAATGTGTGTGCCAAGTTACTCTGTCTGTTTGAAGGGCCCTCAGCAGAAGTGTGTCTGCTGTTGACACTCCCCATTTAATATTGTTTGAATTTTTCATCAAGATCCCAAGCCCTGTTACAAGAGCCTTTTGTTTTCCAGCTTGTTTGTGCATTCTTTGTGTGTGTGTGTGTGTGTGTGTGTGTGTGTGTGTGTGTGTGTGTGTGTGTGTGTGTGTGTACGTGCATTTGCAGAGAAATCATAGACATTTATTTAGCTTGAAATTCAGCAAACTTAGTACAGCTTTACATGTGTCTGCACACATTTTTATTTCATTTATTACTATAGTTTTACTACAGTTTTTTTTTTCTTTTCTTGTCCATCCTGGAGGTCCGAGGTGGTCCGTGGTGGTCTAGTGAGGGATTCCAGGCTCTGGACTGGACATCCAGCTGCAGACACCCCTGTTCCCCTCTGCTCCAGTATCTTTTGTGCAGGGGACCCTGACGCAGCCTTGAATGCAGGTCACCGCAGGTTACTGACAAAGCTCGGTGAAAGGGAGGGTTTTGTGTGTGCGTCTGAAAGAAGTGCACGCGATTAAAAATAGCCTGCCCTCCTGTCAAAGCAGCGTCATTAAAAACAGCTGGGCCAGGCTCCTGTCTGCATTCAGCCACGTGAAAGTTGATTCTTTCTTTGTGCCGCTATCTTGTCACAACTCCCCCTTTACTGCCGCCCTTTGTTGGCTGCTTTGTGTGAGCGCCATCACGGAGGCAAAGTCAGCCTCATAAAAAGAGTTCATTTTGGATTCACTGGCCTCCGATGAACACTGGCAACTTTCTTTTTTGTGCCTTCATCCATAAATTGGTGCTCACTCACTGGGCCCTGTCAGTCGGTCTCAAAAGATTCTTTATGGAGCATTTCCTACTTCTTCCCTTGGACACGTTTTGTCAATTCACCCATGTAGGTAATCAGCCTAATCACATGAGGTTGATTTTGAGGCTGCCAGGATACCGACAATTCAGCCGCAATGCAGCATGGATGCTCCACTAATTTAATTTATGCGAATGAAGTGGGGGGTGGAATCGGTCAATGGATATTTATTTCTGCTGACAGCAATAGATTTAGATTAATCAACTTCAATCTCACCAGATTGTCAGATGATCTTGTGGGTCCATGAGAGTATTTTCATTTTGCTGTCAGTTATGACACATTAGAGCTTTCATTGGATTTAGGATGAGTCCTCTGAGTCTACAGGTAAAAGTAAACACACAGGATCCCACCCATGGAGCAGCTGTCAGTGGCTTCAATGAATCAGCTCTACCTGGGCAACAAAGCTTCAGGGGTTAATGGAAGAGGAGGAGGCGGATGGTCTCTCTCTGTAGCCCAGCCTCCTCCGTTAGATGTGGGGGCTTTCAGGAAACCCTCCTTTACCCCGGCTTGTCATTTTCCACCACCCCTTATTGTTCTGCCCTCTCTCTCTCTCTCTCTCTCTCTCTCTCACACACACACAGTCTTTTTCCTTCTCCCCTGGGCCCTCTCTTCACTCCGTCCAAGGCCTTTTCTGATGCCAAGAGAACACACACACAAGCAAGCAGCAACATGCACCCTCACATCGACACACACTCATGAAGACAGACACAGAACAATCACACACAATCAGAAAGTCTCTAAAGGGCTTTCTTATCTTATCAGTACTGTCATCGCTCAATCATCCACTGCCGTTACTCTTGTCTGATTGTCCAGTGATTCCAAAAAAAATAAATGGGTAGAGTAGGATAGTAAGGTAGTAGGAGATGTGCCTAAGCTTAAAATTTCTGTTAGCCAAATTGAATCCTCTGAAATGTTCTCTTTTTGAATTCATGGGACTGCATGTTATTCATTGTCATGTGACCATCTTGTTACTGCCAAGTGTCTTGTAAGCTCATAAAGGCTGTTCACGAATCAATCAATATATATTCTTAAGTTATTTCTTTTTTAAATTCATTTATTTTATTGTTTATTTAATTTTATTTATTTGCTCACCATTCGTAATTTGATTTTTTTTTTCAGTTAGTGTATTGTACATATCTGAATAATGTGTGATAACAAATGCATTGTAGGAGCTGCTGTATTCATTTATAATGTACAATAATATCTCTGTGTTCCCTGCAGTCCTAAGGCATTACATGTATAATATGAATTCTTGGTAGCCATAACAATTAATATCACAGTTGCTCCTAATTCCCATGATTTTGCAAGAATCTCTCTGCAGTCTTATGAACATCCTTGTACTTTCTTTAATCATAATGAAAGGAGCTCGTGGTATGATATCTGTATAACAGCCAAGTGCTATAGGGATCAGGATGGGACATAACATTAATGGGGTTTACAGCAGCTCTTGTAAGGCTAGAATCTGTACTATATTATGTATATGGGCATCATAGAGAGTGTTACTCCTCCTCTCATCCTGTTCATTTTCTCCCTCACCTCTTTCCGCCTCTCGGCTCTTTTGTTCTGCCTCTCTGTCTGCTTTGGCCTCCGCTGCTGCTGCGGCTGCTGCTGCGGCTGCTGCTGATGGAAGGGATTGTCTGGTTTTATTAATATGACAGGTGAGCCTGCCCAGCTGCTACCTGAGTGTGTCTGTGTGTTCTGTATGTGTGTGCATATATGTGTATGTGTGTGTGTGTGTGTGGGTGTGGGTGTGTGTGTGCCAAAAAGCAGCAGCTGTCTCATACACGCAATGCACACATGGTCTCACATGAACCCATTCACACAGGCATTATTGTTGCATATAGACTTTTATTTAGCTGTGTGATTTGTCTGGTTACAGGACTCTGTGATGTGAAGTGCATCAACGCATCTTCTTGTGAAACTGGTGGAAAGCAACAACTGGCCAGATGCTCTCCGCACTGGAACCATATTTGTGTGTTATTACCCCTCATATATTACCACTTTGTTTACTTCCTGGGCTGCAAATCACCAATGTAATTTTCCCTGCCCCTCTGAGATGGCCATAACATCCCTGCTCTTGTATATACACTTTATGATTTGACTCATATGTTGGGGTTCAATACATCCATATTGACTCAGGTAATTGAACACAAGGGACACAGGCTGTATTCATAAAGGAGGCAGGGAGACAATTCAGTGAAGAGAGGTGTATTGGAACAGAAGCTTCTGGAACATTGGTGGAGGTGGTTTTTGCTTTCAGAGAGGCGTCAGGCTGTGTGTCTGTCACTGGACAGCACTTCAGGCGTGACAACGGCGGCACAGAGGTCTCTTCCGCCTGAGCAGACCGTGCTCTGTGTCCTTCCTTAACCTGAGTGGACCACCTAATACACCAGGATTGTTTGTATGTGTGCCTTTATGTGGGGTGTGGTTGCAAGCAATGCCTGAAGACAATGTAGTTGTCAGGAGTGTACTGCATTTAGCTGCTGGACTTGGCTAAAGTCACTAAAAGATCCATTCAGGATCAGGAAAACCATACCTCAGTCAACAGATACAATAAACCAGCCTCTCAAACGAGGAGACAGGTATATATTCTTATTTGTCTCTGGGGAGTCGTTTGACTGGCTGGCTGATAGACAGAGACAGTGCCGGCCACTTGAGCCGAGCAGACACTGTACAGATTTTAGCCCTAGATCGCTCGCCCGAAACAAATTTTAGAACTGGGCCAAATTTCTGCCAAATCAGTTGTTTGACGTGCAGTCTGAGGGGCCCGATTAATCACCTGAACAATTTACGATCTGGCTCCTGGACGACGGATGGATGGCTTTCTGGCCTGGCAGAGATTTTGGTTGGCTGTCTTGCAGTTAGAGCGGTTCAATTGTCAGATTTCCAACATGGCTGCTGTCAAACATCTGTCATAAACTGTAGAGAGCTTCTTTTAATATTATCAGAGTACTATTTTTACATGTTGTGGCTAAAACTGTTGTTGTAGTGTTGCTGTGATTTAAAACTGAACTTCTGAACTGTAAAACAGGCAGACCATGTTGTCTGCATCTGCCTGAACTGCCATTCTTTTACCTTACGACTTTTTGTTCACAACAGAATTGCACAAAGAAATGCTGCTTTTCTTTCTTAATATCTATGAATTAATTTTTTTTTTTTTTTTTTTTGGGGTGGGGGGTCAGCATTGAGGACACAGCCATTTTGTTTGAATTCAACTCTATTGGAATTGTCACTGGACAAATCCAATCGCAGGCTCTGTGCCTGACGTCCACATTGTGGCTGGTTGATTGACCTGTACAGTGTGAGCAGAGAAATCGTAGATTCTTACCATGAAGAAAAACGCACAGACTGAGTTCACACAACATGGACAATCAATAAAATTGTAAAGTGTCCGCCCAGTAAACAGGGTCTAGGGAGTCTTCCATGCACTGACCTATGACTCCTGGGTAATTTGTCAGCTCCAGCATAATGCCAGCAAGTTTGTATCAGTCATAAAACAAGAATGGCAACTTTGAAATACCATTTCTTTGAATCGGTGATCTTAAACCACTTGATGGGACAAACTAACTCATTGTGATGCGTCTTAATAAGCCTTCACATTAGTTAAATCAGTACTGATACAGTACTAACGAGAACACAGCAAGCAAATGTTGCAAGTCTTGTCACATGAACATTGGACTAAATAAATGTAAATTACAGAAGTGAATTGCAGAAGGGTTTTCAGGTTCTGCATTTAAATGCCACCATTCGTGGCAAGAGGCCAGCTCTGTCTTGATCAGCCGACCTCTGAAGGCAGTAGGTAGAATTAGCACAAAGGTCGTCTCCCCTCAAGGCCGTTCCTCATGAACTACATTTTCCATAGAGCGGAATATTACTTCTTTGTAGGTGTGGGCCTGTCAAAAGACAAGGGGTTAATGCAGTGCATTGCTGCTTAAAGCACACTTTGCTCTTTTCAAATTTTACCATTGTGCCTGGCAAGATCAAAAGGGCCCTTTCAACATGTCGCTGTGTTGAATGAGCTTTCATGTCTTACCTCATTACTGGAAAACTTTTCTTTGATTGAGCCATGGTCTGAGCGGAGTTTGGTCAGACAATGGGACTGGACGACTTTCACCGTAACACAATGAGGAGGCAACAAAGATGTTGTCTCAAATCCCTCTCGAGATGCTGGGCCCCCACGCTTTACTGTGGCCAACGGGCCTGTGAATTACAGTAAGACCACTAAAAGTGAGGATTTGTAACTCCTCTGATCAGACTCAGCTCACGACCACTAAAGGCTAAATCCCTGCAGGGAACCAGCGGCAGAACAGGGGATGAGATGAGCTTCTCCGAATATATCTCTGCCCATTTTAAACCCTTGCTGACAGGAAGACTCTGGAAGAATGGTTTAAGCAGGTTGAATTCAGTTTTAAAATATGCTAATTTTAGCAAAATCGAGAAACTGTTCATTTAAAAAGCTGTTAAAACGAAAATCTTTTTGGAGAAAATTAGATTTAAAACACAACACCTATTATAAAGCGAATATTTTATTTATGCAATTTCCACACAGTTGCAAGGGCTTTTTTTTTTTTTTTTAGTTCTGACAAAGTTCTAACATTTCATGGGCACCAATATTTTTTCCAATCATTTTTTTGGGAATAGAGCAAACAAAGCCCTGAGTGAATCCCTGTGTATACACACCCTTCTCTGACTCTGAGAGTTAGCCTGCAAAAGTCGGAAAAACCAGACAGAAGTGGTGTTTCGCTGATCAGAAGCAGGTCTCTGTGGAAACTACTTTTGACCTTCTTCCTTCACCAACTTTCCATCTCTTCCCCTCACACCCACACACCATTTTTCTATCTATTTTTCTACTCGGTATATACATCTGTACATTTTTACTCACTCTCTGTCTGCATCTCTTTTTCTCTCTCACTTTTACAACTTCATTTCCTCTCCTGTTGATTTAAATTGTTTGTTTTAAAACATTTTTATCGTCTTTCCATTGATAACTACTTTATAGGCTCAGGTAATTGCACACTGTGAAACCAAAATGCCAACAACAGACAATATAAATATTTGAGCGATAAAAAAAAAAAAGAAAGAAAAAAAGAAAAAAAACTGTTCCCGTGACCTGGGCTAAGTAGAAAATTGAAAATGAAATAAGCTGCACCTATTGTGAATTTTCCACCCTGATAATTTTCCTTTCTTTGAAGGAGCCAGCCAATAAGAGCCGAGCTTTTGTTCTTGTTATCGCACACTGTTCATTTGTCTCCCAGCCGGAAAACCATGTTAAGATAACGCCATCCTGTCATCTGATTGTCTTATCAAAGTTGAGCGACACAGCACCCCGAGTCACTCTGAACAATCAGTCAGCCTGGATGAAAAGGTTAAGTGCTCCACACACCTCTTGTTAAAGTTTGTGGTTGAAATACATAGACAGCAGAAATAAACCATGAGTATGCACAGTGTTTACTACACACACAATTTATTCAAGATTTATTTGTCAGATGCCAGTTTGAGGCGTCTCACCGCACCGGGCTCTCGTAGGCCGGTTCTCAAGTCTTGTTTAATTTCTTACGGCCTCCTCTCAGCATTTCAAGTGCAAGAGTGTGCAACCCTTATACAGCATTTGACACCAGGGTCAGTGGAATTGCCCCACTTGAACCAAAAGACATTTAGTTTGGTTTGGAAAGTGAAAACTTGAACACCATTAATTTGTTTGCTCTCCCACTAGTCATGACCACAGCAAATGCCATCACCTCAAAGAAGTGGTCGGCCGTCCTCACTTTTATTTGTTTGTTTCTTTGAAGGGTGTGAGAAGTTGTGGAGCGCGGCTGGAGCGGACGTTGGACATGTGGGGGGGACGTGGGGACTCTCCAGAAGGAAGGCTTTGCAGGGAGAAAGCTATAGGGAGCTAGCAAACAAGTTAGGTAGCGACAGAGAAGGGGTTGGGGGGGGGGGGGGGGGGGGGAAGGGGGGGGGGGGGTTTTGTTGTTGGGGGGGGGGGGGGTTCCTTCAGCCAGGCCTAGCTTCTTTTTTTTTTGGTTGTCCCTTCCAGAGTAAAAT